>CAMQGK010000193.1:4337500-4845000 GCA_947000775.1 Pterois miles
TGAATTTATTTTGTGGGATGTATATGAATTACAGTGAATTACTTTTATAGCTGGGAATAGAAAGATAGATGATAGATGAGATGATTAAATGTGCTTCTTATCTCATTCAGTGGACATTCATAAAACAACTGAACCTCACTAACAGGCTGAAAATTTAGAGGGATAATATAAACATGTAGTATTTTTTACTCTATTTTTCCATGAGATTTATACTTAATTTAACTTTGAAGAGCTTCATTGTGTCCCTCCCACCCTGCTCTCCACCCACCTGTAAAGAGTGCAGTAAACTTTACCCCTTTAATGAGAGAGAGGGAGGTGAAGGTAGGGAGGAGGTAGAAAGATGAAGGCAGCAGAGGAGCCTGATTATTTAAAGCCATAACAATCATCAAAGCTACTTTTTTAAACTGCTATTTCCTCAATAAAATCACACCGGCTCTTAAAATGATTACTGCTTCACGCCACAGGACAGGGAGTCTTTTCACTGTGATAGCTGTTTTGCCTTCAGTCTTGCTCCTCCTCCTCCTCTTCCTCCTCCTTCGTTCTGCTGCTCAACATAAAACAGCAGAAGCACATGGCATAAACACCCAAAATAAGTTATGGATCTATTTTAATGGGATTTTTTTGGCTCATAAGAACATACTTCAAGGTGTAAATGATATGTTTGTTATGCAGCACGTCTCGTTGGTCAACCAAAACAAAACAAAGATTAAATTAGAAATAGAAAACTTCATAGAGCCCTCAAGAATGAAACTAAATAAGAGCCAAATAAAAGTTACTGCAGGCTGCAATTTTTGAAACAGAAGTTAATTGCTGTACTTTTTATTTATTTATTTATTTTAAATGCTCAAACTCTCGAGAAGCAGCTATGACCTACAAGTCGAGGGTCACGTGACCACAGAGCTAATCTCTGGATGTGTTTACTGGTGACTGACCACTGGTAGCTGATGATTCTTCAGACGGACATTTTCAACAGAGTTCAGACAGCCTGGTGTTGGCCAACAGACCCACACAGTAAAATGTTTAAGTGGAAATCCAGTTACAGTACAACTGTGATATTAATATTTGAAAGTAACTGATATTGAAAGGATCTTTAAATATGGCTTTCCAACTCTGATTAAGTAGATGTTGTGTTTGCATGAGTATTTACTGACAATCAAATTGCTTTATCAAAACTAAATAAATGTGAATGAATAAATGTGGTTGGTTGATTAACAAGCTTAGCAGCATTTACAATACATTACATGCTTCATTACTGCAATATGTGAAATGACCACGACGTCTTAACATTATTACATGGTTTGCACAGAAACAATGCCAGTGCCGTCCAACTCACATTAACACATGTGAACACTTGTATTTGTTAGAATGAGGTAACACTAATGGTAATCACAGTCTTTGTTGTGGTAGACACAAACTTTACCTCTTTGCTTGAACAAAAACTCATTATCTTTTTTCCTTAGTACCCATCACCCATCCATTTTTCCAGCCCACTCACATAAAAAAGGTCTATAAATGCCACAATAATAAGAGTTTAGTGTGCAATAAATACACTTTTCTTGATTTCTGTGTGTCATTTTTACACCATGTCTATACAGTCTGATTTACTAGTGGAGTACTGGAGTACATCAATGACAGGAATAAGAAACATAACAAACAGACGGCTGCGCCTCAGGAGGACGATGCAGACGGAGCGGCGAGCAGCCATGACGCCGATGATGTGCTCATTTCGCTGGAGGGTGACGTCACAGAGCCCTGCGATGGACTGGCGACCTGTCCAGGGCGAACCCCCCTTTCACCCAGTGTCAGCTGGGATCAGCTCCAGCCCCTCCAGTGGTTGACAGTGGATGGATATATGGATGGATGGTGACGTCACAGAGACCTCAAAGTAGGACGACTCCAACACGATTGTGAGTGTTGCTCCTCTTCCTCCTGAGTCTCTGATTCCTCTCATCAGTGTGAGCAGTGATGTCCTGTGCAGTCAGAAGGACTTCAGGATCATAACTGCAATGCAACGGCATCCACGTAGCAAGAGTTAGTGAGGTGGTATAAAAAGCGAGCAAGACCACGTACTGTATGGTGGGCGGGTGAGGAGGTAGATGGGCATTTGTTAAGTTTAATTAGTGACAATTGTCACATTTTTATTGACATTTGTGACATGTTTTCTGTAGTTGTTACTAAACTGAATTACTTGTTTTAAGACCAACCATGATGTTTTCCTTTACCCTTACTAAGTAGTTTTCTTGCCTAAACCTAACTGTGGATGTTTACGTGGCATACAAATGACTGAAAAGCGTACTCATGACACACAGAATGGTCATGCACTGTCATGGTATTTTTACGTTTACCCGAGAGGGAGGCTAGATTTTCCACTGCTTATCCATATTGGGTTGCAGTTAAGTTTCTGGGGCTGATCAAGGTCTCCTCTTGCATCTATACTCTAGTTTTTAAGATGTTATTAAGTTATGATTTACTATGGGGAATTTTCTTTTAATTTTTCAGAAAAAAAAGTTTTGCAGTTTTCAAGAATCATGATATACTTTTCACACATCTTAATATGAAACCACTCAAACTAACAAAGCACCATTTGTGATTTAGTCATTGAGTCATGAGAACACGTTTTAGCCTTTTTGCAACAAAACTACAATAAGGTCTGCAGGTTTAGGCAACAAAACCACTTAGGTAAGTATGCAAAATTAAGATAAGTATGTAAAATAAGTAAAATACGTAAACAAATTACGTAAACAGAAAGAACATAAGTACAGAAAACATGTGATTTAACTTACACAACAAAACAGCAGCCTTTTGGTTGACTTCCCTGTTTGTTGGACCCATCCACCTCCCCTCCCACTCACCATGAACAATCTCTCTCACTTTTTATTCCACATCTCTAGCACTGAGCGTAACATATTTACGTGGATGTGTCAGCACAGACTACATGGTGTACAAATAACATGTCAAAAGCAAGAACGCTGTTCTTACTGTGTGCTAAATGCTTTGCACATTATCGTGGCATTTATACAATTTTTTGTGCAGCCATGCTAAACAAAACAGTTCTGCACAGTATGCAGAAACATGCAGTATAAGTAAATGTTTGAGATTAAGTACATGTACATGCATATCTCCAATGTGCAGATTATATAGGTCTGTATTAATACAGTAGTGAAGGTTGTTTGGCTGTGATTCTCTCTGATCCAAGGGTTGAATCTAACTGTACAGTACATGCTGTTCTTCAATCTGGATTCATTGGGCAGCTGAATGCTTAAAACGTGACAGAGCAAACTGTTTGTGCATTCAAGGGAAGTCTGTGATTTAGAGATTCCTCAAAAACAGGCTGGCTGAGCCGCCACACAGAAACGAAACCATGATGGAGGGTTACAGGCTGTAATTACACCGACTCAGAGGACAGCAGATGAGCTCAGCGCCTGACCGCTGGGACTTGAGTCCAGGTTTGTAGGGATTTGTAAAAGACACGCTGTCGCCCACAGTAGGTATCTGAAAATCAGCCACAGTGGGTGCAGATATAATTATCCATGTTCATTGTTGACAGGTGATGACAAAACGTGTTATTGCTGCATGTGGTTTGATTGTATTATCCACAGATACAATGACAGCACATGCAGTTCACTAGATAACAAATAGACTGATGGTCATTTGAAAATCCTCTCACAGGCAGAGATGGTATAAAATGCGTACACAGCCTGTAAGAAATGCTTTAGGTACAGTAAGTATGCGTTAAACCTGTATTCTCACTAATAGCCAGCAGGGGGCGACGCCTCTGGTCAGATTGTATAGAAGTCTATGAGAAAATGAGCCTACTTCATCTGTTGTCTCAGTAAACATTGTAAACATGAGTTTATGGTCTCCGTTACTAATTTCAAGTCTTCCTCAATACAGCATGATGTTCATTTAGTAAATTATGGTCCCATTTAGGGCAGGGGTGAGCAGTTATTTTCCCTGGGGGGCCATATATGAAACCTAGATTGTTGCCAGGGGCCAGACAAATACTGTCAACCTGTCAATGTCAATATGACTTGTCACCCTGACCTGTCAATATGTGACCTCTATTTTATCACCACAGGAAACAAACTGGGCACTTATTTTTCAGCATCTATTATACTGAAAATCACTCCAAACAGCATATTATTAAGAAAATTACATATGCAGGAGTCTTTGAACCGTCCAGGACTGACTGTTTTGGGTAGTAATGTTTCCATAAACAAAACGTAACATCAAAACTTACATTTAACATTTAACTTAACATTAACACATTTCCTTCTCTGGTTCCTGCAGCTTTGTAAAGTCCTCTCTGCTTTAGTATCTCAGCCAGCAGCCCCTCGGCTGTCCTCTCCTTCTCATCTCCAGACAGCTTTCTGGATTTTTCTGTGTGTTTTGTCTCAAAGTGACGGCTCTAGTTGTTTTCTTTGAATACAGACACGTTTGTTGCAAACTAAGCACACAGCTTCACCGCCAACCTCGTACTAATACTTATCAGTCCATGACTTATTATAGACGTGCCGCCTCAGAAGGTGACGCTACTTCAAACATCACTCACATCAATTTACATCAATGTCAAGCATGACAGGAAGAAGCACACTAACAATACACAAGCATTTCTTTTTTTTTTAGCCCCATAAGTAAAATTGTGCGGTTTGTCTGAGACCTCCCAGGCCGGGCACAACCATCACAAGGTCGGTATAATGCCCAGGTCTGATGTCGAGTTAAATACAGTATAACGCGGGGATGCTTTAGGGCGGGGCCACTTGTGATTGACAGGTCTCTACCACGGCATTGTTGGGGTCTGGGAGTTTCCATGTTTTTGTCTTGAATCTTTCACCCTTTCACAGTGTTTTCACTTCATGAAGGTTAATTATAAGATTTTGTGTCTCATTCAGCGTTCAGTTGTATTTAGCTCCACTCTCTGGTGTCACTTCTGGTTTCAAAAAAACATAATGGTGACAGCAACAAACCAACATGGCGACGAGTGTCAGTCCACCAACCAGTGGCTGATGTCATGGTGATTATGTCAATTTCTTATGTGCAATCTATGGTTTTCCTTGCTTGTCTTAAATTTCTCTTGAGCCAATCACCTTATTATCATTGTTATAAGAACCCTGTCTAAAAGTTAGTTAAATGAGTTGCATCTGTGCAAACATTAGACACAACTGGCTGCTGGTGTGTGACCAGCAGCCAGTTGTGTCTAATGACCAGACCAAGTAAAGCTGTAGCAATAAAACACAACAAAAGTGTGTTGAGTTGAGGACAGGTGTTCTATTGATTATACATTTAACATTTCATTCATCAGGGAAAAGACTACAATTGCACAGTCTCACCTTAATGCACATGACTGCACGTTTGCATTTAAAACCTTCTATGCTTTGCAATAAAGTTAGTCAGTAAAATGTTATCACAGCTGACAGAAATAATTGGCAATAATATGATCACAAACTTTCCAAAGATACTAAACATGTGTGTAAACATCATATAAGTTCAATAAAGAGCTCGAAGCAGCTGATGGAAAAAAAATATACAATACTGTCAGACAGCGTGGAATGAGATGTGAAACTCTGGACTGAGTCGAAGCAGCTGCTGCAGACAGTTTGGTGACGTGTAAACTGCAGCTCGGACACAGTGTACCGACATCACACACACACACACACACACACACACACACACACTGGCTTAAAGCTGAAGTGCTTTCAACTCTCAGCACATAAAACATAAATCTAATTTTTAAGCTGAAGTGTGGATGGATGCAGGGCAGATCTTCGGTTTCTCACTGAGAACAGAAAGTACTTTTAGAAGAGACGAGGTGTTTGGCAGAAGCAGCCTGACTTCACACTTACTACACAGGAAATACAACCCCTTAATTTTATATTAAATTATATTAAAACTGCTGATCAAAATAAAGTCCTCAGTGCTGTTCAATCTGCTCCTCCAGAAAGAATAACTTCATTCAAGGTGTAGGTAAGGTAAATCGCATTTATTGCACAATTAAAGGAAAACTGAGAAATGAAACTTTGAGACAAAAGAGACCCTAAGTTTATCAATGTGCACAATTTCTTGGTATTTTTAAGCTTTATTACATTAACAGTTACCTAAAGCTCATTAAATACAACACACTTTAAAAATGGTGGGACAACTTTGCTAATTTTTACCACAAGAAAGACAAATAGACAAGAGATGAAAAATACAAAGTTTTTCCTAGAGGTGGCACCAAGGAAGGTCAAGTTTTAACCTAAATTAAGAGTTTATGTTTGCATATCTGGATGTACCAAAAGACACCTGAAAGAGTGAGTATAAATATAATATTTGAGACTTAATAAAACAAAAGAACCGACATTTCACCGTCAGGAGATACTGTAGCAGCCACGGTGCGACGTTCACTGTCCACAGTTCACCATCAGGAGAGTTACTGTAGCAGCCACGGTGCTGCGTTCACTGTCTCCAGTTCACCGTCAGGAGAGTTACTGTAGCAGCCCCGGTGCTGCGTTCACTGTCTCCAGTTCACCGTCAGGAGAGTTACTGTAGCAGCCCCGGTGCTGCGTTCACCGTCTCCAGTTCACCGTCAGGAGAGTTACTGTAGCAGCCACGGTGCTGCGTTCACTGTCTCCAGTTCATTGTCCAGGAGCGTTAGCAGCCACGGTGCAACATTTAGTTTAGTTTAGCAGGTTGTCTGCTGTGTGTCTGCCCAGATTAACGATTGTCTGACAAACAGAGTGTGTGTTTCTGCTACGTTAGCGTTGACGGTGGCTTCGTGCTCGCTTCATGGACTTTCTCCTTTTTTAAGTATGTAAATTGTAAGAAATTCTGAAATTTGCCTCAAATATCATCTGAAACATGGCGACCTCAGACAGAGATATTTTTGAGTGAATCCTTGGGGTTTTGAATGGCCTCTCTTGGATCTTTGAAAAGTTGGATTTTAGAACGCCTCTTCTCATCCTCACAAACTCCTGCCTTCACTTGTGTTCTTTCTTCACAGGTTCATACATGCTTTTCTGCATGTTCAGCAAAAAACCCTAAATAGCTATCTGAGCGTTCAATCTCCTTCAGCAGAAGCACACTGGCACAATGGGAGAGTCCCAGTGGATGGCTGCTAAATGCCAACAGGATGTTAAATGTCACTATATTCGAGTCCGGCCATGTGCAGAGAAGAGAAATGAACTTCCAACAAAAAGGGACCCACGTTTACACCATTGAGCAGACTCAGGGTTGCTGACGAAGCATTCATCAATCATTACTGTGCAGTATCAGCCAAACCCTGACTATAAAGGCTCTACTTAGTAGTGTAATTAATCTTTCCGTGTGGTATCTTTGGCGGTTAACAGCCTTGTTACAATATCATCTTGGCTGCTGCAGCAGAGTCTGCCAACACAACCTCCACTCCTCACTCCTCCATCAGATAAAACCACATACAGTACACGTATACGTGTTTATGTCCATGTGCATGTACAGTATGTACATGTTTGTTCATGTGCTCTGAGGGTCTGTTTTCATCTGTTTTAATCTAATCTTCAGGTTGATGTGTCTCCTTCCTGTCCTGCGTTTGAGTGTGTTTATTTGTGTGTACATTACATGCATCTCTTTGCAGGTGATGAATGAAGATCACATTGATAGCAGGGACTCCAGATAATCCATATCTCTCCAATCTGATATGTTCTTGTCCTCGTATTCTGAACTATATCTGATCCAGATTCAGGCACTCTTTCAATTTTGGAATGCAAATCAAAACTGGAATCATCATCATGCTCGCCATAACAAGTCAGCTGACGATAAATACCACATGGCTTTGTGTTGTTGGTTGTCCTGAACGTGTCTCAACATCGTCCATGCGGTGTGTTGCTGCAGACTTGGAGGCAAAAGTAGCAGCGCCCTCAAGTTCCTGCACAGCTGTGGTGCAACTGATTGACATCTTCACTCATTTATTTGTTAGTTTTGTTGCAGCAGTGTGACACAAAGGACTTTTACCACACACAATCAGTATGGAGCAACTGTAAAACGATATTTTTTTTCTCAATGTTTTTATTAAATACAAATTTAAATGTCTCAAAAAGTATTTGTGAATATTTTTTTGACATTTGTATGTATTGAGATTATGTGAAAATGGAGGAAAAGCTCTTAGACAGTTATTTTAAGTATTTATTTATTATTTAAACCCAAATAAATATATATTTTTTTATCTATTTTAAGCTTACATGTAGAGAAATTTGACACTGTGCAATGACTTTATCCAACAGATTTGCTTTCTGGTATGTAGCATTACAAAGAGCTGTTGGCATGGTTATCAATTTTGAATCTTTTATTTAATCCCATTTTATTTTTTTATTTATCAATAAATTTTCCTCCAGGGATTAATAAAGGTTTAATAATAATAATAATAATAATAATAATAATAATAATAATAATAACAATAATAATAATATTGTTATTATTATTAATTACTTATGTTGTCTTCATCTATTTACCATTTTAGCAAGATCTGAAACAAAATTATGATGTTATTATTAATGTGAAGAAATAATATATTATTTTTTTAAAGTATTTTTGTCAAACAGAAACTTTAAAAGTGATAAAGGTTTAAGGGAAATTGCAGTGTAGTTACAGTTGCAATACAAAGGGGGAGTGTAAGATAATAATAAGATATAAACCCAAAAGATACATAATACATACAATGCCAAAATCAGGTTATTAGTGTGGATCATAATATAGTTTAACAGTATCAGTCTAGGTAGCTTGTGTATCAGATCTGAAGTATAAGTAGTGTAAGAGTACATGGATTGTAGTGTATGTTCTGATTTATGTCCATGATATTGCACTTGTGCTTCCACCACATGAAATAAACCTGAGTCTGTTTATGATTCCTTTTACTCACGCTGTGAGGTGCATTTATGTGATACATTTCCTGTGATGTGACTTATGAGAGAAGGTCTACATGACTTTCCAGCCAGAACAGGACGATAAAGTCCCACCAAACTGAGAGGAAATATACGGCAGAGACTCCCAGAGAGACGGGAAGCCGCAGAGTCAACTGACTGTTTGCTCTCGTCAGTCAAACTGCACATTTCCCCGACCGGCTGCAACCTCCTGGTGATGGGTGTGTTTGTTTTGGCGCACTGGACAGGATCTGACAGCCCCCTAACTACACCCCACCCTACCCTCACCCCTACCCACGGGGTGCACACATATACTGTACACAGACACATATAGTATATGACCTGTTGCTGGTCAGTTGAGGACACTGTGTGTGTGTGTGTGTGTGTGTGTGTGTGTGTGTGTGTGTGTGTGTGTGTGTGTGTGTGTGTGTGTGTGTGTGTGAGACAGAGAGAGAGAGAGAGTTTAGCATGTTAATAAGCCTAATACAGCTGTAGACTGATGACAGAAATTGTACAAATTGTACACACTGTCCCAAACCAGGTTAAACAGACTAACATGTAACCCTAAGTGATGCATATAAAAGGTAAATAACCCCAATGGACATTTTTTCACCTATTCCAGGATGTATTAATAATAAACTTTGCACAGATTTGATACAAGCTATGGTATCATTGTCGCTGCTGTGCTTTCAGTCAATAGAAAGTTCTGCTGTTACTTCATTCAAAAGGACATTAAGTAAAGTGTTCAATACACACAACAGAAGTGTGTTAATCAATATTATAGACTGAACATGGCAACCTGCTGGTCAACATTCGCTCTGCAATAGAAGCAAACAGGCTGTATTTGCTGCAGTATATTACATTAATATTATCAACTGTGAAACAACAGAAGCCGGTGTTTGTCAGGGGAAGTATGTTCACATTTATCCCAGTAACATGGTGGCTGTCAGTAGTCAGGGAGTAGACTAATGTACTAGATCACCTCTTTGCTCCTCTTTATAGACTTAGACACCTGCTTGTGAGGCGTACAACAGCTTTCTGTGCATTATGCGCCTTGCTCAAAGTCTGCTTCTGGATGTTGACGCTTTCGATCAGTTTAAATGCGTTTAAACTAAAACTCTACGGACTCCAGACATCCGCAGCTTCCTCCAGCAGAGGAGAATTAATGAACATTATCCATCAGATGCACTGAAGAGAGACAGTGTTAGTGAATGTGTGGGAGGGTAACATGAGGAATCCAGTGTCTGTACTGACGACCCTGTTATCTGTGGAGTTTGTGCTGTACACAATGAGTCTCTGTTCACCTCAGTGGCTGGTTCAGGCTGAGGGGGCCATCGAGGGACTCTTTGCCCTCTGCAGTGCCTACGAAGGCTTTTCCAGCTGCACCACGTTTCCAGCCTGGCTGGGTAAGCATCCATCATCTTCTGTTTATGGAGATTTATGAGGATTCATCAAACTTTTGCTGTAGTGATTTTATTCATGAGGGAGAACAGTGACAACTCGAAACAAGAAGAGGGTGGTTGACTCAGGTGCTTTAGTTAAGTATTAATGCAGATCACTTGCTACTTTTTAAATAGGGCACATGTTGCAGCTAATGCTGTTTTAATCCTATGTTCTAATCCTATTTTCCCATATTTTTGTGTCTAACTGACTAATTGGGACTGATACTGGTCCAGTAGCATCAGAGTGCTTGTTTTTGGTCCTGACAAATGACCCTACTGACAAATAAAACCTTTTTCTTACCTTTCGCTTGATCTGTTCTGTTTGTAATTGTGTTCAAAGTCCTGCTCAAGGAGAGGTCTCTTTGTGAAATCTGAATATCCGTATACTCCGGCTTAAATAAACACGTGCGGCCACTGAATTCAAAGACCTCATCCACATTGTTAAAAACACCTAAATATTCAGCCATGACAGTCAATCTTGATCAGTCTTTTAGATAACACTAAGCCACTCATGAATCCACCATGAATGTATTCCTCTATTCCACCGTTTGTCTTCCAGCAACACACAATCTCGACATACATCAGAACAAGACCCTCCTTGAGCGAGACTCTGTCTATAATGTCAGACACTTATAGTAACAATCAGAGTCTGTCATGGTAAAAACAATCTCTTTTGGTGGATGTATGACATTGCCAGCTTAGCACCATATTGTAGCCTGTGAGCAGCTGGCGTTTACAGCACTCTCCCTCAATGCTGGACCAGCTTCAGAGACTGTTGTCCCTATTAGTCAGTTAGACACAAAAACATGAGAAAATAGGGTCCAGTCTGGTCTGGTCTGTGGTTAACATAAGTAGACAAGATTATAACGTTTTGGTCTGCAACAAAAAAATCAGTCAATGGATATTTGATTTTGAGGCCTTTATGTGTCTTTTAAAAGGCCGACTCGTCCTCCTTCACAGCCTTGTAGTGTATACTTCAGCTTTTTACTTCTGGAGTTTGGATTGACACGTTAAAAATCATAGAAGTGGTGTTCATTTGTGGAGATTATCTTACGGAATAACACATATCAGTATCATAATGCCACAGAGCTTTTTTTCTGCAATCATCCAAAACCCAGTGGAACAATCCCCTTGTCTTTTTGTTGAGGGAACCAAGGCAATGAACTTCCTGGTTGGCCTACAAAAATACATCATCCCTACACCAAGGCAAATGTATTAAAGATGGACACTATTTCACGCCATGTCAATCATAGTGTGTGGTGTTTTGTGACTGACAATGAGGTGATCAGGCAGCAAAGATCATTCTTCCAGGATCAAAAATGCCACTAAAAAATGTCATCCATTTCATGGAGATTGAAACCAGGAGAGAGAAGGCAAAGAAATTCTTACATGCTAGTCTAGACCCCTGTGAGGACAGAGCTCAGGCATATCGGCATGCGTATGACTAGATAAGAATATATATTAACCTCCATCACTGAGTATAATATTTTAAATGGTGTACTTTTAGGCAGCTACAGTCTGTCGTGGATGTTCCTGTCTGCTTCCTGTCTGCTGTCTCTGACTGCTGTCCTCACAGTCAGACCTGCTCTGACCAGAGGAAGGAAGGCCATCGCTGCTCTGCTCCTCAACATCATCTCTGGTACCATGCACAACTTTTACACTTTAAAAAATAAATATTATCAAACATGTCCAAACTGCCATGCAGGGAGCTCCTGAACTCAACCTCAGTCCTTCAAAAGCTTCTGTACAATGTTCAATGTAGTGGTTTTGCATGTTTTAGCCATTTAACTACCTCAAAATGAACCTCAAATTAAACCTTTTTTTCAGATTGGCAATAAATCATGCATCACTGTGAAACTGAATTTTCACATCAAATATTGTTATCATCACATGGTAGATTTTAAAGCTATGACATTTGACCTTTGATTTCTATCAGATTTTATTGGTCTTATTTAGGTTCATACACTTATTTTCACTGAAAAGCAGGAAAATGTTATAATATGCAAATATAATATGCTGCAATATAAAAATATATTGAGCTCTCTGTTCAAGTTTAAATTAAAGAGATCTATAATAATGTAATATTCCCTGTCCTCCTCTAGTTGCTCTTTGTGCCAGCTGTCTGATCACCTTCTTGGCGTCCATCGAGCAGCAGCAGCCTGAGCTGCTTCACCACCTCGGCTGGACCTTCTACATCTGCTGCGCCACCCTCTTCTACGCCTCGCTGGTGACCGTCCTGCTGGGGGTCACCCACGGCGACGTCGCCAGGGTGGAGCCGGCTGTGAGGGGGGCAGCCGTGGATCTGTCTGTGATAGCAGCCTGACAGACTGACTGATGGTAATGTTCAAAATATTCAGCCCGTTGTCATTCCCAGGGCGTCAAATACTGCTTTGTCACGCCCGTCGGCATTCGATACCGACGCCCAAGGCACCGAAGACACACCAGGCTTTCCATTAAATCCGTCAACATTAAATGTGCAGGAAAAGAGCTGTGGTGACGTTTATAGAGAGACACCAGGCGAGGGGAGGTGGCTGGGCCCAACAAACACAAGGCTTTAATAGTAGACAGCTGTTTGTCTGTCTGTTTAGTGTCATTTTCACTCTCAATGTAGGCCAGACGTTTTTCTCGTAAACCTAGCTATAATGGTTTTGTTGCCTGAACCTAAGCAAACGCTTTTCATAACATTAAACATGTTTACTGTGAGCAAAAAGTGACAAAGCGTCAGTATATGACAAGTTGGGATGAGAGCATTTTGAAATATCATGTTTTTATTATAAAAAGGTTGGATCATGCAACTTTAAATTCACATCACATTATACATTATGTATATATTTGTATGTCTAGCTCTTTAAACTTCTCTGTATCCTGTATACCTCCCTCCCTCTTTGGGCTGTTTCTTGTGCTGCTGTCATCTCCATCCTTGGAGGATCAATAACATTTAACCTTGAAGTGTGTGACTGCATCACTTAACATATACATGAAAACACCCATTTAAGGAAATATCCAAGGTCACATGTTATACATTACAGCCTGGCACAGAGGGGATGCACCTGCCTTTCAAACTGAGCCTTCGGTAAAGGAATTCAGTTGAGTTATTTGCTGATGTCTGACATGATGATCTGAAGCATTAAAGTCATGTAGGAGTGTTCCCTTCTCCCTCTCGCCTGAAAAAACTAAACTTTATTTTCTCCAGACAGAAATCACACTGACAGTTGGCTGTGTGGCTCAGGCTCACCAGTATGAAGCAGTGCACTTCTAAATATTTAATTCTTATGTAAACTGAATAACAAAGTTGACTCTTTACTTCACAACCCATCCTTAAGCTCTTCAGGGAAGGCATAAGAAAAACAATTAAAAACTCTCAAGAAAGGCGGTACATGTTGATCACACAGCGCCTCCTGGTGGTTAAACCATCGAGTTATTATGCAACCTGAACATATTTATCCATATCCTCATGTCAGTACCTTCCTCAGGAAAGGACTTCCGCAGTTTAAAAATTTTAACAAAATGTGCTCAGTTTTTTATGAGGTAGGAAGCCTGACAGAATTAAAAGAGCTTGTCTATATAATGATAACAAAAACAGTGAACTTAAATTGTTAAACCTTAAGGCACTCAATTTTGCACTAAATGCATCCCTTACACCTAAATTTATCTTAAATCCACAGTGGTTCTCAGGACAGTTACTGATGTCTGCTCATCTTCTGTTCCACTAATAACTATATCCTTACCTTCAGTTAACTTTTCAGGTCACCGTATTAAAGAGAAAGTCATTTCCACACTCATCAGGCTTTTAGGAAGAGGCCATAGTCAGTCGGATTCAATACCAATATCATTAACCTGAACCAAGTCCTGAAATACAAAGCCAAGTGTTGTGGTACAACAGAAATATTTTTGATTAATGATCAGCCTTTGTTTATTGGATGTATGATTGATAAAGGAATATTATTTATAAATGACCTCGTGAATAGTGGGGGAGTGATCATGTCTTATGATAAACTTAAAATAGTATACCGTCATGTTTGTGATCTTTTTACATATAATCAGCTCTGTGTTGATGGGGAAAGCATACAGTATATATTTAAAGCTACAAAGAGACAGCAATTAAACACTAAACGGTTCAAAATGTTTTTGAGACATCAGTGGGTTCTTGAGAAAGACAAATTATAATTTTTCAATGCGGGACACCATTTTTCACTCAATAATGTGGGAAGGAAATGATACCTTGAACAGGCAAACATGCATATACACATTATATTTGCATATCTTGCGTACAGAGCGGTCGGTGATCTTTATATTTGGATATGATACATATAAGTACTCATTATTACTCATTAAAATACACATGCAGGTGTTCCAGGACACAGTAAAGACCAACATTACTAAAAACCCACTTCAACTTTAATTTCATAAATTGTTTTTAGTAAATGCTGCAAACATCACATTTATTATCAACACCATTAGAATAAGTATTACTATTAGTAAAGCTAGAGAAAACCAATAAAACTGCAGACTGAGAGTGAGGCAGAAGTGATTTTATTTCCCCTGTGCACACAACATACAATAAAAACTAAAGAATTACAAAAGCCCAGGAGAAGGATGAGATCTTTGTTCCAAAACAATAAAATCAGAGTGAATTACAACAAGGGCTTCACATTGTTAATAGAAAACAAAGATATGTTAGTAAATATCAATCAACATGATTTATATGACCTGTGGTGGATTATCGTAGTGTAAAGTGTGATGCAGCTAAAACGAAGCAGGTGAACAAATCCCAGTCCAGCACATGGTCCCTGAAGGGAAGAGAGGCAGATCTACAGACATCTACAGACATCGAGCTTTGAAAGGACGAGTTTTAATTATGTCAAAGCCCACCAGTACAATAATACTGAGTGTCAAGGTCCAGGGAAACATAACCACAAGTTTGCAGTGTGTTTGACAATCCAGGGAATGTACTTCAATTATGTAAAAGGACGTTTGCTAGTGTTCATTTTGCTACTTTTACACAAACAGGAAAGACTGAAAATGGCGACCATGTTTCTGTATGTCCTGATGTTTTTGCTTCTACAGCTGGAGTTTATATTTGACAAATTACAGGGTGTCACTGTACAGCTCTGCCTTGTTATTTATTAAATTAAGATATCCAAAATTAAAACAAAACATAAAACATTACTGCCACTTCAGGACATTTTAAGACATGATTTCTCAAAATGCAGGTATGTAAATCATGACGAATGGAAGCATGTTGGAGGATGTCTGTAGAGTGATTACTCAGGCCAGGCTGCAATGTTGGAGGAAGAAACAACAACATCATAATCCCATCACGTCTTCCTCCATCACATGGAAGACTAACTAAATCAAAGGATGCAGCAGAGTATAGTGCTGCACATAAATGGATGTGCACAGATGGATAAGTGCTAACATCACAACATCATGGCCTTATGAATCACGACATCGAGCAAAGATCTGCATCTAAGGGGATTTTTTTGTGCGCATGAGCTTGACAGGGTTTGGCATTTAGGCGGGCTCTAAGATCCATCAGACTTTTCCTGACAGGTAAAGAACTTGAAATCCAGCATAAATCTTCATTTTGCTTCATCGGCAATACTTTCCTAAAGAAAGAACACACACAATCAGATGGAGGAAGTAAACTGACCCATTCCAACATGTATCTGTGAATCCATAACATATCAAATCATAGTGAAAAAAGTGAGAGAGAGAAAGATGAGAGATCAAGAACACAATTAAAATATTTACTTTTTAACTGTCCATAGATAATTGTGATTAATCGCAACTGAATCACACATTTTTATCTGTTCAAAATGTACCTTAAAAGGAGATTTGTTATGTATTTGAGACTCTTATCGACATGGGAGTGGGCAAATATGCTGCTTTATGCAAATGTATGTATATATTGCAAATCAATTAACAACAAAAAACAATGACAGATATTGTCCAGAAACCCTCACAGGTTCTGCATTTAGCATAAAAATATACTCAAATCATAACATGTAAACTGCAGCCCAACAGGCAACAACAGCTGTCAGTGTGTCAGAGTGCTGACTTGACTATGACTTGATCCAGACTGACTGGGACTCATCATAAAGTGGGCATGTCTGTAAAGGGGAGACTGGTGGGGACCCAGAGAATCTATTTCCATTAATCTGGTGGTCAGAGTTCAGGGGACATAACAGCTTTTCCTCAACAAAATGTTGCACGAGTTTGGAGCGTTATTTAACCTCAAGTAGTATGACATGATGAAAATCACAAGTTGCATGAAATAAAACAGCATTAAAACTGAACTGTTATTACTGCGTTAACTTTGACAGTCCTATTTTTTCTACTTTTATTGTTATCTGATTCAAGCAAAGCTGTTTAAAGACTATATATCTAATCTATCGTTTCTGGTGGTCAGAAACAAAAGCTACATATTTCTAAAAAAAATGTACAGTGATCAAAATCATAAATATATGTGTACTTGAACACTTTATCCCCATCATGTCACCTGTTCTACTTGAAGCAGATTCCTTCACTTGGTGCCGTTGTATTTGACCTCCTTCCCGCATTTCTTCAGTATTTGCAGGAGAGTATCTGCATCTTTGTCAGACTCAATCCAAACCAGTTTGTTAGGCAGGTCGATCTCAAACTTCACACCTGAGAGCACCGAGAGCAAAGAGGGCCTTTGTTTAATTCCAATAAGCAGCAGCACTGCTGGAGACACTGTGCAATGGACTGTACGAGGACAAGATTCAACATTAAAACACTCTTATTCTAATGTTGATCTGACAATGAAAGAGCATCTGAGGGAATTTGAGTGTTTAACAGCTCAGACTATTTGAAACAGAAAACAGAAGTGTCATATAGGCACTTGACATTTTAATGACTAAGCCAAATAAAAGTTTTGAAAAGTGACACTGCATCAGGTGACACATTGGCTGAGTCAACAGTCAGGGACAAAGTAGTTATGAGGTGGCTGTGATCCAAGTGGCCTTTAAAAGCTTTTGTAAGTGCACTACTGGAATCTCTGAGAGAGAGAAAGGAGAGAGCTGTAGATTTTTCTTTTGGCTTCAACTCAACATTACACATTATTTATCAAAGGCAGTAGTAGTGAAATTATGGGATCTAATTCTAAAACTGGTCTGAAGGAGGGGAACAAATGATACAAACTAGAGTTGGAAGTTTTGCGAATGGGAGGGGTGTAAAACAATAATTTTTTATATGTATCTGTAAGCACTTCAGCACACAACAAAGCAACAGCTGCAGCCAGTTAAAAGGGCAGCGTGAATGATTTGGTGGTATCTAGCAGTGAAGTTGCAGATGGCAACTAACTGAACCTTCTCCCATGAGCCAAATGTGGAGAACTACAAATGCCGACTCAAAAACGTGATACGTGAATGTCCCCATCTAGAACCAGGGTTTGGTTTGTCTCTTCTGGGCTACTGCAGAAACATGGCGGCCAGCTCTATGAAGAGGATCTGCTCCCTAGTATGTGGGTATGAACAGCTCATTCTAAGGTAATGAAAACCCAGCAATTCTTATTTTCAGGTGACTACACACTAAAGAATACACTCGTATTAATATTATATTCCATTTCTGCCAATAGAGCCCCCTAAATGCCACGCACTGTTCCTTTAAACCACTGGTAATTTGAGTTTCTAAGGTCAACGCCAATATTGACAGGCCAATGCACGTGGATAGCTAATAATTTGTGAAAATATTAAGTGCCTGCGTCTTTAAATATAGTGCTTAAACAGCAAGAAATCAGTGCTGTCTATAGGCATTCATTCTTGTTGGTGCAAGAATTATCAGAAGCTAAAACCTATACCACTCAAAAGGTGACTCTTGTCACACATAATGAAAGGGAAACTCTGAAGTACTTTTGGCTTTAAGAGAATAATTCTGAGTAATAAACAAAAAATATGCACAGGAAGTATTATTCTAGGCAGATGCTATTAGCACCCGTGTGTCAGTAGCCAATAATGCTATTTGCACTCAATCCAGACATACGTTAGATATTGTATGTGTATATGTTCTGCACGTATATATATATATATTTTTTTTTAGAGTTCCTGGTGCCTAAATTAAACCAAACTGCAACTGTAGACTGAAAATAATAATAATAATAAAAAAAACAGAAAATAATAAGTCAACTATATGAAAGGTAGTCTTCTAAAAGGACTTGAACAAGAGTCACTAGGATGAAAATCCTGTGTTTGACCCATTCATCCACCAAAATCTACTGTGTGTATGTATTTTGCCTCTCTTTATATTAATAATACAATTACTGAGTGTTACTGGCTGAATAGCAGCTGTGTGACTATTCTCACCTGTGTTATTTCATTACAGGTGTTAAAGGCTGATGTCATGTAGTTTGGGTTTATTGTGTTTATATTTATCTTTGTTTTGTATATTGTTTGGACCCAAGTGTTTTACTTTTTGGTGTCAATAGAGCTAACTAACTAACACGTTGGGGTCTGAGGGGAACACACATCACAGTGCAAGTGGATGGCATCACTGGCCAATACCCTGTACTCATAAAGACAAAAAAGCCATAACCTGCATATTGATATAATTATTGGTATACCCAGAGCAGACTAGGTTAGAGAGGAGCGGACAGGCTCACCTTCCAGCTTGGTGAGGACTCTGGATACAGCTCCTGAGCATCCCTCACACGTCATCGCCACCTCAAACTCGTGCTTCTGATGGAAGAAGATTATACAACGTGCTGTTCACTGACTGCTGAGTCACTGACACTGCAATTTGTGGAGGCAATGATTCCCTTGTTGTCATATTTAGCATTAAACTCATTACATCAGTATCTCAGATATAACATATAGATGAACAAATCGAAGATTACACGTGTGTTAGAGAGATAAACAATGTCAATACCAGCATTACCAACACCGATCCAAAGTTACAACTAGGTTAACGTTGCACTGTTATTACTATGACGTTACTAAGTACTGCTGACTTCTCAATTCACACTATTACTCAGTTAAGTCAATCAATATCATGGGCTATAACCGTGGTATCAATGGACGTGGTTAACTTATATCAGCCAACCAAAGCTAGTTTGATTGCTAGCTTACCGGCTACTTAGCAATGCGGAAAGGAAGTGCTAACTTAACTTCGCGCTAAAGCTAAATAAAAGCTTTAAATTACGGTCGTAACTCACGGTCATGTTTGAAGTGATGTGGCACAACTCGGCTGTGAGACCAGATGTGGACTTTTGCCTCTGACTGACTTGCAAATGATGTAACTACTTTGAAATCCTCCAAATGTTCACTCGCTGTTAGCTAGCTGGTGTGAAGCTACCGTCGTTCACCAACGGACCAAAAGATTTCCGGTATAAAAAATAAGAGCAAAACGCTTTTGTAAATGGACATTTAATATTATTTTGGGGCCAATAAAAATATAAATAATTTAAAAGTGCTTATATTTATAATAATTAATACTATATAAGACGATGTAATATATACAAACAAAAAATGGCAAAGAATTTACTGTCTTTTATTATGAAAGTAAAATAGTTTTACTTCTGTAATTTTAGTTACCTTAACGCACAGCAAGCGATCGTTCATTGTGTTACCCGGATGACATGACATTGTCTTATTACTGCCCCTTTCAAAATCATTTGTGTTATTTAGTTTATTTCCACTTAGTTGAATGAGCAAATTATACTACAAGAAGAGCGAATAAACGCAATACAAACTGCGTAGATAGCCTTTAAATGTAGTCTAAATATGGTCTGGCTGCCCCGGAGAACAAATCAAGCGCTGCCAAACATACTTTTTGTTTCCAAAATAAAAGCATCATCAGTGGTGACGCCGTTTTTCCCACAGATTTGAACATAGAATCGGGACGTATATTTATCAACAAGTTTGATAAAATCGAAGTTAAAAGAATCAATATTAATAACATTATTTTTTTATACATTGGTAGTGGTAAATTGTACGTTTACTGGAAAGTCCGAGTCTAATGTTTTTTCATCTTCCATCTTTTTACCCAGAACTACAACGGAAATATGTAAGCTTGCGCCAAAAAATAACGATATTTTAAATTGACTTACGGCAACAGTAGCCGTTTAAGTTATAATTCGTATCTATGGCAACAGCAAGACGGACTCAGAGCACGACACATCCTCGGCCGGGTCACGTGACCGCTCCGCTGGCTCTCGGTAGCGGGGAGCCGAGCCTGTTTTACTCTCAATCGGAGCAGTGTCGCCGCGCTGTAATCACCCAGACATGGCTACGATAGGGAAATAACGAGGTCTGCGGCGAGGTTAAAAAAACAGCCCGACACCGGGAGAAGACAACACGAAGCTTCCCCGAGGTAGGTTTGATGTTCGTTACCAGCCTGCGGGGCTTTACGGACACAAAGATGGCATCGGAACCATGTAGCTAACCTCGGCTAACCAAGGTTTATGATAACGTTAGCTAAGCTGCTCCTTCGAGCCGAGGCAAAACAAACTGCTGTTTCCATACTAGTAACAGATTTTTAGTAGAGTATAGCTGTCTCTAACCTAAGGCTAATAATTCCCATTTTAGCCCACGTCTTCCTTTCTTGCTATTTCAGTCCCTTCTCTCCGTGTATGTGTCTTTCCTGGAGGTAAATAGCAACTGAACCGCTTGTCCACAGCTCTATTTAACTGCTTTCTTAGCACAGCACAGTTACGTATAAGCTCATTTGATGGTGTAGTTTCCTGGACAGCTCCCAACACTGATGTTTGTCCTGGTTGTCTGCTCGATGACCCTGTCCACTGAGACGACAGAGACACTGGTCAAAGATTAGTTTCAGTATGACCAGATAGTCGGGTTTGTGCTGTTATTTTAGTTAGTCCTCAGACCCTAAACATGTCAAGTCATTGTATGCACCATATGTAGTTTGAGCTGAAATGTCTGTTTTCATTGCAAAATGTGTTGTTTTTGAGTGTTCGGCACAAAATACATGCATATATAAATGTGTATATTTCTGCTTTAAAAGTAAAAGTATGAGTCAATAACTGCAAGTCCATGTAAATACAAGTCCAAATATTGACTGATCACAATCTACAAACAAACATGTTAATTGTTTCCTTGTTTCAGACTCAAATGTGAGGACCTTCTGCTTTCTCTCCTATATATCACATTGTAAATTGAATATTTGGGGATTTAGACTGCTGGTTGTACAAATTAAGTAATATTAAAGTGTCATATGCTGTCTGCCTCACTGTGTGGAAGTGACTGGCATCATTCTGTTATGTGTAAGGCAACAGCAGGCTTGATTTAAACATTGTGTTCCCAGCTAACTAACTGTAACAAACAAACGCATAAATAACATAATGTCAATTTGGTGAATTGTGTTTAATCATTAAAATAATAAGTTGCACACCAAACAACTTGGTAAATATACAGTTCAAGTGTAAACCTTTTTAATGCAGCAACAAGTTGGTCAAAACTTAATTACAGTATATTATATATATAGTATACACATGTAGAATGTAATTGAATAGACAAGGTGTCACAGATAGTTGCATCCTTATCTTTCATTAGTTTCTGACACATACTAAATGATTAATTGTTTAATCTAAAATCTAATCGCCAGATTACTTTAGTCAGTAATGAAACTAATCATACAACCATGCGTCATACCAAAAATTAAAGCTTTATTTTAGCAACAGACCAAGAAACAGCCATATTGAAGGAAAATTAAGATAAGATGAACCTTTATTAATCCCCGGAGAGAAATTCGGGAAGAATGAAGTAAAACTTGGAAAATGTAATGTTTCTGACTGAGGGCATTGCTTGAAAAAGTAATATATAATGAGGATATTTAACCTAGTCAGTGGGCTGTTAAACCAGTGCAACACTAGAAAGTAAAGATTTATGATTATATAAAACGAATTATTATTTATTTTATTATAATAAAATGTTAAAAACAAATTCCTTGTTTTTTATTATTATTATTATATTTTAAACTAATTCATTATATTTATAATAATATAATAATATATAATAATAATTTATATTATATACTAATATATTATATTTTAAAATGTATTATTATTATTAATTTATTATATTTATAATAACATCATAATATATAATAATAATATATTATATGCTAATATATTTTAAATGTATTAATTATTATTATTATTATTATTATTATTATTATTGTGTTTTATTATATTTTTTGTGTTTTGTATACTAATACATTTTTTCTTTCTTTTTGTCCTTTTATTTATCGTCTTCTACTTCTCCCTTTTCTTTACCCTTATATGTAAAAATATTGCTGTTAGTATAATGAAGCATGTTCTCTGCTGTACTCACTGATACTGCATGATAACACAGTTCTGTATGTTGGAGAACAGAGAACCTGTTTGGCCTGAGAGAGTCAATAAACAAAAAATAAAGAAAAAAAAAAAGAATCTTAAAATGCTGTGCTGACATTTGCTGAAGAGGCTGTAGTTATTAAATTCGCTTTTGTCTTGTGAAGTAAAGCACACGTCGTTCAGGGTTAGAAAAACATCTTGGTGGTGGTTTTTTGTTTCGGTTTAAAGTGCTGCTGGCGCCAGAAATCACTCACCATGCTGTATTTCCATGGTGTTCACTTTAGTCCTCTCATGTCACGGTACATTGTAGCTCATCATTTAGACACTTTGGCCTGCTCCTTCATACATGACAGGCCGTAGAGTTGTTCTTTAAAATGTCCCCATGTACTGTTACCATGTGTCTGTAAAGGGATAGTTCAGGTGTTTTGAAGTGGGATAGTCAGTGTTCCCCCAGGTTGGACAGTCAGGAGTATCAATGCTGTGGATGGGGATGGCATAAAAACATATTTTAGCCACTTAAAATAAAGGCTGACTTCAAAAAATGATATCAGTTTAAGTGTATGCTATATTTTCAATATTTCCACCGCTACAGCTTGCCATCAGACAGCCCTTTTCTTCTCCTTTCCTTTGGGGAAATGAACTGAAAGTGAAACTTTTCTATGCTTTCTCTAAAGCCAGCAGGCTCAGATGACAAAAACTGTAGATAAGTTAACTGTTGGAAAATATTCTGATTATTGCATACACCTAAACTGATATGATTTTTTTAGGTGAGTCTTTCTTTTATGTGTCCAAAATACATTTTAATTTTAATATATTTCTTACAATACATACATTTTTCTGTCCCCGTCCACAGCACTGTATTGCTTGTCATTAGCTGTAGGTAATACACCTACTATGGATAAAGCCCACTTCAAAACACTCAAACTATCCCTTTAAAGAAACAGCAGTTCACAGTGCTAGCGTAAGTTAAGAGGCAGGATAGATATCTGAATGGGTAGTTCAATGAGTCCATGTTGTACATTTTCCCGTAAACGCAAATAAGTTTCACAAGTTGTTCTGGACTCATTAGAAACTAAACAGTAATATTCTGACCAGAAGATTAAGGAAGTGTCTGTGCTGCTCACAAGACACGGTGTTAGACAGCAATTTTGGTTCCTAAAATTTGCGCCAGTGTGATTTTTTTTTTTTTCTCTCATAGCAGTGAATCAGCAAGAGCTTTGTACAAATCCTTGTGTGATTAGAAGTGGCAGCAGTAACACAGCAGGTCATGGAGATGTTCACACCCTGCTGCTGTTATATAACGTTGGGGCTAAGTTCGCCAGGGTTAAGTGCCTTGCTCAAAGACCATCCAACACGTCAGCCTGTCAGCTGAGAGGGACAACAGGTCACAGAGAATGACTTGAAGCTGACGGAGAAAATAATCAATAATAGAACTAATCATTATTTGCACGGAGAGTGTGTTATTTAAAGAGCATGATCTGTCACTTCCACCATGAAGTTCTTTATCTTGTAATGGATCAGGTCCTGCTGACACGTCTCCTGCTCTTTCTCGGTGTGTGCTTTCTCGGTGTGTAGCTGTCAATGCTGGACTTCCTGATCTCTCAGTATTAGGATCTGAGAGGCTGGGAGAGACGACGCCCAGCCATCCACCAAAACCACCTGACCCAACATGATGGCCTCCAGCGATGTGGACACCCGAGGAGAAGGTATTCAAATTGAGCTGGTGTGTGTATGTACATTGTATTCGCCTCTTGGATCACAAACAAGATTGCACTCAGGGTCATACAGTACAATATAAAGAGGGTACCTAGACGCAGTGGGATTATATGTAATCCCAACTGGCAGGTAGACACTGAATCATCAAAGCAGCTTTCGTGTCTTGTTTGGCAGGAGGTCATATCAGTAAATGAACTATTCAACATGTTGTGATAAAGACACAGTATCTGTGATTTATTTACTCCAGACCTCTATTGTAAGAGCACATTCTTGACAAATGAAATGCAGCCATTTTTAAATGAATTTATTTTTATTTAATTTTTATTTAACCAGGCAAGTCAATTAAGCACTGATTCTTACTAACAATGGTGGAAGGGAATGACGGAGCGCTAGAAACCACCTTGGAGAAGTTAGAGGAAGTAGACACGTCTGACTACGTCAGGGTTTTCAAAATAAGGTGTTAGCAAAGGGAACTGTATCTACAAAATATATATGTGGAAATAAGATTAATTGGATTATCTTCACCAAGTATAAAAGATTACATGTCCTTTATAAATCAAAAAGAAAATACCACTAATTTGCGAGGGAAATTCTTTGATTTTTGGGTTGCAGGAAAGGATTTAATAAATGATTCCTGACAATGATCCTGATATATTTGACTTCAGGACATCTCTGACTGAATACATGATGAAAATCAAACATTTTTACTGGATTAATTGAGATATTTTCCAAAATAAAAGTCCTTAGAAGTGTATGATTCAGCTTTTTCTTATGGTCTAGTGTTAAAAAAGTTAACAAAAATAGCAAAAAATCATAACATGGAATCGCAATACTTAAAATTCGCAATACATATCGAATCAATGATAGTATTGAATCAGAGATAGGTGAATTGTCCCAGCCCTATATAAAATGATTTGTATCTAATTTCTATTCTGGTTCGTTGAATATTTTAGAAATAATAAATGTAAAGTCCATTAAAAGACGAGCTCTACTGAGCTAAATTGAACCCCGGTGTGTGAAAAACATGAACATTGTCCAGGATTCATTGTGTAATATGCCATCGGGAGTCCAGCTGAGAGAGTTTTGAAGATGGGCGTCAATTTCACTTCAGTGTTAGTTCTCACACTTCGAGAAGATATTCAGCCTTCTGATGTACCAATGAACTCTCTGTTCTTACATCCTCCCTCCACTATACTATGCGCTCATGGTTCCTCTCTGCTTGTTAAAGGATGATATGAGTCACAAGACGCTAAAGTAAACTCTGCCGAAGCCAGGAGTCTGTTTGGTAAAGCACTGAAGTGTGTGTCCGATCTAAACTAAAGTTTTGTCTTTGTTTTTTTCGTTTAAAAATGATGAGCGGCAAAGCAGCTGTTGTCATGTGTTTATTAGCCAGCTGGTTTACAGCAGACATTTTACAGGATTTTTTCAGTCAAATAACACTGACTTTAAAAGTCATGAGATTATTTTGAAGAGCTAATGAATATACTTTGACTAAACTAACATTACTGGAAGGCACGATGTGATTTTATAGACCTAATAATGGTTTTAGTCTCATTTAATCTTCCTATTGTGTTTTAGTCGATACGTTCATCATTGAAATGTTAGTATCACAGTTTTGACCTCTTCGGACTTGTTTCCATTCTCCCTCTACTCTGCCCCTTTTAATATTTACATATATTACATTTATTTTGATACCTTTGCCATTATCAGTTCTGCTCATCAGTCCGATTCCCTTAATGTTTCCTGATCAGTTCTCAGGTTTGCCCCCTCTTACTTGATTAGTCAACTAATCAGCTGTTTTTGTCTTAGTCAGCTAAGATTTCTTCAATCGATTATTCATTTTTATGCTTTTTTCATGCCTAATGACTTATTTCTATGAAACTTATGAGCACATCTCAGGTGAGCACCATATTTAATGTGCTGCTTTTGTGTGAGTCTTTTTGGAGAAACTTTACAGATCTGTCAATTAAATCAACTCACCCATTAGTCGACACAATGGTGTGAGTGAGTCCACTGAGAATGTTGTTGTTTGAGGACAGACCTACAGTCTTATGTGTGGAAAAAAGTCGGCTTACTCAGGTTTTCAGGGTCAAATTTCTTGGCGAAATGACACCACGCTTTGCTTGCGCTCCACCAACAGTTTCCCACAGCATAGATGGACAGTTTGATATCACGGCGCATGAGTTTTTGTAACATGCAACTGTCAGAAAAACATGCCGGCATCGATCAAAGGGAATTTGATAACCTCAGAAGCATATAATTTCAATGGTGCAGACAATTTGTAACCTGTATATGTGGCTGAACTGTTTCACCCCTATTCATCAGCTCACGCTCTTAGGCCAAACATGCAAAATTTGTCATCTGTCCCACACGCCGACCTTAAGACCTGTTGTGCTTTAGCTTTTGAGGTCGTAGCACCTAAACTCTGGTGAGATCTGCCCGCATCCTTACAGTCTGCTGACTCTGGATTCTTGTAAGTCAGTTAAAGACTCACCTGTTTGACAGGTGTTTGGGTAGCTGGTATGCACCAGGCCTGAACTTTATGTATTTATTGTGTACTGTGTTTTTTCACCTTGTATTGTGTTTTTAGTTTTCCTCTTCTTAAACACATGGCTCACTTTGTGACTTTCAGTATGTCTGCAAAATGTATTATATACCATGAATACATTTTATATATCTACTTCTCAACTGGAACCATGTCTCTCTTCCCATCCATAATCCAAATCCAGTCCTTTAGCTAACATTAGCTGACTTTCTTTTTATTTTTTATAATTGTCTGCCTGCTGGTCTGCCTGTTATATTTTATCTCAGCTGAAGAAGGGATAGTTTCATACTCTAGGATACTGTTATACCAACCAGTAGATGCGTGCAGATTGTTGAATAACACTTAGCATCAATACAGTAATTAGTTCACTTGTCCATTCATCTGTTTTTTGCATTGCTGTTCAGTTTTTTATTTATGTGTTGATGAGATTTGTAATACATTTCATTTATTTGATTGCTTTTAGTTAGTTTTATTCTCATTGTGGAAAACAACAACAAGATAACAGGTATTTTTGGTCATTTTTGTTGATGATGACACTAATAAAAATCTACCAATATGGATTTATGAATGTATAAAGTCTCAGTCATGCAACTGTGTGCAGAGCCGTCGAGAATCAAGAACATGTTTATCTCATGTGGAATGTTTCAACACAGTGGTTGTGAGTCATTAAGGTTATACTATTAGCACATGACACAAAGAGCCTCAATGACTCTCTCCTCGCCTCAGGTTCTCTGTTCTCCGACCAGAATCCATCAGAAATGGACGCGTTGTGTCCCTCTCCTCCTGGACCTTCCAGACCCCAACGCCACTACGAGAGGATCGGAGGACGGGCGGGAACCTCGTAAGTATTGTAAAATCTAACATGGTGATGAAGTACCACAGACAAAATTCTTAAGTTATTACAGATGAAAGATTAAATAGGAAAACCCATATTGAACATTTATGCAAGAGATCCATGAAGATGCTTGGCATTTTGAGTTTGTTCTCATTTAACTCGTTATTGTAGTCTCATTTTTCCTTTCAACTACTGCAATATTCCATCCATCATATTTGACCAAATAACTTGTGATTCAGACTGTTTAGAAAATATTTAAAGCTGTCTATTAGGTACTTGTTTTTCAAACATGCTTGTTTTGTGATAAAGATACATTTTTTTTTAAAATTTAGATCTCCACTGTTGTGGACTTCAATGAATATGCCGCTAGAATTGTTCCTTGCCAGCTTTTTAAGATGTAGTTAAAGAAATTTCTCAGACGCGACGCAAAATGGCTCAATTGCTAACAGCCGCTACAAAGCTGGAAGAATTGAGCCCCTCATTGTGGTTTCACATACATGTATGAAACTCGGTAGGCAGATGTAACAAGTGGAGGCACACAAAATGGCCTCTTGGGAGTTATACCCAAAACTGAACAGGAAGTCAGCCATTTTTATTTAAATGTGCCATTTTTAGCCCATTTCATTCATTCATTCGTCGCTTGCAAAGCACACTCTGCTGGGATCCTTAGTGGGTTTTTTTGTGCATACAGAACTGATGTAGTCTCTTGACCTGCTTTATAGTATAGCTGCTGTATTGACCTTGATTATGAGACCAAAAAAGAATAAAATCTGATCAGGATGCACCAGCACTGGAAAAAAACAAGGTAAGCTGATGTATATCTTTGAAATGCATTGTCTATTTTGAATAGGCCAAAAATTAAACTGGTGTTTACTGGTAGGCCTATTTCTAAAATAATTTAACCATCTCAAAGTGAAAAACAGAAGCATAGTTTATATTTTATCTAAGGTCTTGATCATGATCTTAAAATTGGAATTGGAATCTCCAGTATGCATTGGACCTCACCTATTGTATCCCACAATGCAAAGCGCTGGAATGGTCATGACTCGGCCTTGGGTACTACAAAATAAATCAATTAACATTCTGTACTACATACTACTGACGGACACAGTATGTACTGTATACTGTCCTGCATTCGTCAACAGCTGTAGACTCTTGTGGGAGTCGTCATTGCACTCAGCAGGAAGTTCCTGTTTCATTAGTGATGGTTTGCCCCGCCCCATCACTGTAGCCCCGCCCCTTCCACAACCTGTAACCATTTGTTGTAGACTCTTGTGGGAGCCATCATTGCACTCAGCTGTCCGTTTTTATTGTGGCTCACCGTGACACCGTAACTTCATCTTGAACCTCATGGCAAAATGCATCTGTTCATCTTCTGCCTCTAGGTTTGTTTTTGTTTTTTTGTCATTTCAAAAAAAAAAAAAAAAAAAATTTCTTTTACTGTTTATACTTGCTTGTGAGTTTTGCCTATATAGACAGTCATTGTGCTATGTGTTCTTTGTTGTTCATGTGTTCCTTTGTTTTTGTTTCACTTTTGATGGGTACTAAATGTCATTTTATTTACGTAGGGAGGACTTTCAGACTTCCTATCTCTCCTGCACTGAAGTTACTGTTTTTCTTAATGTATGTAGTGCAAATAAACTAATCCATCAGTCACTGTGTGGATAAGTATTTGTAATGTAGTTGGACTGGTTCTAATCTACATATATCTTGTTTTACAGTTTTTGTCAGACTCTCATCCACCTGTTGAAAGGGAACATCGGTACAGGGCTGCTGGGGTTGCCTCTAGCTGTCAAGAATGCAGGCCTGGTGGTAAGTACACAGACATGTTATTATCTGATCACACCAGGTCACATGTTGGGTCTAGAGACACAAAATTAGATTCTGCTCCCATTCCGGTCAGATGTTCACAGCGTTATACAGACATGCTCAGGCTGAGCATTATTTTTTTGTGGGAAGTATGTTGTGGTTGTCCATTAAAGCAGTTGTGAGCACAGACCGCCATCAGGGGAAGTTAACTGTATCCATTAGCGAATATGTGACATCTCAACAAAAATGTCAAGTTGATTAATTATATTTCTTCAGTGGTATTTCTGATGTTAGAGGAGCATTAGTTCCCCAAGCTGTGAATCATGTTCACAGGATCATATAGAGAGCTGTGATTTAAGTGTGAAATCATTCACATGTTGCACCAAACTGTAGTGCGATAGGCAGGGTATTTTTATCCCTCTATGAGCGGTCGTCTTGTGATTCAGATGAAGTGAAGGCCAGGTTACAAACAGAAGTATTGAACTTTTAAGGTTTTAAGAGCATTTGACTCTGTTGATTTTCCAAAAACTATGATGAACAAAAAATCGTGATATAAACTCTTATACCATATAACACATGTCACATATCGTCCCCTTTTCTTCATACCGTATTACCTTTGCAATACCCTCGTTTTTGTTTTGCAAAACATGCACATCACATCACAGCAGCTGATATGAAGGCAAAATGCTGGTGATGGGTAACCACCTCATTCAGTTTTTAGTGAATCTCACAGGGCTGGATGATACAGCTTTTAATTCATATGTTAAAATGTTTTTGGACATTTTATGTCAAAATATACAATATATATATCAATATTTTCATATTTTCACTAAAATAACAACTGTTTGAGTTATTCTTTGATGCGTATTATCACACTGGCGTGAGGTGGTGTAGTTTGTCATTTTGAAGCCAGATTGGTCTCTGGAAATATATTCTTAATAAGTTTCACTAAATATTTACATTTTTCTTTGAAATGCAGTTTGCAGGCAGTAGTTTCTTTTAATCATTGTTCATTTGATTTAGTGTTTAATATTTATTAATTTAGTTTTATTTATGTATTTAGTTTTGTTTATTTATTATTGACACTTATTGAATGAATGTGAAATTGCCTTTCATGTTCACCAGAAGGTCACTTTTATTTTTATATTAGTTTTTAAGTGCTTAAAACGTAATGCTAAATATAGACACGTACCATAAAACAACGTAGGGGCTAGTTGGAGCATTTGTTTATTTTAAAGTGGAGGCTGCCATCTTCCATCATGGTTTCCAAGCGCTTCACTCCTTTCACTCTCTGTTCCTGCTTCCCTCCAGATACAAAAACACATGCGTCATACGCTGCGCAAAACACCAAAGTGAGTCTCATGCTGTTGGCTTAAAAACATTATGAGACAATTTGTGCTGTACATTGTTCGCGCTACAGTCGTTTACTACGTCCTTCATAGAAGAAGCCACAATACATCAGTAAATTAGATACATCAGCCACCCCTACAAGTTCTTACGATTACACTGGACTTCTTTAAATTTAGTTCAACCTCACGTTTGTATTATATTATAGGATGTGTCATTTAATCTTAAGTGTTAGTATTGTGGTGTAACAGTCATGTCTGTGTTTCTCCCTCCAGCTCGGACCCATCAGCCTGCTGTGTATGGGCTTCATAGCGATCCACTGTATGAGGCTGCTGGTCAAATGTTCCCACCACCTCAGTTCAAAGTAAGTAAAAACACTCCTTTCAGTCTTAATCCACTATTTACACTTGATTTCTGTCATGTTAACTTGCCCCCAGCAGGTAAAGTGGAGTTGAATGACAGAATTTTTCAAGGGTTTTGATGACAGCTCCTCCTCAGAAAGCAAATAGCAGGGGCTTCATTTCTTAATAGACCGCAATGCAATGCAGCCAGTCTTTTAAAAGTAAAATTGCTGACATTGGTACCAGTCAGCCACTAGCTGTTGCATTCTCCCTCCCCCCGTTTCATGGCATTCACTTCACAACAAGTGATTGCCAGTTGCCTGTATTTTTTTATGGTTGGGTGGTATGACTCCGACAGTCATCCCATGCGATGAAACTTTTGTCGACATTGTTTTTATCAAATATTCACTTATTCTGCAGCCTGATGGAAATGTCACTGTCAAACTCTATTTAATACCATATAGAATTGTATATATTGTATATATGTATATAATTACATATAATTATATAATTACATATACATATGCTGTGCATATACAATACTCACCACCTGCTGCACTTTACTTATTACCGTTACTGTTACTTATTTATTTTATTGTAAATTTTCTTCATTGCACCTTATTTCATTCACTGAAACATCAATATCAGTTGAAGTGTACACTATATTTAGAATGTTTTTACCACTTTAGCTTGCCGTCAGACAGTACTTTCTGATGGGGAACTGAAACTGTCATCTATGTCCTCTTCAGAGCCACCGGACTACAGTGACTAACCAATAATTTTACCTCCCAGAACACAGAAATTGCTGGTCAACTGCTGCCTTGATCTGTTAGTGTGTTTGTGGTATTGTGTGACCTTTGAAACTAAACTAACATTGCGTCCACAGCTGTACATACCTCTCCAAACTTGGAGCGTGCCGACCACCATCTAAGTTATTGTAGGTAATAAACTGATTATGGATAATGATATATGTACTGTATATATTCTGTATGTAGCAACCTCATCATGCAGAAACCTACATCAGGTCACATGACAAAACATTTTTTTGGCTTGGGAAAATAGCATTGTTATGCATATGGTAAAACAGACATATTAATGCTGAATATACACCGGGCAGCGGTGAAGTGCAGCCCGCTGAAATACTTCTATTTTTAAACTTGAGCTAGGGAGCGGCCGTTGCAGCTCATAGACATTGCTTGGCAGCTTGCTGCAGGCTGCACTTCGCCATTGCCCTGGTGTGAATTCTGTGTTACGCCAAAGTTTTAATGTTTAGATCTGAATACAAGTAACACCACTGGAAAGCTATGGAATGATATAAAAGCCTCAGAAGACCAAAAAATGATGGACGCACCCTTTAATGATATTGGTATAGAGTATATCATGATATACAATAATGAAATTAATAACATTGTGTAGAAATTCACTTGAGGATCCTTTTATAGATAAACGTCACTATGGACAGCTCCGTCTCAGGTGGGCCGTGTGTTCATCACAGGGTTTGAGGTTTTGAGCAAAAACACTGAACCTTACGTTGCTCCTGACGGGCTTGGCCAGTGCCTTGCAGGGCAACTCCACCACCATCAGTGTGTGTGTCCTGTTTATCCAATAGTGCTGTAATGCAGTCTTACTCATTGAGTTCACTCTTCTTCTCTGGAGGCAGCGCCTTACCTTGTTATTGGGGTGATATAAAATACTTGTTATTGAACTGGACAGAGAAAATGCAGGTTGAGATAAAGTGGCTTCAGTTGAAACTCCTTCTCTGTGGGGTTTTACGTTATTTTGTCATTCTGTGTAGATGCAGTTGTTTGTTTCCAAAGTTGATTTCTTTCCTCTGCCTCCATTCCCTCACAGCAGGGCCACTGTGGCTCATTTCTGCCATATAATCTTTCCCTGTAAAACCACAGCCTTTGCACTGCTACTGTCTGTCTGTCTATCTGTCTGTGTATTCAGCTGCAAACTGTACCAGCAGTGACTTATTTGTTATGGCTGGGTGACAGATTACACTCTATGCAGGTGTGTCTCTCCACCCTTTTTGTTCTGTGTAATCAACAGCATATGGACACTGAATTTTGTACCCACACATTCGGCAGCTCCACACACCAGACATACTGTAACTGTGACCAGCTCCACCAAGCCATCAGAGGTGGTGCAGTACAAGCTGTATCAGATTGTGTAACTGAACCAGTGAGGTAATAGACCCCAAGTATGGTCCATTATCTCTTTTACTTCTGTTAGCTTGTGACAACAGAGGTGACTAAACACATTTATGCACACGTTAACTCGTTATCAGATTTGCATTAGTGTGTGTTGCAATTAGTGCTGCCTCCCCTAACAGTTCAACCCGTCCGTCCACGGTTTCTCCCGCCCTTTGCCCTGTTCATGCAAGGATATATACACCAGCTCCGCCCTGCCTTGCCAAACAGGATTATGCAGCTAGAGAGCATGAAGGCAGAGCTTCCACAACAAGCCTCATGGTCAGGACACACAGGATGCATGAGCAGCGCATGACAGGCTACCTCACTGAACCAGCAGGGTTTCTGCTGCTGTGCTGTGACTATCAGCCATTTCTTTCTACATAGGCTTTTATAATGGCAATTTCATTTCATTATAAATGTCATTTATATTTATTTTACACTCATGTACTGGCTCACCTGGCTCAAACAAACACTTTTTAGATGCAATATATTTTAGAGTTCACAGTTTTAAATGTGGATCCCACACAGACTTTTACAAGACATCTTTATAAGACAGCTGTTCATTTTTTCATAATTTATTTTGATTATTTTAATTCCTAATTAAAATCATTTGCCTTTATTATGTTCAACAGATGTGTATTTTTTTAATTTGATAAAGTAGGGAAAAAATAAATAAATAAACAGACATACTGGCATTAAGACGGTGTTCAGTAGGGCTGCAGCTAACAGCGATTAATCTGTTACTTTCATGATTAAAAGATTTATTTTTTTGTGCTATAAAATGGTGGAAAAACGTCAATCAGTGTTTCCCAAAGCCCAAGATAACATCCTCAAATGTCTTGTTCTCTCCTCACTTCTAAGATATTCAGTTTACTGTCATAGAGGACTTAAAAAAACAGAAAATATTCACATTTAAGAAGCTGAAATTAGAGAATTTTGACTTTGTTTCTTTAAAAAATGACTCAAAACAATCAATGGATTCTCAAAAGAGTTGGTGATTAATTTAATAATTTGTAATTAATTGATAAACCATTGCAGCTCTATCAGTCAGGCATGTTCACACACACACACGTTCATAAACACCAGCTGGTGATGTGAACTATATCAAAAGACTGAACGACAGGTCGGCTCTCTGTGTTTATGATTGATTATGAAGTGTTGTGTTTTTGCTGTGGTGACGTTGCCAGTTGAAACTCTGTGGCGCCTATTTATTTTGAAAACACAATAACCGATAATTTCATCACTCAGTCGGTGACAAACTTTAGTGTTTATAGGGCTAAACTATACGGCTCTTTTCTTCCTCTTTGACAGTTTTGACAGGGACTTTCCCAATTCGTTACGCTGAACAGGATGCAGCGCCACCACATTGGCGTAATGCCGCAATTACAGTTACAAATGGCAGAAATCCACCAAGTGCAACACTTAAACACTTAAATAGTGTTTTACATGGAGACACGTGTCAGAGTTTTGTTGAGAGCTGCAGGTGGGATGACATGTGACAGAGGCTGCTGCCTCGTAATTCTGTATGCATGAAAAAACTTGATATCATCAAAGATTCTCATCTTCCTTTTTCTTTTCTCAGAGTCAGAGTCATCACTCCTCTCAGGTTACATTTACTGTACCTACTCTATCTAGCTATCCATCCACATATGACTCAAAAAATATTTGATTTTCTTGTCTACTCGCTATTAGCTGTTTTTGTCTTTCCCCCCGACCCTTGCCTGTTATTTTTAGTGTACATAATGTCTAAATAGTAATGCACAATGTGTTCAGAGGTTGTTTCAGTTGCAGCGTCTACTCTCCAAAGAAAGACTGTAATCCAAACAGACGAATGCTATGTCAGTTAAAAGATGTGAATTTGTTTCCCCCGTCCAGGATGAACCGGCCGTCACTGACCTACGGCGAGGCGGTGCAGTACGGGATGGAGAATGTGTCGTGGCTGAGGAGACACTCAAAGTGGGGAAAGTAAGTCAAATGTTTCACTGACTGAGTTTAGAGGTTACCTTTAGAAAACATCAGTCTTTTTAGTCATGTCACTACCATACATATATTTGTTTTTTTACACATTATTATTAGAGATGCACCAATCCAATTTTTAAAGTGTCAATACAGATACCAATACCTGGGCTTAGTGTATCAGCTGATACCAAGTACTGATCCCATACAAGTTTAATTTATAAACTGTATGCCTCACTGTGTGGAAGAGTCTGGGATCATTCTTTTATTTGTAGGCAACATCAGGCCTGACTTAACTTTGTAAAACAAAATGTAACATAATTACATTTTTTAATTTTATTTTTACAAATTGAATTTTTATTTATTATTAATATAAGTAGTACACTAGCAACTTGTTAAAAACCTTCAAAATGAACAGCATTTTTATTTATTATTGAAATAATAAATCATACACCAGTAACTTGGTAAAAAAAAAAAAAAAAACCTTCAAAATGAACAGAATTTTTATTTATTATTGAAATAATAAATTGTACACCAGTAACTTGGTAAAAAGTTAAATTGAATAGATCAGATAATTGTCACAATACCCGATCCACTGATAGTAGTAATCAGTATTGGCCCACATCCGATGTATCCGTTCAATGAAGAGTTTTGGTCTCATGAGGGTAAAATCTTTACTTTTACTTTTTAATTTTACAAAGAAATGCTTGTAAAGTGTGTAATATTTTATTAGTCCTTATATTAATGAAGAATTTTCTAATAATTTCTAAGATGTTTTCTGGACAGGTTGCTGTAATTCGGTACTATTGTTGGGAAAATTGAGACACTGTTCATTTGGTACACTTCCAGTTAATTTACTCCATTTAATTGCTGTTGTAACCTGGAGAGTGTTTCCATCAAGACACAGCAAGTCAGCTGAACATGTGTCTACAGGCTCTAACTATGCAATTACACACTTCTATGGTATTATATAGTTGTTTTTTCAGGGAAGGTCTTGGACACAAACAGAAGATGATTCAGAAATATGCAGAGTGTCAAATGAAATGTTGACAGCAATCATGATCACGGATGTTGGCCTGAACATACCAGAATTTCCTGTCAGAGAGTCAGTTAGCCCATCAACCTGTTGTATGTGTGCATAGTTATACTTCAGGTTCAGTATTTACTGTCTAAATATTCTTACCCTTTGTACGGCCTCTTCCCCCTCCCTCTCTCTTTCTCTCTCTCTCTCTCTTTCGTTGTCTCACTCAGACAGACGGTGAACTTGTTTCTCATCATCACCCAGCTGGGCTTCTGCTGTGTCTACTTTGTCTTCCTCAGTGACAATATCAAGCAGGTCCTGAACGCACACACACACTTTGAGGGCGTTAAAGAGATGGTTTGGATGTTTCTCAGTGGGGTAGTACGAACTACGTAGTAGGTACTTCTCCATAGCCAGTGTGTTACCTACAGTAGAGGGAGTTTGTAGAAACAGACAGGAGCACCAGGAGCAAAGTAGTGTACCACTTTGGAAGGGGGCAGCAACGATATTTTAGACACCTAAAAAAATCAAATCAAAATCAGTCAGTTTGAGTGAACACTATATTTAGGATATTTTCATGGCTTTAAATTGAAGTAGCTGAAGCTTTTTTCTCTGCTCTCTTCAAAGCCACCAGACTCCATTGACAAAAATGAGGGCAGTCAATTGATTAAAAACTTAATTACAAATGTAATTTTTAGTCTGTTCAAAATGAATCTTAAAGGGAGATTTGTTAAGTATTTAATAGAGGTCAACTGATACGGGTTTGTAATGGCTTATGGTCTGTCTCTCTAGTTTGCATTCGTGTCAACATGGTTTCTCCCAGTTAGGACGTTGGTCTTCTCACACACTCTCATAAAGTTACTGAGGTCTGCTGGTAGAATGGCTATTTCATTGACACAAGAGGTGGACTCACACATGTCCTACAGCAACAACACTTGACTGCTTGCTGATGTGCCTGCTTACTAATCGGCTTTATACGCTCAGGCATCAGCCAATGCCGATTATGAAAAAATGGCAGATAATCGTCCTGATTAATTGGCCGGCCGTTTAATCAGTTGACCTCTAGTATTTGATACTCTCATCAACATGGGAGTGAGCAAATATGCCCCAAGCTGTGTGTGATTATCATAAAGTGGGCATGTCTGCAAAGGGGAGACTCGTGGGTACCCATAGAACCCATTTTCATTCACATGTTTGGAGGTCAGAGGTCAAGGGACACCTTTGAAGATGGGAATGCCAGCTTTCCTCACCAAAATTTTTTCAAGTTTTCAAAGACATGGTTGGTACTAAGCCCCCAGGATAAACACCGGTTGTTGATCCCAGCATGGTCGTAGTGGCCAACAGTGGTACTGCAACTTCTGTGTCCGTCATTGGGCGCAAAAATATTTTTTCTCATAGACTTACACTGAGAAAGAGACATCTGTAACTCAGCAGATCTTTTTTTTAAGGTGAACCAGCTCCCCAGTACAAATACTCTAATAGCTGTTATTTAAATAATCATGTTCTAAAAGTTGTAAAATACACTAATAGCTGAATCCACACTTATTTCTCTCCTCTGTTTATGGAGACTCAGACCGTGACAACAGCGAAAGCTGTGACATTTGGACCCTGTGAGTCATGTGACGAGTCATGTGACCGAGTGGATGCTACTTTGCATATCGGACATGTGCAGTAGTCCCCAGTGAGACCCAGAAGATCTGCATACTTTTCCAGAACCGGAAGTCTACCATTGACTTCATGCACCACTGAGCAACTTTCATAGTAATGAACAGGGCCCCGCCTCCAATGCTGGGTCCAGTTCTCTTTAATCAGCCATAGCTGGCACCAGTTCCTTAGGTTTTCTAGATTCAGATGATTCCAGTATCTTCACAGAGCCTGATACAAACACCAAAATATCCAACAGCATCCTGACCCGACAGTGGCCCGTTGGATTTTTAAGAGGTTAATTAAAAATTGCAAGTTGTGTTAATGCTTTACAGAAATTAGTGGCATTAAAAAAATTTGCATTAATGCATTATTATCGCATTAACTTTCACAGCCCAAACACAAACAGTAATTTTACCTTTCAGAACACAGGGTTGCTGGTTGACCGCTGCTTCAGTAGTTTGTTATTGTGTGACTTTCCAATGCAGGAAGAGCATTCTACCAATTATTTCATCAATTATATAAACTAAAGTCACAATAACAAACAAACTGAATAATCAAGGCAGTGGTAGATCTCCTTTGTTGTGCAAGGTTAAATCACTGTTTTTATCAATGTTTTTTAGGTGGGTCTTTCTTATAGGTTATCTGCTGTACGTAACACACTGAATACATATAGTATAATACACTGGTTTTCTTAAACGTGAAACGAGCCTTCATGCAAACATACTTGAAATACTTTCAAGCACTACAATATGATTTCTCTGGTTTACATGGTGTCTAATAGTTGCTAATAGTTGTCTATGGTCTACTACTGTTGTTTGCTGTGTCAGCGTAACATGCTGCTGTGTCTTCTGACCTTTGACCTGCACAGCTCTGAAAACCTGATCTATGGTGTTTACATGCCCCAATAAATTAAGAGAGCACAAATCTAAAGATGTGAACTTGTGTCTGTTTACCCTGACTATGGATATATGGAATTACCTCAGTTTAGATGCTCATACAAAAGGTTATTTTAGGTTATATGGCAGTTCCCAGAGTTATGTAAGAGTATGCCCATATATGTACATGATAGTGAGATGGTTTCAGTGTTTGCACATACGAATAAGTAGGTCACTAGCAGTAGAGGGATAATGGTGATTTCCACAACAGCATTTGGGGGAACTTTATTCCTATTTGTTTGATATAAATCTCTTTAAAGTTTCCACTTTTTTTTACCTGCGTATGCCTTTATATGGCTGTTGTTTTATATGCGGTTGTTGTGACCTGTGACCGAGTCCATGTTATGGCTGGTGTTCTGGGAACTTTACTGTTTACCTCACTGAAAGTCATTACTATCACTAAATGCCTGACAGTGAAATGTGTGACCTGTGATTTAAGAGTAGTGCCTGCATTTTAAACAGCTGTTCACGTAGAGTACACTCTATAATTTTGTGTGTTTGCATAATGTCAAGTATACTCTGACTACACTCTCACTATACTTTATTCTGTCTATTGAATGAAGTGTGCTCCTGGATAGATCTTTTATAAAGTAGTACAGTGTCTCACCACTAGATGGAGGTGTCTGTCTACTGCGGTGGTCTTCTTTCCTCAGGTGCCTCATGAGTCTTACCAGGCAGAATACAACAGTCATTGAAATGTTTTGGGGGAGTTTTGTGGTTGTATTAATCACTGTCTTGCTTTGCTTCCAAACCTGTTTGTCATGTCATAAACTAATTACTGTTCCTGGAATATTTAGCTGAATGTTTGATAAGTCAACAGTAACTTAATCCATGACCTTGATAATCAGAAGAAGAAGAAGAAGAAGATCTACCTTTATTAGTCCCACATTGGGGAAAATCAATTTACACTCTTTTAAACTCGTACATGGTACATGGTACATGCAGACAAAAAACACACATACATAAATAAAGGAGAGATGTAGAGGGGGGGGGGGCTCTCCCGAGGAGGCGCGGGGGGGGGGGGGGGGTTTGGGCCCCTGGGGGGGGGGCCCGGGGGTGACCAAGAAGAAAACCAGCACCCCTCCAACAACCACACACCCATCTTTTTTTTGTCCCGGGAGGGGAATCGACCCGCCCCCCCCCCCCCCCCCACCCCCCCCCCCCAACTGCCCCCCCCCCCCCCTCAGTTCATCATGTTAGTTATTTTCCCTGTAAACATGCCAAACATTTGCAGAGTATAGCTTGTCTGCGTTTATATCATCATGTTACAGTAATACTTTGTGTTGTTTGACTCTCAGTCAAAACAAATAAACAGTGTAAAGACATCACTGGTAACCCGTCATAGACTCTATAGGAAAACTCTGTAGGAAGTGATTATACGAATAAGCAACCAGGAGCTATTCTGACTAGTCCAGGTCAGCCCTGAGAATGGCAGAGGGCTGAGAATCCCTCTAACCCACCCGGGTGGGAGCCCATTTCTGCCGATAAAACAAAAACATAAAATGAAAACTTAAACTTAAATAACATTTAAGTCATTTTAATGACAAATTTTCTCAAAATAATGACTTAGTATCTAGGAGTAATAAATTAGTATCTCAAAAATAATGACGTCGTGTCTCAGAATAATGACTTAGTATCTCAAAGTAATTACTTGTAATTTGTGATTCTAAGTCATTATTTTGAGATACTGAGTTATGGGAAAAAGTCTTCATGAAAATCAGAATCAGTTTTTTCTGTTCTCTCGTGTATAAGTGGACTCATGTCTCTGTGCTCCTCTCCACCCATGTCTTTACCAGGTGGTAGAAGCAGCCAACGCCACCACCTTCAGCTGCCACATGAACTACACCAACCAGACCCAGGTTCTGGTGCCGAGCTTTGACTCCCGCCTCTACATGCTCTGCTTCCTGCCGGCCTTCATCCTGCTGGTTTTCACCCCCGACCTGAAGTACCTGGCCCCCCTCTCTCTGGTGGCAAACCTGGTCATGACCGCCAGCTTGGTCCTCATCTACTTCTACTCGCTCACGGTGAGCACCTCGTCTATCTCATATCTCTGATCTGTTTCACTTTAACCTCCATTTATTCAAAGAAGATGTTTTGACTTCAGCTCTGCATTTTCTCTCCCTGACTATGTTTATATCAGTAGTGGTGGAAAAAAACAATACTGTGGCAATGTTGACCTCTGACCTTAAGATATGTGAATGAAAACTCTGAGACGAACAGAGTGATAACTGGATGTATAAAACAGATGTTGATAAACTGCATAATTTGTTGGTGGAAAAAGGTAATAAATCACAATATTTCGCAATATGTCGTACTGCAATACTCAGCATATTGTAAAATATTTAATTTTGCAATGAGATTGTATCGTGGCTTAAAGCAGTAGTGGGTACAATTGGAGAAAAAAATGAATAAAAATGATATTTTTATAAAACGGTCAATATATTCTGACAGTAGTACATGAGAGAGGTAACCTGAAAAAAATCATGTGTCTCTGTGTCCTCCGATGCTCGTAATGGCATCTGCTAGATTTCACAGACCAGAGGAAAACAACCAATTAGAGCTGATCTGGAGTCTGCCGTCCAGCTGCCGTCTGTGAGTCGGCTGTCAATAACTTGCGAACTCTGACCAAATAGTCAAACTAGGCAGCGCTGATCAAATATGATTCAATACTCTGTTACTGTAATGACTTTTCGTCTCCTCCGATGTTTTCAGAAACATCTTGTAGTTACTGTTTAGATGTAAAATGAGAAAGTTTGTGACCCGGCAGCCATGTTGAGATCAGCTGAGGAAATAGCAAGCACCGCCCACCAGCTGGAGCACAGCGAATAGGAACACTCTCTGAAATGGTAGTTTTAATGCTAGAGTGAAGATACTGGCATCATATGAAAGTAGAAAACTTAATTACTTACACTTGTAATTGTAACTTGTAACATGTCATACTAGTTTGTCGAGAAGGAGGCTAAATAACGCTCCAAACTTGCACTAAATTTCCGCAAAAACTGTCATGTCCATTTTCAAAGGGGTCCCTTGACCTCTGACCTCCAGATATGTGAATGTAAATGGGTTCTCTGGGTCCCCACCAGTCTCCCCTTTACAGACATGCCCACTTTATGATAATCCCAGTCAGTTTGGGGCAAGTCCTAGTCAATAGACAGCTATTGTTGCCTGTTGGGCTGCAGTTTGCCATGTTATGATTTGAGCATATTTTTTATGCTAAATGCAGAACCTGTGAGGGTTTCTGGACAATATCTGTCATTGTTTTGTGTTAATTTATTTCAGATAATACACACACACACACACACACACACACACATATATATATATATATATATATATATATATATATATATATATATATATATATATATATATATATATATATATATATAAAATGTGTTTATATATATATATATATATATATATATATATATATATATATATATATATATATATATATATATATATATAAAATGTGTTTTATATATATATATATATATATATATAACACATATTTGCATAAAACAAGCATATTTATTAGCGCGTTGAATACTTGACAGATCACCAATGAAGCTTCATTTTGAACAGATGTTATTAATTTACGATTAATGGTGATTAAATGTTTTAATTGACTGACAGCCCTCCTTTATACCCATCAGTGGTTTTATGCATTATTTTGCATGTTTGAGTGTTTACAGGTAATTTTCAAGACAGTCTGAGTACTCCAGAATCATAGTGGTCAGTAAACACATTTCATGATTTGCACATTTTAGCCCCAGTTTGTGCCTCTCAGTTTTCAGTTTCATTTTATGTAAAGCTTTTTATTTATTTTATTTGCATAAATCAACAAACCACAGAAGCCCTGAGAGGCAAGTGAGAAAACAATGGTGATCTACTGTACGTCTGATGTCAATTCTTCTCTCCTGTGTTTGTCACTAAGTACAGGTGGAAAAAAGCAGTTTTGCCAGGATGATCTTAGTTATTTTAAAAAAACACTTAGAGAATAAACCATTTTTTACAGACTGAAAAAAGAATCTTAGATTATTAAATATCCCCAAATATTTGTCTGGATCTTTTCCTCCAAATGAAAAAAGTGTTCTTTGGGATCAACACCTAAGTTATCACTACATACGATACAACTAAGTATGTTCTGTGGTATGTTAGGTAGAGATCCATTGTGTACAGGACTGAAATCTGTGAATTGGGTGATATGTTTTTTTCTCCTGCAGTAATCAAATGTGATGTTTTTTTCATCTGCCCCCCCACTTCTCTGTGTTATAATCTGTCTCTCTGTTTCGCCCCGGCTGATTGGGTCGTGGGGTTGTTATTGATAACAGGACGGCTGGTAGCGACAGAGTCTCCAGATTACCTGTTTTCTCTCTGTAGAGTATTTCATCATGCAGCTCCTGCACCTTTGCAGATATATAGCAGTCGTGTTCTCTGAGAAACGGCCTTGGAAAAAAAAAAAAAGCAATTTCTTGCATCAGAAATGTTACAAAGATTCAGCACTAAGAGATATATGTGGGCCCGTAAGGTCTTTATGTGGCTGATGAATCACCTGAGCAAGAAATTTGGGAACGTTAGAGTATAAACTTCATCTTTAGCATCTGGAACTTCCTTCTTTTTGTTACTCAGTTTGATTTGATGCTCCAATTTCATTCTAATGACTCCATATCAAGGTTTAAGACAGGGATACTCAGCTTGCTGTACTCGAGGACCACTTTTACAAAATGACAGGATGCCAGGGGTCACTTAATAAACCTGTAAAAGGCATTATCACTGGTTGAAGGTTTTAAGTCTCATCTTAAACTGTTTAAGTTTTCCAAGTTTCATGCCTTTATGAAAAACGAACATCATTTTCACACATCACCAGGAACATCACTCATTGCTATGGAATCGGGGCCTTACCATTTCTAATGTGTTTATATTGACAATGGGGTTAGAGTGGGAAAATATAAAATAATGGATAAACCTGATAGAGAATTAATTTCTTGTATCATTTGTGTTTGTGCTGCTTAGAAAGCCATTTACAACTGTCCCTCTAACAGAATGCAATACAAATTTCTGAACATTCTATCAGATACAAACTGCACAAAGTTACATTATTCTGATAAGAAATGTTTTTGTTGTCATTCATGTAATATATCATTTAAAGCTCTTTTTTATTTTCTTCTTTATGCTGGAACTATTTATGGGCACATCACATCAGTGTGAAGCTTGTTATAATAGCAATTGCAGTGGAATTTGCCTAATTGCAGCATTAGAGGCCAAAGGTCCAATTCTCTTGACCTCAGTGTCAAGACAATGTGTCTGATGGATAGATTATAGTCTAAGCTTTACAATGATATATGACTTCATGATATTCTGTGTTGGTTATCCTCTTTTATATTGTGACTATGTAAAATGGCAAAAAACATGGAAAAATGATTGGAGGGATGTATAAAGGAGTAAAAGCACATAGAAAGCTACCATTGCTGCAATGCTATCATGCATTTTCCAGCACCAGGGACATGGACCTATCCCGATGACCTTCATTTTAATATGAAGTAATTTGAAGTTTAGTGATCCAAATTGAAATCATGACGATGTTTCCTCCTTACAGCAAAGACTTTGTCAGCAGCTGCATTGTGCAAAAGAGACTATGTTTGATGGCTTACATTTCCTTTTATTCTCCTACTTCGGTTTATTTTGCAGTAATGACGCTTCCCTTTATAATATCCTGTTTATTTCACAGCTGCTTATCAAAGACCCTAATCAAATTAAATTATGTTATTGCAAGCTAATGTAATTTTTGGCAAACAAATGAGTCCAACAGGACCAGGGAACGGTGTCTTCTCAAAACAACTTGTTAATTTGATAACAAATGATCCAAATGGGCCTCGTGACTGCAAACATGATCAGATGCTATTCATAAATAAAGAAGTCTTTGCAGAGTGGAGAGTTAATGTTGTTTTTCTCTTTCTTTCTCTGCAGAACATCCAGTACCCCATCAACCTACCAAAAGTGGGCAGAGCTAAAGACTACCCTCTCTTCTTTGGGACGGCCATGTTTGCCTTCGAAGGGATCGGAGTGGTACGTGACCGACTGATAATAACTATACGATAAAGCAAGGGTCAAACACATTACCATCTTAACAGTTCAAGCCCATTTACATCTGGTGTCAGCATGAAATGTGTATCTGGATACATTATCTGGATCATGACATCTCTTCGGGGGTCTTTGCATTTACACCTGGTATTAGAAGGGTTCTCGTTATCTCCGTTTTGTCCATATTACAATCAGATCTCAGTGTGCAGATTAGGCAGGCAGAGTGGGAGGAAGGTCTCATCTGGCCGAGCAGCTTAAACAGGATTTAACATGATGTCTCACGCATCTTTAAGAGTTAAGAGAACGTCATCTAAAATTAATGAATCATGAATCTCTGTTGGCTCAATCATGTTATGTAATGTATTCCTCAAAACAATAATCATCTCAAAATAATAATGTTTGTATCACTTACAGCCTGGATGCGTACAGTATGGCTTCAAACCATAAAGCAGAGTAAACCCGGCCTGTTAAAGTGTGGTTGACGTCCTGACTATAATGTGAAGCAGCTTTTTCATCCGTCATATTGTTCAGGTTTCTGTTTAGCTGTTTTGACATTTTTCTGCAAGAAAGATTTTTAGGGTTGCAGCTAACAATTGTTTTCTTTATCAATTAATGTGCAGATTATTTTTGAGATTAATCGATTAATCATTTGGTTTATAAACTGTCAGAAAATAATGAAAAATGTCCATCCCACTTTCTCAAGTCCAAGGTGATGTCTGATGTCTGTTTAATATGATTTAAAACAGAGAAAAGCAGGAAATCTCCACATTTGAGGGGCTGAAAATAACATTTTCTGCCATTTTTGCATGGAAAGAAATTGATTGACGCTTGTTTTTCTGTCGATCGACTAATCGATTAATTGATGTATTGTTGCAGCATGTTTGTCATAATAATGTGTGGTCCAAAATGGCCATTAGCATGCATCACACATCTGCTGTACTCAGCCTCACCTAAATTACATGTTGAAGAATACATGTTGCTTTTGTTTGTTTCGATTGGCAGCAAGCTGGTTGATATCTGGCAGTTGTTGGACATCTATCAGATTGTTTTGTCGTGTTTAGTGTGATTTGTAAAACAGAGGAAAAGCTCATGTTACTTTATGTTCAGAGTTCCTGAACAGTTCAACAATACTGTTTGATAAAGTTCATTATTTAGGAACTTTACTGTCCATGTTGTGTGAGATTGTCTTTGGCTCCACCACATACCATCAAAATCAATACAGGATACACTATCAACAAAAGTAATATATAAATGTGAATTTTATGTGTTGCTCTTGCTCAGATTGGTCTGCTGAAGATTATTCTTCATGGATGTTCAATTAAGAGAATCAGTACATTGTGTTCAAAACAGCCTCAGTATATTGATGAAATGTCAACATAAAAATGTAGCCGTCATTATACCGTCCATAAACCAAAAGCAAGACATCACAGCCTGAGAGGAAGAGACATCTTAAAAACCCATAAATCATCCATTCATTTCACTCTGCTGTCCTTCTGATAGTCTGCTGTCTCTTTGGGTCGGCAGGTTCTTCCTCTGGAGAACAAGATGCAGCGGCCTCAGGGTTTCATCCCAGTTCTATATTTGGGGATGGGCATCATCACCTTCCTCTACATCAGCCTCGGTACCATAGGATACATGTGCTTTGGAGAGCACATAGGAGGGAGCATCACTCTCAACCTGCCAAACTGCTGGTAAGATAACATCAACACTCCTTGCTTTACAAATACATGGGAAGCTAAGACCAGTTGTTTGGAAAAAGGTGCAGAAGGTGTAGAAACGCTCCTGCACCAGCCATATAGCTCACTATTTGCATGTATTTAAATTAGGTAATGTACATGAATTTGCAAAGATCAGTGCTAATAGCCACATGCAGTTAAAATGATGAGTGTCTCAGAGGGTTCGAGATAATTGAAGCTTATCCGCGCAGACTTTTCCTCCACTTCAAATCATGAATATGATTTATATATAATATTGCTTATGTTTTTGAATTGCCTCACCTTGGAAAGCACTTTGTGCTTATGGCTTGAAAAGTGCTCTATAAATAAAACTTTTTATTATAACTTATTATTTTTATTTTTGCAGTGTAAAGGATGCATTTGCATACACCAACAGCACTGACAGAGTGGGACTAAGTTTAAGTGGATTATGTTTATAGTTGTGAGGAATGCCTCTGCACCTCATCTGTCAGGACCTAGAGCTCACAGTTTTGTCATTTTCTCTCTGCCATTGCTTTGCCTGCTGAGTTCTTGGTGCATTGCAAACATTTAGACATAACATTTGTGAATGGGGGTTGACCACCTAGTATTTGAGCATGGAAATACCAAACATGCTGCACAGAGAGTATGAGGAACATGAGATATAACAGTTGTGTCCATTAGGGAGCTCTAAGCAGGTTAATAGAATAAATGTGAATTTGTTATGATGAATGTTTCTTTGTTTATTCAGCCATGATGGTTGACACTAACTCCTCCCAATATACAACTCACCAGTCCCAGGTGTTCACAACGGTAAATGTAAGACACTTCATGAACTGAGACAAGGTGTTGTCAATATTGAGACCAGTATGTTATAGTATAATAGTATGATGGTGATTCATAGGCCTCTGTTAAATGGTAGTGTCCTCCCTGCAGAGCTCTGCACAGACAGACAGGAAGTCAATCATTCATCTCCAGACTGGTAAATCTGTAGTGTGTATCTTCAGGTCCGGTTTCTAGGCTGATTAACAGCATTCATGATGTCATTCGGTTTCTCATTACTTGTTACTATCGTCACGGCGACAGGCGACACGTCCTGTGACTGGACCGATGGTGCTAATTAGTGGGAGAAATTGGCTTTTCAAAGGCTATAATTACCAGCATCTCAGTGTGTTTTTTTTATGCAGAAGCAGAAGGCTGCTCTTTACAAGGACTCCACATCGATTCCTCTTCATCCTGTAATATGTTTTTGATGGATCTTGAACATGAAAATTGAGGCCTTGCATTGATGCTTTTGTATTTTAAGAAAGGTTTTTGATTAGCTGCATTTCAGAACACTAAACAAATTTAGATATGATTCATGTATATTTTCTAGATGTAACTTTGCTACACAGTAATTTTCATTTAGTCTTATAACACATTTTAATCGTGTAAAACCCAAGATTTTTTCCAGTGTTTTATTTAAGATGTGTCTGCTGTACACATTTGTGGCACATGAGGGAGGATGAATGTTCATATTGTCCTGATAATTGTCGCCTACTGATAACATTGATTCTAATATGCAAGGCTAGCATATATATTCTGTTTGTTTTACTGATTAGAGGAAACAAAACAATAAATGCTTTTATTTCATTCATCGACCGTATCTTTTCAACATGGCTGGATCATTTATTCAAGATGATATAAGGTGATGGTCAGGAATGTTCATTTATGCACAAAATCGATTTATAGACTTGTGAATTGGGGCAAGATGTTTTGTAATTTTTAAAAAGAAAACAGTTTAGGAAACACTGCCTTAGAGGACAGAATATCTGTTAAAAAACTGCCAGAAAATATATACAGTATATTAATATTATTTTCCAGTTTCACAGGGTTAAACATTTTAACAAACTTCATTCCAGATCATTAATACCAAATGTTCATGCAATTTCAGAATTTGAACCTTTTCAATGCCAGTTTGTTTACATAAAGCCACTGTTGTTTTTATGGCAAATACACAATAATTAAATATTTTTTGCATAATAAATGCTATGGGTTTTTTTTTTCCAAGTCTGGGATATATCAATGTTTAGCGAGAACATTGTTTTTAATGCATTTTGATTTTTTGTGCCATGTCAGATAAAAAAAAAAAAAAAAAAAAAAAAACTCCCACATCGTAAAACTGCTAGAAAAATACTTTATTATTTCCTAATTCACCTTATTTATATAGCACCTTTCATACAATCATGCAGCCCAGAGTGCTTCACAGAACAATAGTAAAGCATCACAGACAAAAATAGTGACTAGATTAACTAGACTCAAGATAGAAATAGTTTGAAAACTAATGATTAAGTCTTAAAGAAATAAAAACTAATTCAATAAATGACAAGTCACCATCAGTAAAAGCCAGACTAAAAAGATGTCTTGTGTTTTTTTTTTTAAAAGTTGGCCACTGAGTTAAATGTTTTAACCAACTTGAGTCCTGATCATTCATCACACATTTTCAGACTATTAACCCTTTAAAGGCCAGTTTGTTTCCATGTTGCCTTTGTTTTTTATAGAAAAACAAACACAAAAGTTTAATTATTTTCTGTACACTAAATGCCAGGGGATTTTTTTTTTTCACAGACTGAGACATTAGCGACAACGCTGATTCTGATGCATTGCAGAGCTCTGTAATACAGCAGTGAAACTAGCTACTGGAATCCAGGAAAAAAAAGCATGCATTAGCCCCACAGAGCAAACCTGACTTCTTTTTTTACTTGGTCCCATGTCCTCTGGTATATGTGTGTTCATGGCCTCAACTGTAAACCAGATTTTCCCTCGAGGGACAATTAAGATGAGCTGAACTGAACATAAGAAAATGGCTCAGTCGGGTAGAAAATAAGTATAATTTTAGATAGAACACCTGATATAATAGAATATATGATTTTATGCTGTAATGGTTGTGTGATTAAACAGGAGCTGGGGTTGCATTAGAAAAAAAAAAAACTCAAACCCTTGCTAAAATGATCAAAAAATTAAAATGCCCAAAGCGTCTCTAGTGATGGATAAGGGTTTTTTCTGTGTCAACTCAGCCGCCCTCTCTCAATCTCTGTTTCCAGGACGTACCAGGCAGTGAAGCTGCTGTACTGTTTTGGCATTTTCATCACCTTCGCCCTCCAGTTCTACGTTCCAGCAGAGATTCTCATCCCACCGGTAGTGGCTCGTGTGTCAGAGAGGTGGGAGAAAGCCGTCGACCTGCTGCTCCGAACCGTCCTGGTCATCTTCACATGTGAGTAACAGCCAGTCGGCAAAATAATGCATGTAGCTTTCATCCACAGTGGTAAGGGGAATCATTACGAAAAAATGACTTAATAACATGTCTCCTTTTCCATTTTGATATCTGGTAATCTTTAGTAATTTCAAGTGTAAAAGGTCTCTCTCTTTGAACAAAGCTGTATCCTGATGATGAACCTTAATCTGGGCTGAGAGCAGCAGGAAACCAGAAGATAGAAGGTGGTCACAGGATTAATCTCAGGGGCAGTGAGATGATTAATAGGGTAGGAAAATAGGAAAAATGTATTTTCTTTTTATGACTTTCCTCAACACAGGAACACAGGATAGCTTGCACAAATGTGCAGTTTTTACATAACCAAGCTCCGCCAATAGCAACAGTAATTTTTAATTCAATTTTTAAAAATGGCAGCTCACAGCGCACAATCTATGTACACTACATAATACAACTGCAGTGTAGACGTTCCTCTGTATGGTTGCTGCTGAAATGATTCAGGGAGAGTTGCGTTTAGGATGATATCTCAGCAGTTTCACGCGGCGTCACTACGGCAGTCAGCTGAGAATCCCGCCGACACTGAGGGACACAATCAGCATAGAGAAAAGGACCTGAAACCAAAAGTAAGTTGAGCCGAGCAAAGACACACCATGAAGTGGAAACAAGGCACTGGTTCCTACTAGGGCTGTCAATTGATGGTCATCTCGTGGGTACCCATAGAACCCATTTCCATCGACATATCTTGAGGTCAGAGACCAAGGGACCCCTTTGAAAATGGACATGACAGTTTTTCCTTTTTGTCTGGAGCATTATTTATTTAACCTCCTTCTCTACAAGATAGTGTGACCTGGTTGGTACCAATGGATTCTTTAGGTTTTCACTCTAGGTTTAAAACTGAGCCTATCAGAGACAGAGAAGTAAGTTACTGTGCATAAAGATGAGCTGTGATCAGCTTTGCATGATGCACAACATTCCCCAGTCCGAGGCTTCAAACCAGTGTACTGATTTCCATCTTTCTCTCATTGTATATTCTGATGCAGTCCCATCCCACCTCATATAGTAAAGTTCATCAGAACGCCTTCAATTCAGTCCTGAGTAGGAATAACAGAAAGCTTTTGAACTTCTGTCTGCAGCGCACCATGTTTCTTTTATTTATTTTTTATTAGGTTCATTCATACGAAAGAGATGGAGCAATGACAATCGGCATGCCAGCTGGCACTTTAAAGGCATTGCAGCCAACAATTGAATGTAGTTTTTTCACAAATTGCAGAAGCAGTATTAAATGTGCAAGCAGACCACATCTAAGATCTGCCGCTTCTTTTAGCAGCTCTATCTTTGTCTCATAGGGAGGCAGAAAGGGAAATGACTTACTAGTGAACATAGAATAATAGCAGCCATGTTGGTGCACATCCCTGTCATGGGGATTCATATATGTGGACAGGGCTTCAGGGAGAGCTGAAACCTGAGGAGTGAATGGAAACTCAGAAGGTTGCTGGATTCAGTCTTTTAATTGTCTGTGAAAATTAGTGAGGAAGTCTGTTGAAAGACTCCTCTCATCCCTCAGTAGCAATAGTTTCAGCTGATTTCCCAGATCTGCTGGGAGGAGGAAGCAACTACAACTCGCCCTTCAGGGCCAATTAGCTCCAGGTACTACATAGCCACAGGAACTAAACTAGGGACTTCCCCTGCACCTACAGAACCACGAAGATTAGGCAGATCAATCAGATAACAGATTTAAAAACATGCTGGCTGGATGTAATGAATGAATGAATGACAAAGAAACTGAAATATATTACCTATAGTACAACTCCACCACAACCAGCATATATTTTTTGTTCACTCTAATCTCTCAATCGCCTCCTCTCTCTGTCTCGTTTAGACACTGTCTTACTGTGTTCACATCATGAGTGACAAAAGCAATAACACGGCCAAGTGAGACCGGCTATATTGTTGGCGGGTTGATGTGTTGCTCAAGTGCTCTTTGAGTGAGTTATGTCATCAAAAAGCACTGGGAACTGGCTAACAGCATTTTTTCAGATGGAACAGAACAGGGTGAAACAAAAGCATACTGTATGTTTGGTTGATGCTTCACTGCGTCACTTGAATGCTGAAAAGATGTTTATGTTATTTGCAGCATGTCACGCCCATCTCACAGTGTCGGGTGCCAGTTTCTTCCTGTAACCAGCTTCCATTAAAATGCTGTTTCAGTATCTCTCTGAACACAGCTTCCCTGCTCAAACAAGCCTGCTAATAATCATCAGAAATTGTCCATCCTTTGTCCTAATGTTGAAATTAATCACATCCAGGTCGTCCTTATTTTACGAATAAAGCAGCACCATTGATGTATTATTAGAGCTGGATACTGGACCACAAGATGGCACCTATTCAATTTTGTTTTGTTTTGGGGTTTTTTTTGGCCCACTGTGTTTACACCCCTGCCGTAGACTTTACATTGTGAGATCGCAGATCATGCTGTAAAACCCTCCATGGATCAAAAATTGATAATAGAAAGAGTCATAATCAACCTCGTTTGCAGTTTAAAGTGTCGTGTCAACAGCAAGGCTGAGGGGCGGGGCTGTATCCGGTTCTTATTATACATCATGGTGGTGGAAACATGAGGAAATCCCATCTGTAGCAGCAGAGCTGTTCATTGGCTGAATGATTTCATTTTAAGTCTCTGCTTTCAGTGAGTAATAGCTGCACTTCTGTCGCTGCTTCTGTCCTTGTTAGTTTTCTTTCTAAGATTAGTGCAGAGTCATTGTGTTTGTCTCTCATATCTCTTTTACTCACTCAGTCTTAACGCCGTTGGCCTTCTTTAGGACGGGTTGTATGGAATCTGTATCTTTACGTAAGAAGTAATTTACAATGAATGCAAACAAAACAGTGAGGCAAGTTTCGATTTCTCTACAGTTACTCTATTAGCAGTTAAATGCAGCTGATGCAGGTTATTCTCTGACATCGATAGAGTCCGTCTCAACATGCACTCCATGTTTAACGGAGATCAGATGGTGAGGCCAGAGGATTGGACTGCTGCTCTCATAGAAGCAGTGATTGGATGGGAGGAAACGCTGCTCTGTCATATGATATTTCTCACTTCATTCAGACTTAAATCATGTGACGTGTGTGAATGCGTTATCCTTATTTCTTTCCATATTTTATATGAATGCATCCATCTGTAAGTGTAGGTGACGTGCCATCTTATTAAGATGTTTTTAGCACTTTCTGTATGTGTTTCTGTGTACATGTTGCATGCATGTGTGTGCATGAACAGGTGAATGTATGTGTGGAGGATGCTGGGGTCAAGTATGTGTTCTCTGTTGATTGCCTGTATATCTCCAAGGAGTGTATGTGTTATAGGAGGTCTCATGTGAATGGTGAAGAAACCCAGTAACTAAACAGCCACGTGTCCTGTAAACACACACAGACACACTCACATTCCCCCATCTATTCTCCTTCCTCCCACAGGTCCAGGCAGCAGGAAACAGTTCCCTGTAATAGCTCTGCTGGGCTTTTTATAGCAGCAATAGTCCTCCAATTGCTATTGATTCCCATTCAGCCAGGACTGCTGATCCTTTAACTCTGTTGTCATCTCTTGCCTCCCCGGTCAGATTGCTGTGATTCAGTGTGGAGGCACATTGAGGTCAGCAGAGGGCAGACTTCCACCCACTTAAACATCATTATGTTGACATTAAAGCTGCCAAAGTTCAGATTTCCAGTCCCAGTGTAACTCTGTGAGTAGACAACTACATTGAAATGAGGCTGGATTTTGTTCACTGGCACCTTTTTTGTTTTTTTTACAGACCTCACAAACTGTCACCAAAGTTTTACCAACTACACAAGAGTTTATGCTGTGTTAGGCAACAGAAACCTACTTCCTTATACTAGAAGTTAATCTTTAAACACCAGGAAACATCTGTCTTGTGGCCACATGATTGCATCTGTGCTTTTTTTGCTGATCCGCTTGGCTTCATCAGACTGTGTCCTCCAGTCTGGGGCAGTTTGCAGTCTAGTACAGTGTGGTTAGGATTAGTCTGCGTAACATGACATCATATCCATTTTAAACACCAAAACAAAGCCCAAGCGAGGAAGCAGAAAATGTTGGAGGGTCTGCGTGGATACGATCTGTACCCCTACATGTTATATCCAGCGTGGTAAACACTACACATCCAGTAAAGGATGGAAACACTTTGGGTTTCACACATGGCAGGAAAAGCAGAGATAGACATCACGGCTAAAGCTGCATGCTAACTCTGTCACGGACAGGAAACATTATTGTGTCACAGTAACATGCGGTCCGGCCGGCCGTCATCCTCATCTCTGTGGTCAAATTGGCCCACGCTACAACTGTAGCGCGACCATGTACTGGCATTTACGTTAAATGCATTCAAACGGCCCCGATGGAGCTGAACGTGGATGTATAAAGAGAATGAAGCTGATGGAGAGCTAGCAACCACCTTGGAGAAGTCAGAGGAAGTAGACATCTGGGACTATGTCCAATTTTCAACTTGATATACAAAATACGTAAAATAAGATTGATTGGATTATATTCACCAGAAGTATAAAATATTACACTTCCCTTATAAATTAAAAAGAAAAAAACACTAATTTGTGAGGGAAATGTTTTTATTTTTAATTTTTTTTATTTTTTTTTTTTTTGGTTGCTTGAAAGATGTATTTATAATTCCAGACAATGATCCTGATATATTTGACTTCAGGACGCCTCTGACCAAATACAGGCTGAAAATCAAACATTCTTACTTCATTAATTTAGACATTTTTTAAAGTAAAAGTCCCTAGAAGTGTTAGTGTTAAAAAAGTTAACAAAAATTAAATCATAATACCGAATTGCAATACACGTAGAAGCATAATTCGTAAAAACAGCAGTAGATATGGAATCAGCACCCAAGTATCGGGATTGTATTGAATAGGGAGATAAATGTGTCGTCCCAGCCGTAGTTAGAATTAGAATTAGATGGAAAATATAGGCACTGCACAGCACTGCCACAATTAAATATATGCAATACTGAAGTTTCAAAATGCATGCTCTGCTCATAGAAAACTCTGCTACATACCCAAATCAAGCACCTCCTAAACTAACAGCCAGCCACCGCCAGTGATGTACATGTCTTGGCTTCACTTTTCGGGATAGATATTATCTGTATAACCAATGCGTTTATGATTAAGAGCATAAAATTGTTTTTCAAGCCTCTTAATGCTGCTAATTTTGCTCCCAAGATGCACAAGACTGATGTATTTAACTTTAAAATGTAGCTAGTGAAAAGGTAGGCTGAATGTTCCTGTATTTAGTCATATTGTGGAAAAAAAATTACAGCCCTAATATGTACATTATTTTAACGTGAAAGTGCAGTAAAACATGTTGCTGCTAAAATCAATGAATAATCGTGATCTTAATAGCCCTACTTTATCTCAGTCCTGGAAAAGTGGTCGTCTGTGAATGGATTAGTGGATGGATGCAATTACAAAGTGCTGCAGCCACTAAATGGTTTAATACAGTTAGTCTGGTTTATAAAACCAGTTGTTTGATTGATTCTCCCAGTGAGCCTGAATTTAGCTTTGATTGCATTTGGTGGCAAAATGTGATTGATGGTGCAAATTTGATTTTAGATGGATGGATTGTGAACAACAGACTGACGTGATATTAACCAGAAGCTTGTTCTGAAAGGAGTGAGTTCATTATTGCTCTTGTTGCTGTTTAAAGAAGAAAGGCTAAATAAAGCCTTCAAAACACCTGGTGAAAAACAAGGAACTGAAGATGTAATTTGCAGCAGGCGCACTGAAATCGATGGCCAGACTTCATGTAATGAGGAGGATGGAAGCTCACATCCACTTTTCAATTTGTTTACAAAGAGTCTGTGTAGGCTTAGAGATCAAACCAGTATAGTGATATATTGTCAATAGCATATTGATCCTTTTATCATTCTCTCCAAAATGCAGTTTGCTGAAGATTTACATTAATATGCATTTCCCTTTAAATTTACAGAAAACAGGACATTAATATGTATTGCGTTTTTTTTTAAATAGGTGATGAAATAATCTTAACTCAAAGGTCAACAGACTTTATTTTTGAAAGCACTGGGAAGGCTAGTTGTTTGTTGACATTTGAGTTAGAAAAAGAGAGGTGTTTAAATAGCTCTATGAATTTGTCCCCAAGCACAAAATGAAGTGATAGTCATCAATAACATACAATTTATGCATTTATTCTCTAAAGTGGTTCCAAATCCAGGGTAGCGTCCAAATAAAGCCCTTAGGGGTCATCAGATCCTTACACAAACTGATGTGGACTATATTAATGTTTCCTTGTGAAATACTGGATATATTACCCTCTAAAAAACCTTCAAGTGAAACAGTCTGAGAATATAAATTACTGTGACTAGCTGTGATGACGGGTCACAGGTAGACTTGACTTTTTAATGCCTCCATGCTGGCGACAGTGGCTGGAGGCATCATGTTTTCAGGTTGTCCGTCCGACCGACTTGTTCTCGTGAATGCTAACTCTCAGGACACATGGATGAACTGAGCAGATTTTGGTGGTCAAAGGTCAAAGTTCAAGGTCACTGTGACCTCACGTCTGTCCCATTGTGGTATTATCTCAGGAACGCCATGGTCAAATTTTTTCAAAGTTGGGACAAACATCCACTTCGACTCAAGGATGAACTGATACTGTTTTGTTAGTCAAAGGTAGGGATGTTAATTATTTACCATAACTAATTTTAAGCGATTAACGCAATCGGTTAAACTTTTAAAAGAAATATTTATAATTAATTAAAAAGCTGAGAAAAACTCAGAGAAGCATCTTGTCACTTTAAGGAGAAAATCTGGACCACCTTAAGAGAGAGGAGGCACAGATACAGGAAGTTGCCTCTGGACTTCCAGCTGAGGAGTTGTAGCTTGTAGCCTCGTAGCGATTATTCGACAAATGAGCTGCACACACACTGTCTGCTACAGCTACATTCACAGCTATAACACCACCAACAAACCCACACTCACCGCCGCCACACACGCACACACAATCTGTCGGAAACTCACTGTTTGTCAGTTAATCGCTATCGTTAATCCAGGCAGACACACAGCTGAGAACCTGCTAAACTAAATGTGAGGTGGAGACTTCTACTGGCAAAGTGGCTGCATGTCCGCGACACTACACTCAGCACTGTGGCTGCTACAGTAACTACCCTGACAGTGAACTGGAGACAGTGAATGCAGCACCGTGGCTGCTACAGTAACTACCCTGACAGTGAACTGGAGACAGTGAATGCAGCACCGTGGCTGCTACAGTAACTACCGGTACCCTGACAGTGAACTGGAGACAGTGAACGCAGCACCGTGGCAGCTACAGTAACTACCCTGACAGTGAACTAGAGACAGTGAACGCAGCACCATGGCTGCTACAGTAACTATCCGGATGGTGAACTGTTGACTCAGTTATTTGTTGTGCTCATATACTGCAGCTGGCCACAAATCTTGCCATTAATAATTAATAATCAGTTAATAAGGTCGGTTATCAAAAACTTTCAAGATTAGCATCCCTAATCAAAGGTCAAGATCACTCTGACCTTTTGTACATACCATTCTTGTGATACCTCATGGACACCCTGAAAAATCTAGACTAAACTCAAATTTAGCGCAAGCGTTCACTTTGACTCAAGGACGAACTGATTCAGTTTTGGTGGTCAAAGCTCAAGGTCAGTGTGACCTCACAAAACATGTTTTTGGCCGTAACTCAAGAATTCATATTCACTCAATTATGACAATTTCACCATCCATCCATCCATCGTCAACCGCTTATCCCATTAGGGGTCGCGGGGGGGCTGGAGCCGATCCCAGCATTGGGTGAAGGCGGGGTTCACCCTGGACAGGTCGCCAGTCCATCGCAGGGCACATAGAGACAGACAACATAGAGACAGACAACCATTCACGCGCACATTCACACCTACGGTCAATTTAGAGTCATCAATTAACCTAAACAGCATGTCTTTGGACGGTGGGAGGAAGCCGGAGTACCCGGAGAAAACCCACGCTGACACGGGGAGAACATGCAAACTCCACACAGAAGAGTCCCAAGCCCGGATTCGAACCTGCGACCCTCTTGCTGTGAGGCGACAGCGCTAACCACTACACCACCATGCAGCCCATGACAATTTCACACAACTGTCAAATAGGAGAAGATGATAAAGTGATGACAATTTGGACAGACATGGGTGTAAATTGCAACTTGATTGGTTGGAGGAGGCATATACCCACACAGTGGTAATTCTAGTTTTTAAGGCTACAAGCCAAAAAAGTAACTCCCTGTATAGTGTGATCTCCAAAGTACGTCAAAGCAGCCAGTAAAAACTTCTCTCATCCAGCTTGGATTCACTGCCCCACAGGCACATTGTTGAAAATATATTTCTTCCATCTTCTGTTATGTCTATTTTCACATCCTCTTACCAGCGTATGGGTGATGCGTAGCCTTTTACGTATAATGCAACATGTAACCTGTGCAGCCATTTAAATCACGTTTCATAATACAGCAGATAAATGTGGCAATCTCAATTTGAGTTTGATATAGATGTTGGTTTCTCAGCACCAAGGTGTGCATGAGGTCTTTATGCATGCTTCATTGGACAGCATTGTATACAGGAAACAGTGAGAGGGAAGATGCAGTACATGAGGGAAATGGAGCAGAGAATAAGATGTACTATAGAGGCAGAGATAGACAGTATATCTTATGCAGCTTATTTAACTGATTTAAAGAGACGTCACTGATGCTATTCAATGCAAGGTTTGTGGCTGTACAGTCTGTATAATCCAATACATACTCTGATTAGCAGTTATATAAGAAGAAATGTCCAGCCTCAGTTCATTCCTCCTCACTGCATTTCACATGGAATGAAACCTCAAGTCACGTCCGACTTGTTTAGTTATGGAAACCACAGTGCTTCTTAGCCCTGGGATCTTCATTTCATTTATTAGCTGTGATTGGAGCCTGTAGAGAATTATGCAGATTCCACGTTATACAGGTTTCTGCACATGCTAATAAAAGGGAATAAATGCATACGTGTGCCACTTCATGTCCGTGGGTCATTTGCAGAGCAGCTCTTGGTTTCATCGGTGTGTGTGTGTGTTGTGAATGAGGAGATGGTGCAGCAACAAGAAACGACTTACTTCCAGCGGGATCCCATTGATGCATGCTTGAATGGAGGAGTCAAGGGACAGGGCGCTGGAGGAGGATTCATGTTACTCCTACATGCATATCTTCGAGATTGCTTTTGGTTTTGAATCGGAATACAAGATGAGAGTGAAGCAGTGCATCGTCTATGTGTAGAGTAAATCCTGAAGAGAATGCCTCTGAGGTCTGTCTGTCTGTGAATCGAAGGCAGATGTTGCTTCTTGGCTGTCCGGAGGGAGAAGCTTTTGTCTTTGTTACATTACTGCTGCCGCATTTTAGTGATGCGAGTCTGCACTGCAAGGTTATCTGAGTGTGCAGCGTAAACTGAAACAAACCCCTGAACAGAGCAGGTGAATCACTCTTTAGATAGTGTTCAAGCTCCCTCTACGTGTTGCAAAGATATATTAAAATACAGACAGCATCACATACTGTATCTACTAGTGGTGGGGGAAAAAACATCAATTCACTTATGTATCACTATTTTTTTTTTATTTTTTTTTTTTTTACTTACTTACTTTACTATTACTTACTGTTGAAGTGTGAGTAACATCATTGTTCTGTATTCATCAGCCAAAACAAACCAGCTAGCTGCTGCGAGTGGAAATGACAAAATGGTGGTTGATCTGCGTGGATAGACATCATGGTTGTAGCTACATGCTAACTCTGTCATGGACAGGAAACGTTATTGTATCACGGTAACGTGTGGTCCGGCCGGCCGTCAGTCTCATCCGACGCCATAGCTGTAGGCACCATATTTTGACATTTATGTTACGTACATTCAAACAGCCCCAATGGAGCTGACCATGGATGGATAAAAAGAATGGAGTTGACGGAGAGCTAGAGACGGAGTTGGAGAAGTTAGAGGAAGTAGACACGTGGGACTATGTCTGGTTTTCAAATTAAGGTGTTAACAAAGGGAACTGGATATATAAAATACATCTATGGAAATGAGATTGATTGGATTATATTCACCAGAAGTATAAAACATTACATGTCGCTTATATATTAAAAAGAAAATGTCACTAATATTATGAGGGAAATGTCTTTATTCTTTGATGGTTGAGTTGCTGGAAAAAATGTAATGATCCTGATATATTTGACTTCAGGTCATTTCTGACTACATATATGCTGAAAATCAAATATTTTACTGTATTCATTTTGATATTTTCCAAAGTAAAAGTCCATAGAAGTGTATACTTCAGCTTTTTTCCATGGTCTAGTGTTAAAAAAGTTAACCAAAATATCAGTAAATCGCAATATTTAGTCAGCACCCAAGTATGGTGATAGCATTGCATCCGGAGATAGGTGTACCGTCAAAGTCCTTATAGGCACTAAGACTCCGACAGTAATTACCAGAAAGACTTCTGTGAGTATTTAGAAGAGTAGGAGAGCCCTGATGTTCCCCTGATGGATGTTTCATCTTAAACGTTGCTTTCCTAAAAGACAAGAAAAATCTTCACATTATTTTGACTCGATGTGTTGTTTAACATTTTTAAGTGTCTTTGCTTAATGTGAGATCAGTGAGCAACATAACATTTTGGTGGCAATCAACAAATGTCCAAATGTCAAATGACTGATGGTGAAAAATGTGGCAGCGAATGCAGTATTGACTGATGTCCCACATTTATTCTGTTCTCTTGATTTTACTTTCAAGTGGCATAAGTGTGAAATGAACCTTGAAGTGTTTCTGTGTTTCCAGTTGCTTCAACAACAAATCCTCGCCTTTCCTTGTCATTGGTTTCAGTTTGATGTCAAACAGTCAGATAAGAGTTAAAAGAGACGACAGCCCTGAGCAAACATGTCTCTCTCTGCTGAGCTGTAATTTGACTTGTGCTCCTGCTTGAAAGGTCAGGACATTTCAATGCAGGGAGATGTCTTTTGAATTGGGCACTCTATTCTAATTTACCGCAGATAGGCTGAAGGGTGGAGGAGCTTACTGTTGCTGTTACTGTTGTTTTGGATCAGAGAGCCTCTGAGTGACAGCTGTAGGGATGCTATATAGCTTTGTCTTTGTTCTTGTAGCTGTATGTGCCATGATATCGTTATGTTACAGGGTTTGACAAGGATTGCCCAAAGGCAGAGTACTTGGATTTTAATGCTGAACCGTCGGTAAAACTGCATTAAATGATTCTTAACCAATAGTTGCAGATCGTCGATTTTTAAAACAACCTCAAAGGAGCAAGCCTTGTTAAACTACTGTATATCAGGTTGTGATTGATTAATTATAGCATTCACTTTCCAAATATCACTTCTTTAAAGCCATCGTTTGGCCACCAGGGGGCAGACCATTGCAAGCTGAACATGAAAACACATATTTGACATATTATCACCATATAAAATTAAAATGGCTAACACGTTATCAAAGAGGTGCACGCATATCCATCGGACATGTAGCGACATTCATTCATGATGTAAATCATGATGTAAATCATGATGTAAATCACCCAACCCAAGTTCTGTTTCAGTCTTGACCGCCTCCTTAGGAAAATATCTGACTCTTTAGCTGCTAGATGTTAAAACAGCTGAGCGGGTAGCTGAGTTTGATGATGTTATATTGATGATACTGTATATAGTTTTGGCATTATAAACAACACTTTTAACATTATATATAGTCATTTGACTCATTGTTTTGTATAGAAATATTGAGAAATGTAGCTTTAATTAAACTTCAATATTTACCTGTGAGGAGTTAACTTATCACTAGCAGTTAAATTTAACCCCAGTATTTATATTAGCTCTGGTTTGGCATGCTAACGAGTAAAATACAGCTTCAACTGGTAACGCTGTATATTAAGGTCCTTATATTAGGTGTTAGTTAATAGATATTAAGGCCCTTATAGGTACTTACAAGATGGTTTTTGACACTGTTATTTGTTAAGACTATACAAGTGTTAATGATGGCATCATAAATACGTTAATTGTTAGATTTTAAGACATTTAGAAGCAAATTGTTCACAGTTTATCGCCTGCTAAAGGGCATTAATAAAAGCCTTATATAGCATTGTTTTTGCTTTCGACCCAGAGCTGTAAAACGCATAGTTAAGTGCATAATTAACTGCTAATAAATGTGCAATAAAGTATGTTGTAATCTTGAACTTAAAGTTTTAACAGTGACTTAATACTGTACAAGGTAAGGTAGTTAAACACAAAAAATATGTTAGTAATAGTATATAATAAACTCATAAGGCTTTTATTTACATTCTTTAGCTGTCTATTAACTGTTAACTGTCTAAAAATTCTTAAAATTGCTATTAAATGTCGTAGAATCTAACAAATGTGTTTATGATGCTATTATTAACACTTGTATGTCATAATGTTGTTAATGAGCCTCTTATAAGGACTTTATTACCTATTAACTGACTCTCATTGCAAGGACCTTAATATAAAGCCGTAACCCAGGTTCAGATAGGTCGCAAAAATGCAGTGAAAGCACCACAGTTTTTGTAGACAGACTGTCCACGTCCTTTCAGAGCCCATATAAATAAATTAGGATGTGCTGCACCACAGAGCTCCACGGACAGCTCACGATCTTCAGCAGTAGTTTTGGCGTCGGGTCTAATTTCTCTGCATCCTGCGAGCGAATCTGGCAAGAAAACACACTGATAATCTACTATAAATAATATTCTGTATATTATCCATCCATCCATCGTCAACCGCTTATCCTGTTAGGGGTCGCGGGGGGGCTGGAGCCGATCCCAGCTGGCATTGGGCGAAAGCGGGGTTCACCCTGGACAGGTCGCCAGTCCATCGCAGGACACATAGAGACAGACAACATATAGACAGACAACCATTCACGCTCACATCCACACCTACGGGCAATTTAGAGTCATCAATTAACCTAAACTGCATGTCTTTGGACTGTGGGAGGAAGCCGGAGAACCCGGAGAAAACCCACGCTTACAGGGGAAGAACATGCAAACTCCACACAGAAGAGTCCCAAGCCGGAATCAAACTTGCGACCATCTTGCTGTGAGGCAAGAGTGCTAACCACTGCACCACCGTGCAGCCCCTATTCTGTATATTATATATGATATAAATGATCTGCTTCTGATAAGATGAGAAAATACGCCTTTGACTTCCTTCCCCTCTCTCCCTGCTGTTCTCTCCGAGTTTTGATTCCTCGGATTCCCTCCCAGTCCCTCCCGCCAATCACATCTCAAAATCCATCCTCCTGGTGTCACTGCTGTTTGTAACTGTGGGTTTTAAATGACATGCTTGTTCCACATACTTGTCAGCTGTGTCTAAACAGAGAGTGAGAGAGCGGAGCAGACACCAACAGAGAGAGCTCCATAGCAAACAGCAGAGCAGCAGAATCACTTGTTGGATTTCTCGCTCGCTTGAAGAAATGTGCTTCTGCTGTCAACAGTAACCCCAAAGGGCTTTACAACCCGTACAGCACACGACGCTCTCTACGGAGAAGAGAGGAATAAAATAGTTAATCACTATTCGACTCCCTTGACCCAAAGCCAGAAGAACTTAACCAGATGAACCAGCAAAACCAAAACAATGGAGAGAGGCGTTGACCCTCGGGTGAACTCCTATTCCAGCAACACTGTCACGTTACAGTCGCTTGATCTGATGTTGAAGCCCATACGAGTGCGAGTCGAACACTTCTGACTTTAATGACTCCCAGTTGTATCAAAAAAGACACTGCAGCAGAAAGCAGTTCACGCCAATATAGCTGCCAGCCCAACCCTTCGCCCCTGGGGTCTGAACTCAGGACACAGATGGAGGAGCTGTTTACAGCATGTACTGTAGACTGCACCAGTCTCCGCCGCCATTATGTATTTCTTCTACACACAGAAACGATTGCCATCCGGGTAATTTGAAACATACTGTAATCACACAAAATGTCACCATGTAATAACGTCACTAATGGGAAATCCAGCGCAGTTCTAGACAATTCTTGTTTTCCAGAAATTTCCCTTTTTTAATAGAGTTTTAAGTAGACGACTCTTTTTTCCAGCCTGTGCTGCAGCTGTATTGGCCTCACTGGTCATTTCATTTTTGCTTTGAAAGTGCTTCCTTTGTCTGAGTCACTTTGCCACAAGCTTGAGCTGAACAGCAAGCGTGTTGTTAAGCTGTTGATGGGAACAAGAGAGGACATGACGATGTCGCATGAGCCTCCTCTTCTTCTTTTGTTTTTGTTTTTTTTTTTTTTGTTTTTTTTTTTGTTCTTCATCCTGGAGCACAGTAGCACAAAGGTGACGTAGCCACTGGGAATGCATGCTGCATGTTGCTGGACTGTAGTGCTGTCATGCTTTTACCCTTTAAGAAACACAATACTGTATGTGCACACATTCACCTTTATGTCTTATGGAGCTAATTCACCTGTGTGATTTGGCCTTTGCTTTGTGCACCTGTTTCAGCTCATCTGAATTAACCTGTGTTTGTTAGCAGTAAATGGGAGATCAGATGTCGAGTGATGTGATGAACCTACTGTACGTCTAAAGGTCTTTTTCAAAAAAGCTCTAGAATAAAAATTATGAAGCAATAAATCATATGAATGGAGAGAAAAGTAGCTGAAGCACCCTGCTGGACTACAAAATCATGACCTTTTTCTAAAACCTATGCATTTATTTTATTATTTTGAAGTCATAAGAAAACAATGTTTACTTTAATCAACCTAATACTGCAATGGGTAAAAACAGAGCAAATATGATTTAAAAATATGTTTTTATATACGGTCACTATATCCTGACAGTAGTGTATGAGACAGATAATCTGGTGTCCTCCGGTGCTCCTAACAGCATCTGTAAGATTTCACCGGAGGAAAACAACCAATCAGAGCTGATCTGGAGTCTGTCGTCCAGCTTCCATGTATGAAAGACGGCTGTCAATAACTCACAAACTCCGACCAAATGGTCAAACTAGGCAGCGCTGATCAAATATGAATCAATACTCTGTTACTGTAATGACTATTTCTCTCATCAGATGTGTTCAGAAACATCTTGTAGTTACTGTTTTGTTGTGAAATGGGAAAGTTTGTGACCCGGTAGCCATGTTGAGATCAGTTGAGGAAATACCAAGCACCACCCACCTTCTCATTTTACAGCAAAACAGTAACTACAAGATGTTTCTGAAAACATTTGAGGGGAGAAATACTCATTACAGTAACAGAGTCTTGATTCATATTTGATCAGCGCTGCCTAGTTTGACTGTTGGATCAGATTCACAAGTGATTGACAGCTGCCTTTGTTGAATGAACAGCCAATAGGATCACTCTCTCTGAAATGACCTGTGATTGGCCAAAGTCCCCCATCGCAGGCTGGATTTTTTAAAGCCTGAAAACGGAGCCATGACGAGGTGCAGAAGTCTAGTTTTCTATCAGAGCACTTGAATTAAAATATGCTGACAGGTTATTATGGAATATTAAATTAATATTAATATTAAATATGATAAGCTTTAATTAAATTCAAATAAATTGAAAAAATATGTACACTGCATAACTTCATAAACATATTTAATCTGCCGCTATAACAGCCTCCACTCTTCTGGTTTCCATTCAGACCTCAGTGTCATTACTGAGGTCCAGCACTGATGTTGGGTGAGTCTGGCTTGATCCAGTTCATCCCAGCTGTGTTGGATCAGGACCCTGGGCAGACCACGTCAAGCTCTTCTGCACCAAACTGGGAAAACCATTTCTTTATGGAGCTGACTTTGTGCATGGGTGTTGTCATGTTGAAAGATGAAAGGAGCACACTATTGTCTCGGCTGTACCTGGGGCATATTAAAAGTATATTTTATGATGTTTCATTGGATATTTTCATTCATTTGAAATATTTTTTAGCAAGGTAAAATATTGCAGCAAACTTCAGTCCTCTAATAGTATTGAAATGAAAAACCCCTGTAAGCTACAGGGGAGCGATATGGCCCAAATTTTCTAGCACCGTATATGTAACTGTATACATGGTAACAGTACATGGTACAGTAATTGTTCTGCAAATTCAATGAAGGCATGGTTTAAAATACCCATACCATATCTCATCACATAAATATTTTCTTCTTTTAATTTGAAATTCCATACAAACAAAAACACCTGCCTCACAGAAGACCACACTAGAGTTATAAGCAAAATACTATTTCAAAGTGGAAGCTTTAAGGTTCCTGAGAATAATAATTTCAGTGTTACAGGTTTTTACGTTAACGGGTGAAAATAAATACCAATCTGACTTCAGTCAGTGCAGTAGCCTATAAAAAAAATCACACAAACTTATTATATTTAGTATAGCAAAAGAAAACAAGACTTGACTTTTCCGACAGGATTGGCTCATCTTTTATTTCATAAAGTTGACAAAACACTGTCAGAATAAACTAGTGTGTAGCTGTCTGGTAATCATGTAGTTCTTCCTCATGTTGGGTTGTGTGGGACGCCTCCTCCTGCTCTGTATTTACAACTTCACTCTCCTCCTCCATGCCTGCCCAAATCACATTACCCTGCGAGGCAGCTGGATTTATAATAGCGCAAGAATGCAAGCTCACAGAATATCACAAGAATGAGCGAGGATCGCGAAATCACACAGCAAGAGCTACTGCAGTGGAAACCATATTGTCAAATCTGTACCATTTCTACCGTTGTTTGTTATATACCGTCAGGTCGCCCAACCCTACACTGAACTGCTCACAGCCCATGCAGTTTGTGACAAACAGACAGTAGTAGACATGGCTTTGTATGAAGGGGTCACATGCATAAAGGCCTGTGAACCACTGCTCCAAAATATTACTACATGCTCTAGCTGTAATATGTCCCCACACTGGAGTTATGGGGAAAATAACAAAGAAACAGTTAGAGGACGTGTGTCCACAGACTTTTGGCCATTTAGTGCATACAAACTCCACTAAAGGCACCCCTGTGTTGGTGGTCAGCAGACGGTCACTCTCTGGATTAAGCTCACTCTGTATTAACCTCTCGCTGATCTTAATGATGTGGTTTAGATCATGACACATTACAAGCATCGTCTTCTTCAGCCTTTGTCATTATCATCGTCAGATAAGGGATCAGTTCAGGAAGGCAGGAGTGTCAGGAAGAACAGTCAACCCTAAAGGCCACATCTGAGAAACCAATCAGAACCCGGTGTCTGAATGTACAAGTCATGCTTTTAAAGTAGCCTTATCTTTGAATGACACGCTCTGTCTGTGAGCAGACAGGTCAGCCTGAGGATTTCTGTCTTTAGCATGGACCTCCTGCTGGATGGGGAAGGTCAGCCTCGCCCTCCAACTCCATCCTCCCTCACTTTCTCTGCTCCTCTTGCCTTCCCTCTGTTGTCAGCCTGATCTCCCTCATACTTTCTGTCATTATGTTTTCTCACTCTCAGTGTCTAGATCAACAGATTCTGCCCTGTGACCTAATTTTAAGGCTCTAAATATTGTTATGGCACCACAAGGTAGAGAGAGCTGTAACCCTTACACTGGAGTGTGACGTAAATGAAAAAAAATTCTGAAACAAAAACAGCGGAGGGTCAGCATGAATAAATCCATGTTAAATCCAGCCTGGTAAACACTACACAGCCAGTAAAGGATGGAAACACTTTAGGTTTCACACATTGCAGGAAAAACAGAGCTAGACATCACAGCTAAAGCTGCACGCTAACTCTGTCATGGACAGGAAACATTGTCATATTGTGGTAACGTGCGTTCAAGCCAGCTGTCACTCTCATCTCTGTGGTCAAATGGGCCGACGCTACAACTGTAGAGCACCATATACTGACATTTATGGTCAATACATTCAAACGGCCCTGATGGAGCTGAACATGGATAAAGAGAACGGAGCTGATGGAGAGCTAGTAGACACATTTTTACTCTGTTAATTTAGATATGTAGACATAATGTAATGGTTCCCTTATAGCACTGGATTTAAATCTAAAATATTTCAAAATGGCCACTTTTGCTTTTTGCTTCAATATCAAATCCTCCACCATTATCTTGTCTGTCAAATCTGTCTCGTCTTGTGATGTGTATGACGCTGATAGGTGAAAATGAACAAAATGGGTTTTATTCCTGTAAAAAATTTTATTAAAAAAAATGACAGTGGGGGCGGTGGGCAAGTAATGTAATCGGTGTATGCCCTAAAACCATGTAACACTAGTAACACCAACTACCGTGCCAAGCCTACCACCAGACAAGAGTTGACACCTAACCAGGCCTTCGGATGAAGAAACCACTGCGTTGATGAGGGAGCGTTGCTTCATTCCTGGATGAAATGCAGAGGGTTTATGGTTCGAGTAACAGATCTGTGAGTTTGAAGGTGTATCAGACATCCACACACTGCACTGCGGTTTATGATACTATGAGACAGGAACTGTGGAAAATGATAACGCTGACAATCTGCGTTATGTTTTCAGGTTGTTCGTCCTTCCCATTCTTGAGATGATATCTCAGGAATACCTGGAGGGAATTTCTTCAAATTTGGCACAAACACCCACTTGGGCTCAAGCATCACTTAGTGATCAAAGGTCACTGTGACCTCATGTCTGCCCTATTCACATGATATCTCAGGAACGCCTTGATCAAATTTCTTCATGTTTGGCACAAATTGGAGTGAATGAGGGGGCTGCCTTTTTCTACACAGCACTAATGTCGACCTGAACACGGCATAATACCCCTGCACCAAGCAATTCAACAAACTGCACCCATTTTATCATCCTAAATAACAAAGTGGAGATGTAATACAGAAAAATGTCTTGTGCCCTCTTATACAGAAGCACAAAATTGTCTCTATTTGGCCAAATTTAGTTTGGTGTTACTGTGGTCGCTGGTGCCAAAAGTCTGTAATCAAGAAATCCAAGCACAGGGAAGAAATACAACTTCTTCCTAACATCAGAAATAAGTTTTCTGCCCAGAGAAAGAAACCACCATCATCTGATCCTTGCCTCTCTCATCCTGTCTGTCCTCTGGTATAAATAAGATATTCCTTTATTAGTCCCACAGTGGGGAAATTTAAAAATCATCACAGACTGGCTGAGTAGGGAAATATGAGCATGCTGTGTGTAGCTTAGTATCCTGACATGATAGGACTTTTGAGTGTTCACGTTGTGGGAGTTTGCACATTTGCAGCAGGAGGTAACTGCTTCGAGGCTGCAGTGCAGCTTTATACACAGGAGAGTCAGCAGACTGACAAACAACCAGTTTCCTTCTTCGTCATTGAGCGATGGCAACCAGAACTTGTATCAGTATCCACCTTCCTGCAGCCGTTATGTCTTTTTGTGTCTTTATGTGTCTTTTTGACACGAAAAAGGACAAACAGTTGTGTTCTCAGAGCAGGACATATTGTACTTGTCGACACTCTGTAAAAGTGATGTTTTTTTTAAAGCTTTTATTGCACTTTCAGAGCCCCTCAAAAACGTTGAGTAGCACCCGAGGGCTCTTAAAACTAGACAGGTTAGGCTGATGTCAAGCCAGGGAAGGACAACAGCCTCCGTCTGATCCTGTCTCTTGTTTATCCTCAGCCTTGTTTGGTGAGGAGATAAAGTTTAGTGTCTGCTGGGAGCTTCTTTGCCCGCAGTGCTGAGGTATTTTTGTCTTTTTTTTTTGTTGTAGTATTTCCAGGTTTACAGCTTAATATGTTTATTCAAAGAAATATGCTTTTTTATTTTCATCGGTTTAGGTTTTTCTTCAACTTCTTAAAGTGGAACGAACTTTGATGTGTCCACTTTGTTGGCACAATTGTCAGCAGTTGATATTGATTACAGGTTTATTGACATGCCCTAAAGGTGGTGATAACAGGATGGTCAGTTTGGGAAAGAATTGAGTAATAAATACAGAAAAAGCCATGCTATTTCATAGGGATATTGATTGATTGATGATTTTAATGACCCATGTCTTTTCCTCTTGTTCGTCCAGTCAAACACATCAAATGTAGGGAGACAGAAATGAACGTTGCAGCCTCTTTTCACCGGATAACATTACCTTTTGTGTTTGTTTGTTTCATTTTTTGGCATTATGGCGGTATCACACACTGAAATGTTACATATCCAATAAATGACAAGGCAGGCTAGAAAGGTCTCTTGATGACATTTTCTCGTTGGACAATGCACCACAAAAAAAGAATGGCAGCTCATCGCAGTGTGGCACCAAAATATATAGTTTTGTGGTTTTGTGCGTATCAAAATTGTTTCTGCCCGTTTTTAACATTTGTTGAATCTCTGTGTATGATTTGCCCTTGATGTGTTTGACTGTTTATGCCCTTTCTATCATTGTTTTTATTTACCATCTCTGTCAGACAAGCTAGCAGAAGTCCTTTCTATGACATGTGATTTTCTTTTTTTCTATCTCTTCCTTTCGGGATGATTTTTAGCCATGTTCATTTTCAGCACTGTTGCTAGACAGTTCAGTAGACACCTGTAGGTCAGCTGACAGAAAAACATAATCATTTTCTTACATTGTTCAGATATTCTGTCTCCACATGTAACGCAGGTTACTCAGCTGTTTCCTTCCAGTCACCACTGGCTGCTCATGAAGGTGACCAGTTTCTCCTCATAATGTGAACTTTTCCATCTTATCCAGGAAATATGATTGCTCGCTCTGTGGCCTGCTGTCATTTTGCTCAAGATGTACATCAATTATTTCAAAATCATAGTTTCAGGAGAGATTGATATGGATTTATTCATGAACCCAGGCTCTAAACACACATCATCCTTATTTCTTATAGTTTCCCTCGCAGCCGTACAATTTAGAGCAATCATTTTCCACAATTGTCGTCTTTGCCACAGAAGGTAAACAGTCGTCTGTGTTCGCTGTAATTCCACCCCGGAGTCACGCTGTGCCTTTTTCTCTGAGACACACATCAAACAACGTCCTGCTCTCTCTGTTGGGGCTTATTACCCTGCTCAAACATGAAATCTAGGCAGCTGTTCAAGGTGTAATCACTCTTATTTAAGTTCAACACTGGGAGTTGTGTTTTTTATATATGTCTCAGTACTTCACAGATCCATAGAATGGTGAATTGTTGTAATAAAATAGTGTGGCTTTGTTTGTACTTGACATTTAATGTGAGCTTTTTGTTCCATGTGGTGCACATTTATGTTCTCAATTACAGTGACTTGCGATAACGTGTTGACATAGCACATGCTTTGCATAGTTTGGTTAGACTCTGGCTCATTTTTTTTTTTTTTTTTTTTTTTTTTGGCAATGTCTATGGCTGTTTTTCTTTTTTCCTCCATCTGATAAAATATAACAACTTGATGATAACAAATGATACAGAAAATGTCTTCCTTTTTTTTTCCCCTGCTGCCTCACAGTCCAACCCAACTTTTAATGCACCACATTACATTACACTCGAGGTTGCGCTCCCCCTGGGCCTCTGGGAGATAGGCAGGGTTAGTAACTAGTTCTATCTACACCGTCCGCTGTCTCTCCCGGCCTGGGCTGGGCCCTGGTGTTGGTCTCCCCTGGCTGGCCCCCCAGTGGCGGCCTGCTTGGTGCTGGTTGTCCTCCCGGTGGGGGGTGGCTCGGACCCTGTGTCTGCCCCCTGTGCTGTGGGGTGCTGCTCCCGGGGGTATTGAGATCTGATTGCTCAGACCACATTCAGAGGTGGTCTGGGCAACATGCATTTTTTGCCGTTTGTTTTGGTGCTCTGCACAGATCTGACATCCCCAGCTCTCTAAAGCTCTGAGCAGCCACATTACAGAGCACCACAGGGACCGCTGCTAGACACCAACCTTAGGTTTTTAGGTTCATAAAATGTACCAAAATTTACAAATATGTGGGGTACTACTGCCATTACCCACCAGTTAAAAAACAATGCATTTGGCCTTCAGCAAACAGAAATGATATACGTGTTTATTGGCATATAGAGCGGGGGCGTGAGATCAGATCACAAGTGGTCACTGGAGACGCATGTGGAGACGCATCTTAATGCCAGGTGTGAACTGGCGGCTTAGAGATGTCCACTTGTGATCTGATCACCGGAGATGCATTTTAATGCCAGGTCTGAACTGAGAGGATATACAGGTGATTATGTACATGTATACATTTCTATATACCATGTATATAGAATGTACAGGATTAATATTGGCAGTGATAAATGATACTGCATGTACAGATTTTAAAATGTTTTGGCAATAAAGACACTTCTTTTTTATCTTGAAGGGCACAACATTGACAGTTGTGCACCGAGAAGCCTGAAACTTGAGGCTTGAAACCTCAAAAACAAGAAAAATGATTGACAGCAAATGTGTACTACTGGTTGGAAGTCTGAGCATAAAATTGATTTAAATGATTTTTCTGGACAGATGTCTTTGTTTATCATCGTTCTTCAATGTCTGGTGAAGGGCAGAACGCAGACAAATCTGTTGTTCTACTTAAGAACAGCGATTGTCTTTATTTCAGAGGTATACTGTAGGTTTAAAGAAATGTTTGAAATCCCTGAAACGGGTTGGTGTGATGTTGATGACGTGACTTTGGTCAGGAAAGGACAATTCAGGAATGCAACTATGAGACATTTACAAGAAGGGCTTCTGCCTAGATGCCTTTTGCAAGTCATGTAGAGTTTGAGGTTTTGGGCTGGAGCAGGTCTCCAGCAGTACGACTACCAAAGGCTTGGGACACTCCCACTGAGCTGTGAGCAGTTGTGACCATTCAACCTATGCAGGACTCCAGAGTGTGACTATAGTGGCCTCATTTGTGACTAGATATATTCATTGGGTGCGTTGGTGCACCTGACAGGTCTGTGTGTCAGACTGCACCCTGTAGGCTCCTGTGATTGTTTTTTGTCAAGACTAATGTTGCGGGGCCCGTTTCACCTGTCCCCGACCCTGAACATCTCGGCCCAGACCGGCATCACCGGCGGAGCACCGCCCCACCATCTGTCTCCCCGGTCCCCATAAGATGCCTAAACCTGAACATAACGCTAGAATAATTTCACAAGTGGAGACGCAGAAAGTGTGTGTGTGTGTGTGTGTGACACGACTGTACATTTAAGGACATTACCACTAATTTCTTCTCTACTCCGATTATTAGCAAACAGTTGATATACTCATAGTGCATCTCACTCTGTCGATTGACCGCTTACACGTTAAGCACACATTTCACTACGCTGCTCTGATACCAACGTAGTAAGTGTGTGGATGCCATATGGTACCACAAGTAGACTGTTAAACTCACTATCGACACGTCCAGGTGACCCAGCCTGTTGTTACTACGACAATACAACATTTTGGACAAGTCTGTGTTGAAACCAGCTGGACGAGAGCTGAACGGGAGGTGCCATTGATTTGAAGTTATGATGCATTCAGGTTTTAAGATTAGTATTGAGCTATAGTAAATTATTATTTTACAACTAACAGATGTTATCTCGTTAAATGTAGTTTTTGGCGAGAAACTTGAATAAATCCAGTTGTTTGAAGGACATGTTTTCACAGCAATATAAAATAGGTAAGAAAGAGGGAATTATGAGTTGTTTAACTTGCTAACAATAACCAGTATGCAACATATAATAAAGGAGTGGATGTTGAAGTGTATGGGATTTATTGTTTCACTTGTTTTTTTATGTCGCATCAAATTGGTGTTGAGCATCGTGGAATTTCACTGGCGCAGTGCAAAATTTTGGGTGCAGCTAAATTATGTGCTGGTGCACCTAAATGAAAGCGTTAGGGACATCAGTGCAACCAATGTAAAAGTTAGTCTGGAGCTCTGCACTGCTGCCAAAGGTGCAAATGGTTTTCTGTAAGACAGGACAGCATGGAGAAAGGTGTTGTTTACCCTGATAACATGGAGCTGTAGAACCTGTAGTCTACAGCACGTCATCTAACAGCTCAGTTAGTTTCTTCAAGTCATATTCCTCTCAAATATGTCTGTATCTTCTTATTTTCAGCATTTTTTATGAAAGAATAACACCAATAACAAATTTCTGCTAACTCCGCTACAAAAATACATTGTTTTCCATCATTGCTTCACAAAAAAAGCCTCCAGCTGGTTGCTAGTGGAAGGCTTTTAATGTGAAGCAGCAACAGCAGCAGGAAGTGATTTGTTTTAGCGATCAACACAGCTAAAATATATATCTAATATGGCTGGAAAGCAATCAGTGAACACGTGAACAGGAACATAGGAGTGAACCACAGAGATTCAGAGCTAGTCAGTTTCACTTTTACTGCTGCTACTTGGAGATTTCAGCTTTGTTTAACTCACCAACAAATCAAACCAGCATTTATATGTTTTTTGTGTTATCTGTTTGTTACTGTGTTGATACTGCTTAAAAAGGAGAGAGATCTAATCTCATCGAGGCTTTCCTGCTTAAATAAAGGGTAGATAAAATTCATCACATATTGATTACAGTCCCTCCAGCAGACAGCTCCGGATTAAATGAATTTTCTTATAAGGTAGAGTTGTAATGACCTCATATTTTTGTCATTTTAAACAACCGTGAGCCACAAGAAATTGAATTGGTAACTGTGATGAGTGCACATCCTGTTTCCAGTTGGCCAAAGGTTTTCACAGCTCTTACGATGGATCCCGAGGGCTGACATTATCTATAGTTTCCTTGAGGATCTATAAGGAATAGTTTAGTGAGGACAGCCACCACCTCAAACAAAAGTTTATAATTACAGCAGAAGGAAATGTTTGTACTTTTCTTCAAGCCTCCGCTAGTTATACACCCTCCTCAGGCCAATATGTAATGTTTCTTAGTCAAGTGAAAATTATTGGTCTGGCCAAGTTGTCCTCCCGTCCCTGAAACTTGTGGATATTAAATGTTCCTTGCATTTTAATTATCATGCAGATTATCCACAGTAAATACATACAGTAATATACATAGTAACCCACCCTCTAAACAGGGACACACTGTATACTGTACAGTGATTCAACTAAATGATCATTTATCAGTTACTCTGTTACTGATTCATATTATTATTTTTAGTATAATTTTAATATAGAACAGCTGTATTGAGCATAACCACAGTTATGTCAATTATCAATTAATTAATGTCAGAAAATAGTAAAAAAAAAAAAAAAAAAAAAAGAATGCACAGCCACACTAGCATCTCTTGTGGTGCAAAATGCTAACATGCTCACAATCCTAAGCAGGATAGCATGGTCTCCATCTTACTTTAGTGTGTTTACATCTGCTACTTAGCATTAAAGTCATGCACCACTTAGTTTTGCAGATTTTTGGTCGTAAACAAAGGGAAATTCTGACCTGATGAAGACAGATGAAAAGTCAATGGATCTTACTATAAGTTACTATAATTCACCCAGTGGAGAACATGAAATGTACGTACCAAATTTCACGCCAATCCATCAAATAACTGCAGAGCAATGTCAACATCATGGTGCAGGTTGACGAAAAGTCAGGGAATCACCAAAGTCATAAAGATTCCTCCTCTGGGGACCATGGATTTAATAGCAGTCCATCCAATAGACATTCATTACATTTCATTCTGGACCAAAGTGGTGGACCACCACCCAACCTTGCCATCACTAGAGCCAGGAAAAAACTAAACTCAATAATCTGTTAATCACAGTTTCCCAGAACCCATGGTGATGTCTTCAAATGTCCAGTTTTAACAGCCAATAATTAAAACCCAAAGATATTCAGTTTCACCAAATTCTCACATTTGTCGAGCTTTAACCAGAGAATGTTGAGAAGACATGATTAATTGATTTATCTAAAGTTATCTAAAGCCTTAATTTCTTGTCAGTCTTGAGGTGTATTCTCACAATGTCACAAGATCACGCAAGAGTCCTCCATCAGCTTTCAAGTGTGTGTTTGTCTCTGGACCAATCAGCGTCCTATGAGGAGCTACTGGCAGCTACAGGTGTGGCCTAGGTGTGATGACGACACGGAGAGCCAACTGTTCGTTGTAAACAACAACGGTGGCTCCTGAAGAAGTTAGCGTAGATGCTGTAATAGCATCAGTTATAGCAGAACTGGAACGTATTTCCTCATTGAAACAAGAGTAAAGATGTTATTGCTTTTTTCCTGACTGGCTTCGGCAAGAATTTGATTGGCAGATTGTTCATCCAATCAACTGCCAAGTATTTTTGGTAGATGCCTGCCCTTTCCCGAACAATTTCCAATGACTGCTTCTCAGTTGGTGATGCGTAACAAGCTATCTGGTGGGTCAGGTTAGTTAGTCATGACAGCACTAGAATAAGCAGAACTTGTTGTGTAAATCACCACTAAATCAGCTCTTCTCCCTCAATATTTGGTCCTTCTCAGGCCACTGTCATCGACCTTATACTGACACTGAAACAGTGCAGCTTCATCATTCACGTCATGTCTCGTCTTCTGGCAGAAAATGCGTCTGTGCATCTGAAACTTCGGTCCTCAGAACAACAGTGAAAAGTGATTCATCCAAAGCACTGTCTGTTGGTTGGGAGAAGAGTTTTTGTCGGCTCATCAGTGCGAGTAAAATAAAGCTGATTGCTGACTCAACACGGTGATGAAGCAGCAGGAGAGAGAGGGAGGTGAGCCAGGGGTTGTGTTGATAGAGAAATGGAGGGCAAGAAGGAGCTAGGAAGTATTCAGACAGAATGACAGAGGAGGTGTATTTGATGCCAAGTTAATGATCGTTGGAGGTCACAGCTGGTTAGTTAAATAATGCACTCTGATGGTGAGACTGCGTCAGAGAAATTGCAATTCAGCGTATTTAAGTTTTATAACTTTGCCTTCCTCTGTGGAGTAGTTTATAGATTTGTCATTGACAGCGTGGCCTGACCAGTAAACTGTCCTGTGGTTGGAACATCAGGAAAGATGGTGTCCATGAACAAAACACTCAGCCATCTATCCCACTGTCTAGATACAGACAATAACATGTCACCATCCATTCTGTAGAGCACTTTCTACAGTGTGATTGCCAAGGTCATCTGTAAGAGATGTCAGTTCCCCATTACAGGATTTATACCAGATGGAATAACAACATCTATTATTCTGCTCTCTAAAATAAGGACGAAAGAAGCCGTGCGTCTGCATTCAGACTGAGGATGATGATATAGAGCAGGGGTGTCAAACTCATTTTCATCCCGGGCCACATCAGCATCACGGTTCCCTTCAAAGGGACGGTTGTAACTGTAAGACTATATAAATATATCAACCCTAGATCATTTTATAAAATTGCCTCTGAATTTGATTAGTATTAGTTTTAGTAATAATATATTTAATAACTAGCTATGAAGACAAAAAGTTACTTTTTTTAAATTCAGGGCTTGATTCCCAGAATTGTTCATTTACATCAGCCAGCGGCAACTTTGTGCAGGCGGGATTCATTCAGTCTGGATGCGGAGGGGTGAACAGCTCTGACTGCAGCTAGGAGGGACTGCTGACCAGGACTGGGCCCCCTAAGAGAGCTTTGGGACCGGGGAGGGGTCTACGGCAGCACCCGCTGCTCATTGAGAAGAGGAAGAACGATACCTGCTTTCATGAGAGAGTCTACAAAAGTCTCCATAACACCAGAAAAACTCGTTAGATTTGGCGCTAATTTCTTTTTTGAAAGACTCACTAGAGGCGTCTGAAAACTGGCTAAATATAGCGACTAAGTCGCTAAGTAGGCGTCACAGCGCTGTTGCCGGAAACTGCTGATCCTGAGACGCTACAGTGCGCATGTCACAAAATCGAGATGCATTGTGGGATATGCAGTTTAAAGACACAGTACTTCTGTGAAGCGGCATGGAATTGAATGATATGCATTCTATATTCTTTGCAAGCCCTCGCGGGCCACATAAAGTGAGGTGGCGGGCCGGATTTGGCCCACGGGCCTTGAGTTTGACACATGTGATATAGAGCATGATATAGAGGAGTGAGCCAGTGTTTGGGTTGTCTGTTTTGGAACTGTGGAAACATGGTGGCTCCGTGGAGAGGACCTCCTCTGTAGGAAAGGGCCAGCTAGTGGCTTGCTGGCATTAAGATGATGAAGACTTCTTTACCTTTCTGGCTGCTGTTTTTACTTTCGAACATTTTTTTTTTTCTGGAGAGTCAGCGAAGCATAATGTAGCCGCCGCTGCTGCTGGCCCCATGCTGAGCAGATCCACTCCTGGCTAATTAATATTAGCATACGCAGACCCTGAGTGAAAACAGCCTGGGAGTCTGTTTGGGAGGCCAAGCTCCCCCTTCGTCTTTAATGAGCTACAGTTCACTGAGCAGCACATCGTCCAGATCTGGGTGTGCCAGATGAAACGCCGGGTCCTGTGGCTCCTTCCTGCTTGGTGATTTCTGACGGCAAGGTGAAGAAATGAGACAGTAGGACGGCGTCTACTACATCCTCGTTGACTGTGGAGAAAAGGAAACTAAGACCCTCCACTCCAATCTTTGATCCAGCCTCCGACAGGGCATCCCCTACCGCTGACTGTAGCTTGTGGCTCTGGAGGTAATTGACTCCACCTGGCTGGGGAGCTGTCTCTCTCAGTGGATTTAAAAGTTGTGGGCTCAGTTAAGAAACTGCCTGCTGACGGTATAAAGACAGCAAGAACCCCACTTCCCTCCTTGCCTCCAAGCCTGTCCTTTATTTTTGTCTTCTGACTGCTTATTTGAACTGTCCTGGCCTGCCCAGTTTCTCTGTTGATGCTGGTGGCTGTTAAGAAAAAAGTTCAGAGTTTGTCATTGCTTGATGCACCAATTAACTTTCTGCCACTGTCTGTGTCTAATCAAAGGGCAGTAAGCTAACTACCTAAAGTCCTTCCTAGCTGTTGTTTGTGGTTATTGTCTCAGCAAATGTCTGGGCCTTCGGCTGTTTTGACTCTTAAGCTCCGAGCATTAAGTTCCCTTCCAGCTCTCCATAACTGCCTCGTGGTTGCTTGTGCAGCTGTCCGTCTTTTCACAAAACATTGACTCAGTGATTTGTGGATCAGAAGAACTTTTATCTGTAAATCTGGGACAAATCTGGTTGAAAAGTTGAAGCTTTTTTGACTGCTATGTGACGTTTTCTAGTATCTAAGGTCCTAATTGTAATCAGTCTGGGGGTTCATTTTCTCTTTTCACGGTTTAAGTTTAATTTGTCTCTTTCATACTCTTTGTATTCTCTCTCTGGTTCAAGCATGTTGTTTGAGCTAAGTTTTTAATTTTATATTCAATTTACTTATTTATTCAGATATTTTTCATCTACAGCGATGGAGTTATTAAAATTAGGGCTCTCCATTAATCGCATGATGGCCCGTAGTTAATCGTGATTAATCTTCAAATTAATCACACACAGTTTAATACTCTTATCAACACTGGAGTGAGCAAATGTGCGTTAAAGCAAATATGTGTTATGCAAATGTATGCATGCATTTATAATTGGAAATCAATTAACAACACAAAACAATGACAAATATTGTCCAGAAACCTCACGGGTACTGCAGTTAGCATAAAAAAAAAAAAAATCATACGCTCAAATCATAACATGGCAAATAGTCAGTGTATCAGTGTGCTGACTTGACTATGACTTGTGCTGCATTCAGTGTCTCCAGTTCGCCGTCAGGAGAGTTACTGTATCAGCAACTTTCCCAGTAAAAGTCCGCCACCACCACAGCATCATTTAGTTTAGCAGGTTGTCACTCAGCTTAACTTTAGCGATTGTCCAACAAACAGTGTGTGTGTGTGTGTGTGTGTGTGTGTGTGTGTGTGTGTGTGTGTGTGTGTGTGTGTCTCGGCAGTAGGTGTGGGTTTGTTGGTGGCGTTATAGCTGTGAGTGTAGCTGTATCAGACAGTGTGTGTACAGTTTATCTGTTTATCTGTCAGTGAATAAATGCTGAATGCTGAATGCTAAATGCTACGAAGCTACATCTCCTCCTCTCTGTGCAACTCAGACTGGCGTTTCCGTAGTGTAGTGGTTATCACGTTCGCCTCACATGCGAAAGGTCCCCAGTTCGAAAAAGGGGGGAAAAAATTTTTCTCCCTGGGGGTGTAGTGGTGATAATTTGGCGCTCCCCCCCCGGGGGGGGGGGGTGATTTCCCGGGGGGGGGAAATTTTTTTGGGGGGGGGGGTAGTTAAGTAGGGGGGGGGGGGGTGGGGGGGAGGGGGGGGGACGGTTGAAAAACCCCAAAAGGGGGAAAAAAAAGGGGGAAAAAGGGGTGGGGGGGGGGGGGGTTTTTTCCCTGGGGGGAGCGGGGGGGGGCCCCAGGAGGGGGCAAACACCCCCCCACCGGGGGGGGGGGTTGGGAGGAGCACCCCACCCCCTCAACCACCCCAATAATTGAATGAATAATAAGGACTTGTTTGTGTATGTGTGTTTATTAAATAAAAGAGAGAAAAAAAATTTATTCCCCCGCGGGGGAAAAAAATCTCTTAAGGTGCGCTCTTAAGGTGGACCGGATTTTCTCCTTAAAACGATGAGCCGCTCCTCTTGCTCAGCTTTTTAATTAATTATTAGTGTTTCTTTTAACCATTTTAACCGATAGCTTTAATCAGTTAAAATGCTAAAATAAACTGTAAAACGGTTAATTCCTCCTAGTATGTACTTGTCTATTTTCATCTGCAGCTATGGAGTTATTAGAATATACCCCCTGCAGATAATTTGACATTATTTAAATTTATTTTCAACATTTAAAACTGCAGATGTGATACCCAGCCTTAAAGCTGCATTGTTGAGAAGGCCACTGCGTCACCTTGCTTCTATCAACACTGACCTTACCAACATAAAACCACCATCATCACATCTTCTCCTTCTCTGACGTCTGTGGCATTCTCTGAAGGTATCTCAGCTCCCCGGCGGACCGTAGCCCCAGCAGGAACAAGGTGTTGGTATTTTCTTTTTGTTTCTGTGAGATTGTAGTCTGTACGGCCAAATTAGTGTGCTCGAAGCGTTCTCTCCTCAGCCCTTTGAATCTGCCTGATGATCCACGTTCTGCCTGTCTCAGGGGACTGCAGCTCGCCTTTTAGCTACAGCCGTGTGGATTATTTGCGATGAAGGTAGTGCGATCTTGAGGCATGCCTCACTGTTCTCCTTCACGCCAGAGCCTGCCTCGTTTGATGGCTCGCTTGGAAAGCTTCAAATGTAGTTTGAAGAGCAGCCTTCACCGGAGAGGGCCTTTTCCTGGAAGTGACAGGTTTACTCCCCACGACTGTGTGGCGACGAGGTGCTTTCGCCGTACTTGTCACATGAAAGTTCGACCTTGTCTTCGCCCCATAGGCTAATTTGACAGAACCCGCAGTAGCGAGCGATTGATTATGGTTCAAAGAGTCTTTTGTCAAGCGCTGGTAATGGCTGTCCCACGTACAGAGAGAACAAGAACACCCGAAGATGCTAACAGACAGAGCGATGAAGAGTGTGTGTGCATGTCACTTTTTTCAGGACTGTCCATGCGTGTAACGACTCTCCGTGTTCAGACATTTCAAGGTTTGATATTGGCATCGGAGCAGGATACTTGATTTGTCCGAGCGTGGCTGCCCGTCGCTGTTTATGCCCGTTTCCAAGGCAACTGCTGAAGATGACTTGGGTCCCTGTTGACCGTAGCAGCACGGTGACCGCTCCCGCCGACCCGCGAAAAACAATCTCCCCAATCACCGCTTTGTTTTCTCCCAGCGGCCGTCCCTGCCCTCCCCATCTCCTTTCTGACCTCATCCAACTCTTTTGCTCCTCTTCCCTCATCCTCTCGTTATCTGCTGATGCAGTTCCTCTCGTTTCTCATCCATCCCTCTTGTCTTTTTTCTGTACTGTCATCTTCTGGAGCTCTGATTTTCCCATCAGGTCTGTGCAGCGGAGTAGATAAAAATGAAGAAACTGTCCCTTTTATCTCCTCTACGGTTCAGGGCAGTTATTTCCTCATCCCGCTCTTCTGTTACACATGATCATTCTTGTGTAACACAAGTAGAGATGGGGACATGAGAAGAGATGCTCTTTGCCAGAGATGGTATTAAATTCTCGAGTCAGTCTTAATGAGTTGATTTTTTTTAATCCATCACTCAAAACTCTCAACACACTAAAGCCGCTTTTCCAGACACACAAGCTCTCTGCTCCCTGCAGTATGAGACTTGTTTTAACTGAAGAATAGACGCTAACAAAGCTCTGCTAATTTGGTGGTCAACACATTTAATTTCCTATAAATTCTTCACAATAAGTCCCCCGTTATTCTGTTATTCAAGAGTTTTTGTTATGAAGCAGCACAAAGGAAATACAGGGTTTTCATCAGCAGCAATTTAACATGACTCCTAATCAGTAAAATAGAGCAGATATCTGAAAGAGAGACTAAACCTCAAACCACAGAGACTCAGTTAGAAGCTACAGAAGCTCTGAGAGCTGAACACATCATGTAGATGGGTCAAACACACTGTGGCCCGACTCCGGAGATGGTCCGTCTTGGGCACAACTTGGCACAACATTCACTAAAACTGTTAATGGAAATGCAGATCAGCGCAGCATGGTTTGACTCGGCACAGCTAAAAGTAGCAATGGAAAATCACCAAACACCGAGGCCAATGCCTTGATTTGCACGCAGACCTGAAGCAGTGATGATTCTTGTCACTCCACCAGATCAGGTGTTGTGGGGATTCGCTGCAGCGTTGTGGGAGAGTCACTGTGTTTCTTCACAGTTGGGTGGTACAGCTCTGCATTGGTTACATGATTGGCCTCTGCAGTGTGACGTCGGATTATGTTTCTTCAAAAAGAGGCCGCTGCGCTTATTTTTTTTTTTTTTTTTTTTGCAGCCTCTGCAGTTGCAGCCCAAACCCACTACCTGGATTCAAAATGAATGGGAGGATTTGTGTTTTCGCTGCACCGCCACAGCTGATGTGAATGCAGCGTATAACACAAGAAAGACTCACTTTGCTTGTAGCAAAACCAGACCAGTTACGATGAATTTAATCCTGAAAAGCAGCTTTGAATGTCATAAACTTTTATTTACCTATTTATTTATTACTCACTCTCCTCCTTGTGAAATGAAACATGATATGTGCAAAAAAGACATGAAAAATTTATTAAAACTTGGCCAGTTGAAACACATTTCTGAAGACCTCTCTCCATTTTTTTCTCTCATAGATGGTTAGATGACCAAGATGACTTATTTTATTTCCGGTTCTAAATCTGTACTTCTTCTACTAGTGGCGTATTACAGCCATGTGAAGTGTAGTCTATAGAGCCAACTTCTGACCAAACCACGCTACGCTATAAAAGCACATAGATGTACCGTCAGTCCTTTAACAAAGACGCCTGTTAACCAACGTGAACGTCTCTGCTCGTCCTCCTCCAGGTGCTCTCGCCATCCTGATACCGGAGTTGGACCTCGTCATCTCATTGGTTGGCTCGGTCAGCAGCAGTTTCCTGGCGCTGATCTTCCCTCCCATCCTCCAGACTATCAGTTTTCACACGGAGGGCCTGTCGCCGTTGGTGGTCATCAAGAACATCATCATCAGCCTGATCGGGCTGATCGGGTTTCTCACGGGAACCTACATCGCCATCGAGCAGATCATCACCCGTAACGCGCTCAAACACGAAGAGACGTTCTCCTCCTACATGGTCCAGTGATGAAATGACTGCTGGCAGGTGGACGTAACACACCCACGCCATTTAGAAACCTTTTAGGGCACATTTTTTATTTTGTTTTTTCTTCTTCGATTTGCTGCCATTGGATATGGCAGCCATTTTAGCATTAATCTATCACATGTTTGAGCAGTGTGAAGCTGTGAGGATCTGTGGCGCTCGGTGTCGTGTTTCACTATGTCACTGCTTTACTACGGTGTCCTGTCGTATCTGACATACATGCTAGTTACTCATATTTCACGTCAAGTCCAGGAACAATCTAATAACATAATTATGATAAAAGCTAAATAATTCTGTCATGTAGCATCAAAAGATTATAAGCAATTAGAGGTTTTTAGAGGTAATTTATCATGTTGACTCAGTATATCGATGTTTAATCAAACTACCTCACAAAATGATATCAATTTGGTCAATGAAAATGTTTTTTAACATCCAGATTAGACACTGTTGCTGAGCATTTAACATACTTGTTACCTTCTCATTTAGAGCTTTTAGAGTTTGGCCACCTCACCTAGAAAAACAAAATCATTTGTTTTGTTGCACTTTGATTTATGCCTTAATCAGTGAAACGGCACACTACTTCTACATAGACAACATGCAAACTTTAGTCACTGTAACTCAGAAAGTACAGACAACATAACCAAACATAGGACAGAGAAGGGGTTGAGTACCAACATGGTTTTCAATTGGAACCAGTTCAAAATGAAATAAGAACTACGTTTTTTTTTTTTTGGAAATGAACGAAGCCCCTGAGCGCCAAGCGAAGTAAAAAATTCTGGTGATGCATTTTCTAAGTGTGATCGTTTTTTTCTCATCTGTGAAACAGAAAAGAAAACTGTGTTAGCAGGTGATTTGTTTTTTTTTTTTTTTGTTTTTATCAGGTTATGTGTGGTAGCTCACCACTACCCCATGTTCGAAATGGGACTAAAAGCATTTATGTTTTATAGATGTGGAGAGGTGAAGTCCTGCCCCTTCTACTGGACCACCGCGGGACTTTATGTCAGAAAAATATGAGCGATAGTCAACTTTTTGATCCTGTTTGAATTGCAGGATGTTTGTCAATTTAAAACAATTTCACAAGTCGGTATAGTCTCAGTTTTATAGCATTATTTAGTTTTGTGTTTAACCACTCAGTGATCTACATCTCTGGTCTCACACAATATACATCACCAACACGAGCTAGTTAGCCAACTCAGCTATGTTCCAGTCACTGATGAAACATTATCTGACCTGATGTGTTTTATCAGCGACTCCTGGTGTTTTTATCGGCCTGGAAGAGAAGGAAGGATCAGATCTGTAGCTGGTGTGAGTTCATCCTCGTCGGAAACACAGAGACATCGTAGCTTCAGAGACACAGTTGTAACTACGACACTGTTGAGTGTGTCGTCTTTCTAATTACATATTTTCATAGTCTGATAATTCAGCAGTTTTGCAACAAACTGTGACTTTCTTGACTTGAATAATTAGCTTTTAAATTGACAAACATGATTCTTGGCGCAACTCAAACAGGATTAAATTATTATTTATCTCTTTCTGTTGACTACCTTTCATATTTTTTCCAAAATAAGGTTTTTCCACTTGTTCTTAAGTCATAAACACAGGAGATCAGACTTGAATGGATCACCAGATTTTACAGATCTTCTGCTGAATTGTGCTTTTTGATTTCACTTATTGAATCCTGACAGTGAGGTTATACGTGTCTGAGTATGTGTATAGTGTTTACAGTTAAGTACAGAAGTAAATTACATCCACCAAAGGAAAAAAATAGGAGTCTGTATCTCATAATGTTGAAATATTAAGTCCTAACTATATACTACAGATGTTTTAATCATGAGATACTAGAGAAAACGTTTCTGTGGTTAATGTATTGCCCTAATGTACAAAAAAGCAATGAAATTATTTCATGAAGGGAGGAGCAGTCATTGTTATAATACCCCAAAATCACTCAATGCTAGAACATCTGGCTCAAAGGGAAATAGATGATGATACTGTCTATATATTTTGGTTGCACCAAACAGAAACCAGGATTTGATAAGATCGATAAACGCAATAAAGTCTCAGTGATACTCAACCCCAAAATAAAATCTGTCACATTTTCTAAACAAAACACTGATAATAAAATTATATCAGAATTTAGAAACTTCTGTTTATGTCGGAGCTCTTCTCTTTAACACCTTTTTTCTTGTCTTTAAAACTTTTATTTTTGTGATCCATTTTTTTATGTTTTTATGTTTTAATGTATTTACTAAATTAATGGTTGGGTATTTTTGAGTATTTTTTTTTATTCAACAGCATACATTTTTTTATTTTGGTTTAATTACAGCGAGGCTCTGCATGTCATATAATGTAATATGTATGTAAAATAAAATAGATTTTAATAAGGAGCTGTAGGTATTCATGAAATAAACCCATCCATCTGCTGTAGTAGAGCAGATGCAGGCCAACACGTACTGTAAGTTCCTTCTAAAGCTTGTGTACTGATGTAAATGTCTTCAGTGTTCATGTGGCAGTATACAGACAGCTTGTTATTTTAAAACTGAAAACTATGAGCCTTACGTGTAAAGCATTTTAACAGCTGTTGAGTCACAGCTGGAGTTGTCTTTGTGTATATATTCATTTGTTGCACATGTAAATGTCTGCACACAAACACATGTTTAATCTTGTTTTAAATACCATTTTTTCTCCTGTGGATAGAACTTATGTGCTAAAACAGTCTGAAAGAGATTTTCTCCACATTTTCCACTGGACACTTTAAGAGGATGATGATGATAAACGGTGATGATGTGCAGCTACCCAAAGAAGACTAATTTCACTTTAGCTGCAAACTTGATACTTAATCAATTCATTATTTTTCACTTAATCCATTTTTAGAGCAAATACCCATTTCATGTGCTCAGAGGCCAACACATCATCCTCCAATTAAACTGTTGTTTTAACAGTGGTTTAAAAAGCTGGAACCTACAAATGCTTGTGACGTGTATTTGATAAATTCATACAGATAACCCATTTCTTAATTCCTTCATGAATAAATAACATTCAAAGTCTCCACATGTGCTTTTGTCTTTTTATGTAGCTGCCAAAAAACTAGTTCTTGTTTTGTTCAATCTGTCTGATGTTAAAGTGAAACACAAGAAACATTCACTTCGGTGTTTGACCAGGTTGTGCTGTTGCCTAACGAGAGCGTGATCTCATCACGACTTGCCATGTTTTTCTACTTGAGCAGAGGCGACACCACCAGGGCGACCTTTGACATAGTGTGTTGATGCTGAAGGGGTCCGGAGGTGTCCAGAGCGAATGGCCACCTCTGGAGACTCTAGAAAAACAGCAGTCCATAAGTGAAAGCATCCGTCCAATCAAGAGCCTAGTGACAGTCCATCAAGCGTCCCATTCTGGGAAGCAATGCATCCAAAATTGCCCCTGTGGACATGTACGTTAACTCTTGGCTACAGTCATTGTAATGGTACGTATCCACAGAATCCTTCATTTCCACGCTTCCCATCATTGTCTATGTAAACAGCGGTGCAATGCATTCTGCTAGTGTAGTGTTGCGTTTCAAGAGATGGGCCGTCATGTTTGCTGCTCCACATTTGCATAAAGCTGAGGTCCAGGCTACTTTATGCGATTCGCCGCCTCTGGAAACTCCCGTTTGAAAGCTGGGAGCAGCAGCCCACAAGTGAAAGTGTCCATCCAATCAAAAGCCTAGTGGCAGCCCATCAAGCATCCAATGCTGGGAAGTCGTGTGATCCCTTGCATCCAAAAATTCCCTTGTGGACATGTACCATAAGTCATGGTTAAAGTTAAATGGTTGTGGTTGATGTAACATCAATGTTACTGTCAATGTAACATGTGGTTACCATTGGATAAGAAGAAGAAGAAGATCAACCTTTATTAGTCCCACTAGGGGAAATTCAATTTTTACACTCTGTTGTTAATGCGTATACACAGTACATGCAGACCCAAAACACACACATGCACAAACAGGACCCATATACATGCATCAATGGAGAAATGTCAGAGTGAGGGGGCTGCTCCTGAAAAGGGCCCGGGGAAGTGGGGGGTTTGGGTCTTTGTGGGGGGGCCCTGGGGGGGTGCAAAAGAGGAAAAATGGAACCTCCCCAAAAAAAAAAAACAAATTTTTTTTTCTATCTGGGGGGGAAAAGAAGTGGGCCCCCTTCCCCCACAAAAACCCCCCCAAAAAGAGAGACACACCCCCCCCCCCAAAAAGGAAAAAAAAGAGGGGTGGGGGCAAAAAAAAATTGGTTTGAGTTAGAAAAAAAAAAAATCACGGTTTGGATTAAAAGAAGTGCCACAGATGTATAAAGATCCAGCGTTGGAGGTGGGGCCCCGTTCATTCTTATGAAAGCTGCTCAGTGCCGCATGAAGTCAATGAGTAGACTTCTGGGTCTGGAAAAGTAGGCAGGTCTTCAGGGTCGTCCGGGTCTTACCGAGCCCTAGTGAGCATGTCCGATATGCACAGCATGGTGGTGGTCGCGTGGTCACGGGGTCCCAACATCACGGCTTGCGCTGTAACCAGGAACTGTCTCTGTAGACATAAACAGAGGAAGGAAATAACTCTGGATTCAGATATTTGTGCATTTTACAGCTTTTAAGGAGTAATGATTTAAATGATGATTAGAGTGTTCATACTGGGGAGTTGATTCACCTTTAAAAAAATTATCCATTGAGTTACAGATGACTTTTTCTTAGTATAAATCTATGGGAAAAAGTCTTTTTGGGCCCAATGACGTCACAGAAGCTGTACCACCATTTGGCCACTACGACCATGTTGGGATCAACGACCAGCCCTCTTCCTGGGGGGCTGATACACTTGTAACGTAAGCTATGGACGTAACCTCATGTGACACAATGTTGTCAGTTTAAATAACTCAACTTTTGATTTCACACAGGACACGAGCGCCGTCCCCCTGAGTCAAAATCCTGGATCCGTTGGACCCATTCACCTTACCCCCCTCCCTTTGCAGACTTTCTGCTGTTGCAGCATCTAGTGGTGAGGTTGCAGAACCAACTGAAACTCCTCCTGTGTGCCAAGCGTGCAGGTAAACTACAGTAGCCGACATGAAAACCTGAAAACAGCTCTGTGAAGAGGACCTGCTCCCAGTGTAAATAGAAACATCTCATTCTAAGGTAACGGAAACACGATTCTTATTTTCAGGTGATTATGTACTAAAGAAAACATGCTTATTAATATTATACTCCATTTCTGCCAATAGATGCCCTAAATGTTACACACTGGTCTTTCTAGTCTGTTGCACTGAGCGTCTAATAACGATGCTGGTGGGTTTACAGTCTACAGAGTTAGTGGAGTAGAAAGCCTGGTGCGTCTCATACAGACACTACAGGATGTCTTGTATCAAGTTTTTACGGGAAACACACAAATATGCAAAATCAAATAACACTTTACATGGGAACCTTAAAGATACATGAGACACAAATAAATGTGGAGGGTCATTTCAAGGTCATGTATTTGCCCTTGAACTTGCAGGGCAAATTTTACCTTTAAACATGAACTAACATACAACATAAGAAATGTTCTGTGTAGGTGGCAGATAATCGGCAGCGCCAGTTAAATAATTGTGAGGGTGACATACTGTGCTGTCATGAGCTGGTTCATAATGGTCTCACTCTGCTCTCGTCCTGTTGAGCAGATTTCCAGCCTTGCGGGGGGGCGGTGGCAGTTTGTGAGGATTATTACTGACTTTATTATGGTTCAGACGCCAGGACTCCACACGTGAGGCTGCTTGCTTCCACTAGTTACACCCACGCCGCCATGAGAAGGTCATAAAGAGAGGTGTTTATGGATTGTCAGCTATCTTGTCTTCTTCAAGGATTTCAATCATTTAATCCGGCTCATTTTTTCCATCATTTATTTGTTAAGTTACTGCTGGGATTTCCAGAAACCTTGGATCTAATATAGTGCAGTATATGATGGATAGAGGAGTGGCTAGAACGTATGTGCTAAAACAGTATGAAAGAGATTTTCTCCATATTTTCCAATATTAATTTTAACCATTTACCCGATAGTTTTAATTGGTTAAAATGCTTAATGTCAGTTAAATGGTTAATTATTAGCATCCCTATATGAAAATGATTGATTGCCACTCGAGCACTGTTAACTCTGTCAGCGCTGTTGTCGTTGTTTGCACCGTTCATTAGCTGTTAGCCACCGTTAGCTCAGCTGTTGCCATGTTGAGAGCTGTGTGGAGGCAACAGAAACGTGAGAAAAGAAAACACAGGCTCCTTTCTTGAGTGCCTTTTATCTTTTTGTTAGAAATGGACACAAAAACATCATCAGTCACGTTTTACCGTCTCGCAGAGAGAAAAGAGCGGAGAAATGATCAGAAAAATGAAATGTCGGCTTGTTTAAACCAGTTGAAGGTGAATGTTTTTACCGGAAAGTTTGTTGGAAACACAATTTGTTTCCAACACAATTTTTTCACAGTCCTAATGCAATGCAGATAAATGCACAAAGACAGTCTTGCAGCTATGGCCGAATAATTACATCCCAGAGGTTAACACACTGGTTAATAGACTGGAGGAAGGCCATTATGAGTTAAATGGTTTCTCCAACTTGTTGCCGGCTTCAGTTTTTCCAATTATTTTAAACAGTCGCAGACTTGTAATTGATTTTCTGAAAATGCCACCTGGCATTATAGACCAAATGATTGGTCGTTGTGTACAGAAGATTTTTTATTATTTGTGTAAATATCAGAAAGTCATACGAACATTTAATGCCATCAACAATGACAGTAGCAAACAATAATCAGCCGTCAGTCTTTGAGCCTTTCAGTTGAATATATGACCTTGGAGCTCTGCGGCTGAACTGCTTTTATGACAACATCTGCTTGTTTGGTATTCTTGTTCTTGTCCCTGAAGTGTATTACGCTTTTTTAACATTCGCCACACAAGCAGTCTGAGTAATCCTGTTTACTGCCTAATTGATACAAATGAGAGGGCGGCCGATTGGATTTGAGGAGGAGAGAGAAGAAAAAAAAGGTCCGTTGGGGTTAATTTTCCTCCATAAAGCTCCACGCTGCCCATACGGTCAGCCAGAGATGGAATCGCATTAACCCGAGTGGGAGCAGGGGAGTCTCTAATGTAGATCCATGTATTCTGACAACAGCACCATGCATTTTAGATGAGCTGGTTATTATGCACTATATGCACGCCTTTAGCTTTGGTGAAAATGTCTCGTAGGTTGAACAGGAGTTTTATTAGTGCAAGTTACTCTTTGTTACTTTATTTTACAGCACTGACATCCACTGTCTTCCTCTGTTGCCCTGTTTTCTGAGGATAAACAGTTCGTAGCTCACCTCCTGTCTGTCTCCTGCTGAAATGACTTCTCCTGTTCGCTTATTACCGTCTGCCCCAAGAGGCCATAAAACACTGTGATGATGACACCTATTCAGCTCCTCCTAATCTGTTGTAAACTACGAGCCCTATTCACTGTCACAAAGCAGCGTCTGGGTCTGAGGCTTTATGCGATCTTTGTGATGAACCAAAGCGATGCACTATTTTATCATTTTTATCAACCGCAAAGCTTGAATGCAGCATTAATCAGAATTATATTCAGCCCAGTAGCACAGCAGTTTTTGAAATAGTCACAGGAGTTAATGTATTGATCTGTGTACATTGTCGAAATTCACATTTTTTGTGCACAAAATCAATTTGTATGTAATCCATGTAATTGTGAACTGGGAAGTATAGAGAGTGTTGAAGACGGTAAAGGGAGGAGGTCGGATGGATCGGTGGGTCATAAAAGACAGGAGGACGGACCGTGTTCGTGTCACGTGTGAAACCAGAAGTGAACTTTGATTTATTTGTCATGTAATTTTTGTACTGAAGCACTTCCCGAGTTATTTAAACCAAAACCACCATCTTTTCATAAAGTTAATGAGGTCCTTTTTGCCATGTAACAGCCACACTTAAGTTACGTTACTTCCAGTGTTATTTTAACCCAAAATCTCTTTCTACACCGGAATAAGCAGTTTTATTTTGAAAAGACTGGAGCGGAAATTCACGCGTTGTTGGTCATTCATTATCAATATGCCCTAAAAATATGCTGTCGACAGTTGTGCTGTGCGTAACAAAAAATAAAACAAATTGTGTCTATGTACACGCATCAAAGAAATTTAATTTCTCGACTATCTCACAAACTGCCGTGAGACTGTGCTGTAATATTAGTAATTCAGCAGGTAGTTGTAATAGCAGCGGTAGAGCTGCCAGTGGGGTTATTAAGGTTATTAGCTATTTAAAAGTCCATCCATGCTTATGGATGGTGGCTATAAACTGAGCCAAGTCTTCTTCTCCAGGCAAACTGAACAACCTGACAATTCAGACACTCTGAAGATGAACTAAGTTGGTTTATATTCATGGTGTTGATGGTAACTTCTCAAATCCTTCTCAAGTTTATCTGGAGAAATGCTGTTTTGGCTGATCTGACAAATGAAATATGCCTTGATTTGGTCTCATACACTCAAGAGATAAACATCACAGAATAAACGGTATTGCAAAAATCTCTGACTAATATATCGTCCACACATGCAACATCTAACTTCAACAAATGTTTCTTTAAATTGAGATGATATATGCTAAACCTGATCTTCACAGGGAATAAAACTATGTTTATTTCAACCACAGAAATTGAAATAATGTTTTCTGTGGCCTCAGATTAAGATTCCCTGTAAGGTTTTGTTCTTTTGCAGGTCAAATGATGTGTAGGCTAAAACTAGGGTTAAAAGTGAGGAAAAAAAATGTGTTTCAACATTTAGGTTAAAGAAAGAATTGTAAATGCGTGAAAATGTGCAAAAAAATTGTTAAAATATTCAACAATATGTGAAAAATGTCCAAAAAAATGTGTGAAATAGTCAAAAATAGTGAAAAATATCCTAAAATTGATATTTCTATTGTGGCTGAAGCTTCCGATGTCGTCAAAAACATCCGTCTGGCGCATCACACTGAGTCTCGATGCATCAGAAGGATGTTTTTGAACATTTCAGCTACAGGTGAAATACAGTCAATAGCTAAACGTCTGTCTCACATGTTTAAATGTAGTCACAAATGTTTGCTTTTCAGCCAATTTTAGTCCAGATTTTCTTTTTTTTTTTACATACTTATATAGAAATATATTTTTAGGACTGTTTGGCATATTATATGAAATTACAGATGAATATAAAGTATCACACCTCAATACGGACCTGTGCAGCCAGAGTCTGTTTAACCCCTCAAGCTTTTAGTAAAGTGCTTGTGTGGATGGCTGAGCGGAGCTCCTGCTGTTACCTGGAGACAGTGGAAACCTGTTACGGATGAAGCTGAAACATTTTGAAGCTTGCAGAGCAGCAGCTCTCCCTTTCACTGGGAAGAGAAGAGCTTCCCTGTGGACATTCACAGATTCATAGTCTTATTTCTCATCTTTGGAAAGCTGTTTTCCATTTCAAGCCTCAGAGAGCCGGTGGCGTCTTTAGAATGGCGTGGCGGGTGGCTCGCCAGAAGCAGAGTGGGCTATCACTGGCTAATTGAAAAGCAGCATTCACACACAGATGATTAATGTATGTTTCTAATGTTTCCAACAGCCTATATGTTATGGTAAGTATCCTGTAACATAATGAACATTTGCAGCTTCAGGATTGGGAGAGTTGTGTTGGAGTTACAGATGACAGAAATAGAAAAGTACCATGATGCCTCTGCACCTGAATGTGTCATGTTTCCTCTGATGTAGTACACTTGATGGACGCAGTACTTATACTTAATGTTCTTCTGTCTTTGTAGCTTTAAGTGTTCTTTTGGTGCATGGTGTGTGGCACATGACTTTGGCAACTCCCACCTTTTGGATCCACTATCCAATAGACTTCCTGCTCAGCCAATTACCCAATGAGAAGTGTTCACCTGTTGTAGGTTGACTACATATGTGTTGACCTTTTGTCTGTGAAATGTTTCTCCTCACTAGTCAGTGCTGGTTGACTAAACTTTCTCAGACTGTAACGGTGGAGGCTCTTTGATCAGACAGCACTTTCAAAAGCACCTATTCTGCTTTATCCGTTTCCTGTAGAGTGTTATAGTCTCTGTAGCAGGTCTAATCTTGATGAGTGGTGGCTGGTTGCTGACTCCAGCACACCTGCCTCCACTCCTGCATTTAGACACACAGGAGCGGCTGTACAGTATGTAGGTGGACGTGGAGGCATTAGTAAAGGGTGTGACACCAGTCAGTGTTGTGCATTGACCTGAGACCTGACAGCTCAGCCACACCTGACCCGCAACACAAGTGGACTAGAAAGTCAGGAGGTTTCAGGTCCTCTGGGTTTATGGGAGTCGGTTCTGCCCTGTGATGTTTTTTCCAGTTTCTTGTGGATGGATTTCACCCGTCAACATGTGGAGCAGAGCTTTCTCTTCTACCAGGTGAGCTGTTCACAGTCTGATCTGACTCACGTTCTCACACTTTTATCCAGACATGAATACGCATTTTTGCCTTTTTGTGTATCATTTGTACGCCACACAGATGTCCGCAGTTAAGTTTAGGCAAGAAAACCACTTAAGGGAAAACGTCATGGTTGGGCTTGCGGACATATGGCAACAACTACAGAAAACATGTCACAAAGGTCAATAAAATTTGTGCCAAATGTAACTTAGAAAATAAAACACTGGTCAAACACAGGTCTCCTGGCTGAAAGTCATGCTGGACCCGTTCACCTCCCCTCCCACTGACCATAAGTCATCGCTCTCATTCTTTATACCACATCGCAGTATTTATACGTGGATGGGTTTACACTGCAGTCAGTACTGGATCTATAGTGTAAAAAAGAGATGGGAATCAAGAAAGGTGGACTTCTGTTACCGGTGGACAGTGTAAAGACACCTTGACACTGGGATCTCTTCATAGTTGTTGTCTGTTTATTCTGTGATAAACACACAGGGAAACACAACCTCCATGTAAAATTTACGGCCCGCTCCAGCTCCAACACAAAGTACACAAAACAGAAGTTCGCTTAACTCACTGTAACTTTAAGTTAGCAGAGTTTATTCTTAAAACAAGTATTTTAAATTGCCGATTTGTTGAAATCAATATATTGACAGGTTGGAATATAATATGGTAGGAAGCAAAAATATAAACAAAACAGTACAATATATAATGGGATGGATAAGGATAATAAATAAGCCAAAACTAACGACACCCGCCTCTCCCACAGGACTGTACAACAGGGGATTTATAGTAGGGACCACAAGGAGAAGGGGCTCTGAACTTCACATATCCTGAAGTGTGGAGGTTCTCCCCGTCAAAATAAAGTGTAACCACCATTCTGTGTAATTATAAAAACGAGAGAACAAGATAGACGTAGGGTACCTAACCCTGTATTTCACACTAAACGCCTCCTGCATTATCGTAGTATTTATACGCTTTTCCTGTGAACAGTCTGGTTCACCACATCTTCATCGGGTCTGTTTGTTTTGTTTTTTAGATGTTATGGTTTTTATCAGCATATTTCGTCATAGCAACAGTTCAGTAGGTCAACAGCTGTTTCAGAGTCTGTTTTGATGCCAAAACTAAAGTGAAGAGCTGTGACAGAGCGGCGGTACGTGACGAGCTGGGATGAGAACGTGCTGCATATCACGCATTTTAAGCTTTTCATGTGTGAGTTCCAACAAAACCACTTTGTTAAGTTTAGGAAAAGATCCTGCTTTGGTAAGACTTTTGTTACGTAAAGTTAAGTTGTCAAGTGAACGTTGATTTTTGGTTTCACATTAGACACAAACAGCAGTCTCCTGGGTGAAAGTCCTGTGTTCGTTCAACCCATCTGTCCATCCTGTCCTCATTTAGTGAGACTACATTGTAAATTAAGTTTCTAGGGAAATGTATTTTGTCGAGGATTAGTTTTGTTTTTGGCTGGACCGCAGAGGGTCAGCCCTACAAACTAAAAGGTCTGTCACTGAGTGAGTGATGAAATTACAGGATTGGTCGACCGAGTGTTAGAGTTTTCCATTGGTCGCTGGCTTTTGCTTGTGTTTTCAGAGGAGGGGTGTCTGCACGTTGTTTATGCTTGTTTAAGCTGTTGCTTCGTATGTTACAGTGCATTCATACTAAGTGGGAATTTTCGCCTCGCTTTTCGCCATTTCCACTGTCAGCTATGGAAGAAAAACAAACGCTCGTCGCACGTCGTGGGTTCATAACATTACCCAGCGGTTAGCGGTGTAACATACAGTGCCATTGCACTGACTGTATCTAGCAAGACACACATTGCTACTGCGGTATGAACCCAACATAAACAGATGTTGTGATTTAAGTGCAGTTAACAGATGATGCTGAAATAACGACATCATGATGGTGATTTGTAAAAAGACTGGATTCATGCTTTGTCAGGTCTGTCCGCAAGACAACCAGCAAACAGCTTTTAAAATGTTTCTTGTCTGACTGGAGTTTGGATGGACTGGTGTCAGGCTCTGCTAACATTGTAGCTGTTCTATTAACTCTCAATATTACGTCATTTATGCATAAATACAGCAGCGACGTTGTAGCAAACATCAAAAACGTGACAAAATAAATACAAAATGATGCTGCTCGGTAAAATGTCATGCTCAGTCGAGTCTGTCCACAAGATGACAAGCTAAACCTCCCCTAACCCAAACCCAAACCTCACCAAGGGAGTGGTTTTATTACAGGTTTTGTTTTGATTTACAATGTTAACCACATGTTTATACGTTTAAACGTTAACGTTTAAAACTGTTTAAAACTGCAACTGAAGTGCAGGAGAAAATATGTTTCCCTCAAAATGCAGTTTAGTTTTATGGGAATGTGTTTTTGTAGATAACAGATTTACAGGCTGCCTACGTACACTGACGTTCGGAGCATGTGAGCATTATGCTGCCACGGAGATAACGTGTACCGATAACATGTGACAGGACTTCAGGAATTGCCGTGGTATTCATCTGCCATTTGGTTTAGCTGACCTCTCCTTAAACAGGTTAGTTGGCCTGCAGCCATAAACAACATTTAAAACCCTTCAAATAATGAGGAGGATCAGTTACTAATCAGCCAGCTGACGCTTTTTGCTGAATTCAAACCCAATGAAACCATCCACTTCACACAGGAGTGCGGCCGGCGGCAGGTCTACAGCGAGGTCCGTGATTCAAGCTGACATGTGAGGGCCCTTCAGCTCCCGTCACGGAGGCTTCTCCAGCTGCATGTGTCGGGGACAATCAATGGGCGTCTCCCGCGGGTCCATTAATGATGTGACCTTACAGACCTGAACGGCGTGCTGTGCATCCAGGGGTCAGCACTCAGCCTCCCTGCTCCTGATTGGCTTTGACAGCATTGAAATTCATGCTCACAGCTGATTACATAATCACAGCATGAGCAGAATGTTACCTGAGAGATGCAACATGCAGGCAGGCTGTTTTCAATTCACTGACGTTAAAATTGATTTTTCATGCATCTTTGAGCTTCCAGGCAAAGTGCAGCTTTGGATGGTTTCGTACTTGAGGAGGGAAACCCGAGGACATGAATTCCTCTCAGGACGCATGAATAAATAAATAAATCTGTGCTTTCTCTCAAAGCCGGAGAATTTGTCGATCCATCCTGAGATTCCATGACACCTCACCTCCTGTCATCTCCTCTAATCTCACATCACCTCCAGCTCCACTTGTCTCATCTCCTTTTTCATTATAACCTCTCCTCTCCATTCCTGTCCCCTGCTTTCCCATCTTCTTCCCTCCGGCCTCTACAAACACCTCCTCTTCTTCCTCTCCTCTGTCCACATCAGTGCTTGCAACACTTACACAAACCAATCTTTTTCTACTGATACTTTTCTGACTTCAGTATTTACCCTCAGCCTCTGGTACGGACATTGACTGAAGCTTTTATATATTACCAGTGAAATGGAGGCGCATCACTGTCACATAACCCTCGATTTAATTATTTGTGTGCACAGATTGTCGTCGCTCTGTCACCTCCCAAACAAAGCCAATCATCAATGTTAACCACTGCCTCCGCAGGGCAGTTTCAGAACATCAGGGGTTTTTAGGTTGTGTATCTTTAGCTGTGAATCACCAAATGCCTTTCATTTAAGTTTAGCCTTGAGGAAAACTAATGTATAAGAATGATAATGACAATCTTTAACCTAAATTTCACCGTTATGCAAAGCAGAAAAGAGGAACAACATCACAGTACAGTTTAAGTTATCGCTAGGCAGGATGGTTTGAACTTTATTAGTCTTTTTGCCGAGAGGCATCCCAGCGTAAAAAGATGGTTTGTGGGAAATGAGCGAAACACTTAAAATTTCTCACCCAGCAAACAAAATACAGGACAAAGCTGGTTGATCTGATTTAGTTTATACAGCTACTGCTGCTGCTCCGAGTTCAAATACGTTAATGTGCCAGATGTTTCCGGTCTTTGGATAATGACGGTGTTTTTAACAGCTGGAAGGCACAACTCACTGTACTGTGATGTTTCCTTTTCTGCTTGACATACTAAATAATGGTGAATTGTATTGTCTGAATTTGCATATTTGGTATTGAGGTAATCCAAAAGTAATGGAAAGTAATCAAGTTATTTTAATAATATAATACTTGGATAAGGTTACTGACTACATGTTTTAAAGTAACCCTACGACTGTGGCTCTGGCTCAGAGCAGGTCGTCCACCATGTGATGTTGAAAAATATGAAAAAGGCTTAGTATAGTATGTCAAAAAGTCATGGTACTGTATGTCAAAACACATACGTAAGTAAAATATGTTTAAAATATATATATATATATCTATATATATATATATATCATAGAACAGTATGTTGAAAAGTCACATACTTGTGATGTGTATGTTATCAATATACAGTATATGCCATAGTACAGTATGTTGAAAAATCACGATGTGGTATGTCTGTGGTACGGCTGCTCCCGTCACGTTGATGTGTTCTTGAGCAAGACTTTAAACCCCAAAATGCTCCCGAATAGCCATCAGTATGTGAAAGAGTATTTAAATCAGATCCTGATGGGCGAAGTTGACACCTTGCATGGCAGCTTCTGATATCAGTGTGAATGTGTGTGTGGATGGGCGAATACTGACGTAGTGTGAAGCACTGTGAGCTGTCGGGAAGCTGGAAATATATAAAGTTCATTTACTATTTAAAAGGTTCACAATATCTAATAGAAGTTTTAGTTTTATTTTATTGTAAAACTCAGTATGTTTTAACCTTCCCAGCACTGGTGTCGTGTGAACAGTACTGAGATCTGACCACTCTGAAGGTCCTGTAGTGTGATTTTTCCTGGGCTAGTTTCTAGAGATACCAAGCATCGAGTCATCTGTTGGATCAAAGTCCTAAATCAAACACAAATGCTGCCGTCGCGTATCGGCTGCTTGACTTTCCTTCCTTGAAGTGTTTAAATTATTTTGTTGACTCTATAATGCGACTGGGAAATAAATGATGGATGAAATCGTATCTCCTCCTCTCGGCTTTCTTATGTTATTGCCTCTCATCCCTTCACTCCTGTCGCTTCTTCTCTCCTTGATTTCTCTTCTCTCTCTTCTTTCTTTTCCTCCTCTTCTCTCATCAATCTCCTGCCCTCTCCTCTCCAGCCTTCTCCTCCTGGTGTAAACAGCTCGGTGAGACCGCGTTGACCGGAGGCGTTGCTCCCAGCGACAACTCCTCTAAACTGACAGGACGTCCCTCAGATCTCGCCGTTGCCGCAGCAACAGACTCAGACTACGGAAGAGGGCGGAGGGATGGATAGAGTGTTTGTGTGTGTTTAACAGAGAGAAACCAGATAGCTGTCAGTGTGGTGAGAGGTTTCTATAGACTCTAATGATAGAGAGACACAACGACAGGTGGAATGGTTTACATGTTTGAAGCATGACACGCCGCTAATTTCTTAAAGGGATTGATGCAATCAAACGTTCAGCGGCTGAATATAGATAAGATAGTGGCATCAAATGAAACTAGAAAACCGGATGAATCCATCGGTACCAAACAGGTCAGACTAGCTTGTCAAGAAGGAGGTTAAATAACTCTCCAAACTTGTACTACATTTTGGTAGGAAAAACTGGCATGGCCATTTTAAAAGGAGTCCCTTGACCTCTGACCTCCAGATAGGTGTGATAATCAACTCGGCACACCGACACACTGACAGCTGTTGTTGCCTGTTGGGCTGCAGTTCCCCATGTTATAATTTAAGCATATCAGTACCCCTGACAGTTTTTGGACAATAATTGTCATTGTTTTGTGTTAGTAATTGATTTACATTAATAAATATAAACATACATTTCATAAAGCAGCATATTTGCCCATTTCCATGTTGCTAAGATTATTAATACAAACCTTAAATGGAAAAGTCTCCCTTTTGAACAAATAAAAAAGTGTGATTAATTTGCAATTAATTGCAGATAACTTTGGACAATCTTGTGATTTATTGTGATATATGTAGATTAGAACACTTTAGAGTAGTAGTAGTAGTAGTAGTAGAAGTAGTAGTAGTAGTAGTAGTAGTAGAAGTAGTAGTAGTAGTAGTGGTAGTAGCAGATACAGGGACGTGTAGGAGAGACGACAAAACAAAAAATGGACTTGGTTAGACTTAGGCAGCAAAGTACTTCAGGATTCAGTCAGGAAGAAAAGAAGAAGTCAGGATTAGGAAAAGATCGTAATTACTCTGGAAGCAGCGTAACTTAAGTACAGACAGTTATGTGACAAATAAATGAACAATGTCTTGTGGTTTCTCACAGGACATGAACATTCCTCCTGAGTGAAAGGCTGGTGTTTTTTCACCCACCATCCACCCCGACCTCCGCCCTACGCCGCTCTTTAGCTCTGGGACATACAAGAATTACAGAACATTGCTTTTCCCCAATTTCCCCCCCTGGGGATCAATAAAGTATTATCATTTGTGTAGCTACAAACCCTTGTGAGACCAACCTGACTTACTGCACAGACATGAGACCAATTGATCAGTAAGTGTTTTTCAAAAGTAGGCATCCCCATTTTGCTGTTTTGCATCCAGCTGTACCAGCAAATATCACTTTCAATGCTGATAAACTCACCAAACACATCCAACATAAGCGAGAAAATGTCTGACATTGTGCACTTCTGTCCATTTTCACCATTAAATATTAAAAAGGTAAAAGCCTGTTGTTTCCCTTGTTGTGTCTGTACAGTAAACTGAGATGCTGTAAGCGAAGCAGCGACAGACAGACGGCGGCTCACAGTGAACTTTCTTTTATTAAGACATGTTTTCCAGGGCTCGGTTGGTTTTCTTTTGTCTCATCAACATTACAGACATTCAGAGGAAACATTCTCCACGGCGATGTGCAAAACAGCGTATGAAAGGAAAACAGGTACATTCTCCTTGACCGAGTGGCTGGCCTTCAGCCACAGACACAGACACTTTGTTTTTTTACATTTTCTGTTTTGTTTTTTTTTTTTTTTCAAACACACAAACAACAACAAGCTCAGGTCATTGCATTGATTTTTAGCACTTAACAGAAGAAAAAGAGGAAACGTTCGATTTACACCACTACAGGTAAAACGCCGGTATTTTATAAACCCTCAGTGGGCCAATTATATTTGCTGCTGTCTTCATCAAGTTGCTCTGACTAACACATGGAGCTGATTCATTAATCCAGCTCCTATTGATGAAAAGCCACATCCATGTCCTCTCTTAACTTCTTCTTCTGTTCAGTATCTAACTTTTTAACTGTCAAAGGAAGGCAAACTGATCAGCAAATCATTCATCACCTCACATTTTCCACCCAAACTGCATGACGATAACGGGTGAATCTCACCATCGTCACCCAGTAGACGTGGTTTGAGTAATTTGCAGGTTAAAAAAAATCTCTAGATCTTCTAGATCCAAACTGGGTCAAAGTTTGGATGTTTTTGGAGACATATAAACCTTGTTTCAGCATATTTCAATGATTATATTTCAATATGTAGTTAAAATCTGCTACACATTGAAATCCAGTCATTTATGTAACCTTGAAGTCTAAAAAGCTCCAGTTTCAGATACCTAGATTTGAGTTTGAAGGTCAACTATTAATTATTAAAAATAGTGATAACAACCATCTTAATGATGATAACTATTTCCATTTGCTAATACTAATGATTTTCATTATTACAATATTATGTACGGGAACAAAATAATGAGAACAAAATGTTCTAAATATACAAAAATAAAAAACTAAAATAATCTAAAAATAATGCAATAAACGAATAGTCTACTTAAACAAAGACGAGTTATGAATCTGTTACTTTATTTTAGCATAAAGGCTGGAAACCGGTAGCCTGGCCTGGTCCAAAGGTGATACAATCCATCAGCTCGCACCTGTAAAACGCTCCTCTAAATTCTGTGTGTTTCTCAAATTAATAACCTGCAAATTATCTGGTTAATGCTTACTGGATGCTGAAGCTCTAAAGAGCACGTCACCTTCACTTTCCCCTTAAAGACCCTCCCTTATGACGGCGTATTAGCACCACTGTAGAGGAAAAACTCTGTATTTCCAAGATTAAAAATGTAAATTTACAATAAAAAAGTGAATATTCTCTGAGATTAATGTGGCAAATTTAGAGGAAAAAATGAAGCACAAATATGCGAGATTCCAAAGTCGTAAAATTACAAGAAAAAAGAAAAAAATAGTGTTTTATTTGTGAAGAATATACTTTTTTTTCTCGCTCCATCATTTATTTATCTATTTATTACCTACAGTGGCTCAAACACGCCGTCGTGCTCCCTGGGTTTATAACCAGCAACATTTTGGCACAAAAACAAGACAAAGACATGCGCATGTATTCCCTCCTACACCTGGCCCTGTTTAAAGTCCTCCATGGACCTTTAAATTGGGGAAGAACTGGTCCCAGAACAGCCTCACACACACACACACACACACACACACACACACACACACACACAGTGAGCTCATTAAAATGGGACTGAAGCACAGGCGGATTATCACAGCAGCAACACCCTGCTTATTCAAACATACGCAACATTCATCTTCCACTTTCCAGTTTCCAGGAGTGTGAAACACAGTGATGTGGTCAGAATACTGTTCAGAACAACTTCATTTTCATGTTTAATATTCAAATATGAGGTGTAAAGTAAATATATTCACTGCTCGAGGGTGTGTGGTGTGTAATTTAGCCCAGTGTTTGAACACTGGAGGGTTTTTGTGTTTGAGGACGAGTTAGAAATGAAAGTGCACACAGTATTGCTTCTGAATGGCAGAGACACCGTGTTTTTTTGTCTTTTCTTCCACTCTGGTTTTGTTCATTTAAGTGTCTCAAACAGACACATCTGGACACGTCCGGTCCAGATGTGAGAAAATATCTTCGTGCTGGATCAGTGCAGGATGTGGCAGAGGTGGAGAGTCCATCCCACCTGTGCTGTTCCTGTCCCAGATAGACACCCATGATGTGGAGAGGATAAAAGACTCGACGCCACAGCAGCAACAAAACACCACCAACAGCTTTCAGAGAGGTGAGCCACTCACAGGTCTCAGTCCCAAATGTTGGTGCAAAAAGTCAAGTCCAAGTGCTAAAGTCTGAGTTTCAAGTCCTTAACAAGTCATTATTAATTTACACGGCGAGGTAGATGCTGCACCATTTATATTACAGGGTAATTTACTGGGTGTGCACACTTACGCATATCTGAACTGCACTGAACCAAACACATTCTTCATATAATACCGTTACTCGGTCAGTACCCCTCGGCACTGAAGACCGATGTACAGGGGACTCCTCTTGCCTTACATTTGGATGGACGGGTCGCTTTGTCCCTACACGCTCACTATGTGCATAGTGTCCTTTCAGAGTAAAGTTCCGTTTTCACTGGAAGTTAGCTTTCGGCAACACAACAATTAGTTTGGCTTAGGAAACGGTCATGGTTGACATCAACTTCACTGACTAACGACTCATGTGACTGATGAAACCAATGAGTCAGGTGACTAAAGACTGTCCAGACCATAGACTGTATTAACAGATATGAATATGGCACAGTGCCGCCAATGTGGCCAACAACGGTACTGCAACAAAAAGATCTCCTGTGGCCCAAAAACAATAGACAGACCACTATTAGAAAAGAGATGTCTGTCAGAGGGCTGTGTTTTTCTGCCACAGTGTTAATGTTGGGCTGCATGTCCACCAGGTCGAGGACAGCGGAAAGCACCTGATTGTTCCCTGGGTTTCTGCTCGCCGTTTCTAACAGGAAACAACATGGCGGCCTGCTGGCTAACTTTCTGTTATTTTGTCTAAACAATCCAAAAATCTTCTTCTGAAAACATATAAGGTGAGAGGTATGTGATGCCACTGCTGAATCTGGCTTCATTTTAGATCTATATCGCCTAGTTTCACAGCTTTCATGACGCGTCGTTCTGGACAGGCTCATTTGCGTAAAAGTGAGCGGTGAGATTTTTCAACTTCATACAAATTCAGTCCCGCCATGCACTGGGTGACGGCCTCTCCTGCTTTCCATGCGAAATGTATTCAGTTCCGGTAGAAATTTGCTGTTAATGTTGGTTTGAATGCAGCCTTGAGTTGGGATTAGTGTCTGTACGATCAGGTCGTATTATGGTTTACTTAAAATCCCCACAACTGTGTGAAGAGCAGCTGCTCGGAATTGAATTCATAACAGGAAAAAAATGTTTGATCAAAACTTCTCAGATCACTTCTGTGCAGTTTATTTAATAGGATAATGTTTTAACTTTGGGACTGGGAATGCTATCAAGTCATGAAGTCAAAGGCCTAAAGTCTGAGTCAAGTCACAAGTCACTGGTCAACGTCTATAACTCTGTTATCATCTGTCCATCCCTCCATCCATCCTTAGTCTTTTTCTCTTTGTCCCAATGAGAGTTTGGCTTGTTACTCCAAAAAAACTTATTCAAATTTAAAATATATATAATATATAATATTGTAAACAACCAGGACTATAGACTAAAAGACTGTCAGCCTCAAATACAGTTCATGTTAAATCTTAGTTTGAAAATGTGCATGTAGCAGTATATCACACTAAAGTTACTATGAGGAACTTTTAACCGGTTATGAAATGGTCTCAACTTAATGCTGATGCATCTAAATGACCTACATAAGCAAACAAGACTGGCTATTTCTATATAGTTATCATTAATACTTTCATCTGTGCCACTGGGTCGGATTCGGTGCCAAATCAGGAAGACAGTCAGACTCTGCTGCAGTAAAATGAGAGGTTTTCTAAGGGGACTCTGGTGCTCAGAAACACTACCGCAGGAAACAGCAGAATCAACAAAACTGAAAGTTCCTCGTAGTAACGTTAATATTCCCAAAGAGCACCAGTTTGTTAGTCTGTTCAACAAATGAAAAACGTCAATCTGAGCAGCATCAGTCAGATTTCCCTTCTGTGGAAACAGAAGCAGTGTTGACGTCCACTGTCCTTTTAAAATAAATCACAGTTTTGGAATATTTCTGTCTTGAAACAGAAGATCTTATGCATCAGAATGAATCAGGGGAGGAAGATGATCACAATATCTGAATAATCCAACTTCGAACTGAAGTATGAAGTTAGTGAAAACATAAGAAACAATTTGTTTTTTAAATTCGAACAGTAATTCATGACTTCATTCAAAAAGGAAGTCATGATAAAACACATTACTAAGTTACTCCCACACTCTAGCCTCTGCCTCCCTTATTGTTGTTTTAAAGTCTCTCAAGGTCCCTGAAGGCATCACTGATAACTCTCTGTGGCATCGTTTATTTAATTTTGCCCCTCTTCCTCTTCATCACCTCCAGTTGGTTTAAGTTCTTCTAAGTGTTTTTTCTTTCTTTTCATATAGTATATTTGTTTTTTTCGCTTTCATTAGTAGAGTTTTAATCTCTTTGTCAAGTTCAAGCTTTTTAATAGCCTTTTCTTGCCACAAAAGTTAAAAAGGACCTCCACCCTTTGCCTCCACCCTCCCCTCAGCGCATCGTCTCAGCAGTGAAACTTGAAGATGATCAGGACGATCCTCTTGTACTCCTTCCTGAAGTTGTGGTTCAGGACGCCATAGACGACAGCGTTGAGGCAGCTGTTGAAGTACGCCATGAAGTAGCTGGCCGTGAACAGCCACTCCGGTATCGCCCGGCCCAGCCTGGAATCCAGCGCCACCGCCAGGCCGATCAGGTTAAGCGGTGCCCAGCAGACGGCAAAGAGCACGAACACCACGAACATGGTGAGGAAGTTGCGGAGGTCGTGCGGTTTGATCTTTGGCCGCGAGTCCGGCTTGACCCTCCGCCTCACCTGGATGACGAGGATCCAGATGCGCAGGTAACAGTAGCTGACGATGCCGATCGGCAGGATGAAGTGCACCACCACCACCGTGATGGTGTACAGCGAGCTGACCGACTGGGCGAAGGTGCAGGAGTACACCCGCGGGTCGTACTGCAGCGACTCCACGAACCAGTTGGGCACGATGGCGAGGATGGTGAGCGCCCAGACGAGCACGACGTAGCACATGGTGTTGCTGTTGGAGAAGAGTTTGTCGTACTTAAGGCTGTGGCAGATGTAGCAGTAGCGGTTGATGGCGATGCCCGTGATGTTGAAGATGGAGCCGATGACACTGAGGCCCATGAGGAAGCCACTGATCTGACAGTGGATGTAGCCAGCTATCCAGCCGTCGTGGAAAATGGCGGTCAGGACTAGCGGGTAAGGATAGATGGCGACGACCAGGTCAGCGAGAGCCAGGCTCACCACAAAGGCGTTTCCTGTAGACACGAGGGAAGACAGACGGGTCATCAGCAGGTAGAATATGAACTGTGAAAGGAGAGCAATTAATTATTATTATTTATCTTGGAAAAAACATCAGTATGACTTTGACCAAGTGAATATTGCATCTCCAGCTTGCCTAATTAAAGGATCTCACTAGCAGATCATTGAAAGCCAACTCGTCAACTCATCTGTTTCGCAGTACTGATGAGACCTTGGTATTTATTCTACTCAAATCAACCTGTCAAGACTTGAAACCTGATAAAGGTTTCTGAGATGGCTCACTGTCAGCCATTGGCTATGACTTTGTAAAGCAACAGGCCTGAACCAATATGTCTTTTTTCAATTTTTCATATAACTTCGCTGTTTATATATTTTTATTGTAATGTGGAACAACTGAAACATAACCCAATATCCCCCCAGGGATCCATAAAGTTTTTCTGATTTCTGATCAGTAAGGAATGGTGTTAGGTTACATTCACACCAAATCAGGTAAAAACACCAGTCCTCCCATTCATTCATGATAATGTAAGTTAGGCCTGTTGTGTGTCATTTATACACCACAGGCTTGTTATTGTCAAATGGCCGTTACTATGAAATGTTCGTGATTATGTTTAGGCAACAAAACCACTTAATTAGGTCTAGGAAAATCATCATGGTTGGCCTTAAAATTACTGCATTAACTAAGCAAAATAACACTTTGGGAGACGAACACCAGTTTGAAACAGCAAAGTTATTGTTATTGCGAGTAAAATTCTTTACAAATTGTCATGTCATTCATACGGCATACTGAGACCGGGCTGCAACTCCGACGTCACGTTGCAATGGCCAATCACATAACCAGCGATCCACAAGGGAACAAAAGCCGTAAATCGTGGTGCAGTCGCTTGGCATTAAATGGGCCATTAATAAGTGACACTCCCACACTGCCACACAGCCCTGAGCTAATTGCTGCCACATCGGATTTGGTGTGACGCAGCCTTATCTTTACACTTCCCTTCCTCTGGAAACGGCTGTGCTTCAACCTTTAAAAGTGGTCTATGAATAAAATTATTATACACCTTTGTACGTTTGCTGGTAACGTAAAGCAGTGCTGAAAGGATTAATTGATTAATCAACACAAAATTATCAGCAATTTTGAAAAGCCATGGATCATTTCAGTCATTTATTAAGCAAAAAACATTCTTTAGTTCAAGTTTCTCAAATGTGAAGATTTGCTGCTTTTCTCTGTTTTATATCATAGTAAAGTTAATATCCTTTGGCCTCTTGATCAACCGAAACAAGATATTTAAAGACGTAACTTTGGGCATATATTTTCAATTTTACAGATTTAATGAATCAATTGGTTGAAAGATGATCATCAGATTAATTGATAAGGAAGATAATCATGAAATGTAACTGTAATGCAAAATATACACTTGTGGCTACTGGATTTAAACATTCAAAACCTCTTAAATATATGATGGTGTTGTCAGTAGTTAAGGGGAAAAACAGGGTCGGTTCGGAGAAGAGCTCAGCTGGATATTTTCTGTCATTTTGTAAGAGACAGGAAAAGACTAAAGGTTCAGAGCCAACAAATGTAAAAACAACTCGACAAGAAAGAAGCAAGTTTTGACAGAAAAACCGCAGAATGGAGCAGAACACAAACAAAAGCCAAACAAAAACCAGGAACGCTGAGCTGGAGGCAGTATGAACAGAAGCAGGACGTCACTGAAGGAAACCAAAATAACCTCCAACAAAAGAGACGAGCGAGCGGCAGACAAAAACCAGAAAGCCAAACTCCCTGTCGGATCCCAAACACCTGCAACGCAGCATCTGGATCATTAGTCTCCAAACCTCATCACCGCTGCTTAAATACCTCCACCATCATTACAGGCTACTGAATACAACTGTCCAAAGCTCCGGTAAACATTCAGGTCAATAATCTGCACTCTAACCACTTTAGACAGCTCACACACACTCACACACACTAATGATGGGCCATTGTTGTTCCCCAGGAGGGCAGTAAACACTGGTTGGTATGCTAGCCACTACACCAAGTGTGTTGCAGTTTATTCCAGTTTTTTTTTTTTTGTTCAGCCAAATACTGTATGCTTTGACAATAACCAAGTCCTCACCCTGCTGATGTGCTGTAAAGGTCTCCCACATGGGGAAATGAAGTTTGAGGGCCCTGTTTAGGGGTTTAACATTTACCTGCCGTGCCGGGTGGGCCGTGCTGCATTTCAATGATATTTTCTCAGCGTTTTGGCCATTGCACAAAGCTCCCATAATGACTCTGTCCCATGTCTGAGTAGCATTAGCATTGCAGGCAGGTATCCACTTCAGATATATTTACTCCCAACTCTAATGAAATCAGTTCTCCAAGTCAGGCATTTCCTTTTGAGTAAAGTTTAAATCTTTTTTTAGAAAGGCCTTAATCCAGGCAATGCTTCATGGATGGTCGGTCCACCACTTCAGTCCAAATTGAAATATTTCAACAGCTGTCTGATGGATTGCCTGCAGTATAGGTCATAAACCTTTCCACCTCATCGGTACGTCATAACAAATTTTTCCCAAAGATAGTTTCTGTCATTTTAGGTAGTTCTTATCAAGCTGATTTTTGTTCAGGTGTCGATTTTTCTGATAAGTTTGGTTTTAATTAGTTATTTGATGATATAAAAAGGGGTGAAACAGCAGCTTCTCTTGGTGATGAGCTGCGTCTGTACTTAGCTTTGATTGGCTCGACTCCCCCACCCAATCACTACTGCACAGACTCTGGCTCCAAATGACGTGAAAATCTCAAGATGGCAGCTCCCGTGGATATTTTCACTTCTGAGGAAGTAGAGCTACGTCGTCCATCTTTATATACGTACAATCTGTCGTGTCAACATACACCATCAGCCTAAATTGTATGACCATGTCTCATAGACATCCAATGTAACATCAATGCAGTCGCCAGAATAAAAGGTCAACATTGTAAGTTTTCTGCAAACCACGTTGAATGCCGACATTTCTGAACCAAAAATGTCAACCACAACCATTTCCTAAACCGAACTTCCTGGGAAACTGGAAGTTTATTTTGAAAGGACAAATCTGTGGTTTGCAGAAACGTACAGTGGCTGCATTTTTTTCTGAGAACTGGGCTCGCACCATACAGAATCACATGCATGTCCACTGTCTGAATCGGCATCTGTTTCGGAGTATATTCAGAGCTTTAGTAAAGGAAAGGGTGCGTGCTGAAGATGATTTTAAATATTATTTTTATTAGAGCTACGAGCACCTCAAACATGATTCCATTCACCTCCATTGGTTTGGGGTGGAAACAGATGCAGAAATCTCAAAACCTGGACAAATAAAAACCAAGTCTATGAGCAGGTATAGGACACCTTTCACATTTTGCTCTTTGGATGCTCCAATCAGAGCTCATTAACAAACTGAGCATGCCGTCTGACACTGGAGGAGCGCTGCCGCTGGCTTGAAATCCTCCTGCGGCGGCTGAGAGGTGCGTCTTAGTACTCTGCAGCTGCTGTAATTGATACATTTCAGCGGAGGAAGCTTTTATCCGATTACATCTTCACACCCAGAGGGGAGTGTGGTCGTTAACTCTGGCAGTGTTAATAACACCTTGTTCTATACCTACTAAGCTATGTGGCACCATTCAGTATTTATCACCCCTTGACTCCATCTTCATTAAGATGAAGCTTCATTATTCTGGACGTCTCTGGCGCATCACACAGAGCTAGTTAGGGAAGAGCTCAGAGCACAGACAGGGGACTTGTTATTAACCGCCAACCAGTATGCGGTTGTGTCTTTATTACTGTTTGTCCTTTGTGACTATTGCCAACAATATCACTCCTCTCGTCTAAGCTGCAGCTATATGTTAATAAACAAGGACAAGAAATGCTGCCACGGTTAGAGGCTCAATTCCCTGTGGGGCTCAGTAATTGAGGAGTCAGTCTCATTACAGCCGTTCATGTTGTAAACATATAGATTCATGGTACTTTCTGTTATATCTGTTCCTGCAACATCACCCTTACTTCCAAAGCCCCAAGATGTCTACAAATACTCAGAGCTGTCACTTCTGCTCCACCAGATTGTAGTCTCTACATCAGTTAGTCTAGTTGCTTTTCACATGTCATTTGTACACTGTGTAGTCTGTACTTAGTCCAATATAAAATTTTACTACATATGTATTTTAAGCCCAACCATGATGTTTTTGCTAAACCTAACTAAGTGGTCTTGTTGCCTAAACATAACTGCGGACGTTACGCAGATGAGCGAAGCGATGAGTGTCTATTTTGTGCTGAGCGCTGGAAGTTTGGTGGCTTTTTTTCTGGTTGCCAAGAGCTGAAAAATGTTCAACTTTGAGTAAAACCGTCGTATTGTACAACTGAGGAGAAATGAATGCACTACAGCAGCCCCGAGTGATGAGTGCCTCCTCTGGATGGAGTTTCCCTCTAACTGACACCTGACAGTCAGTCACAGACTAATATTTCTTTTGTTGCTGCGGTAAAAGTTAACTTAAAGGACCTCTAGTTGCGCTACGGAGCTGTTTTTCTACAGTGCGTGACACAGTACAATGCTGAATTTCAAAAATAAAAATTTGTTTTATAAGGATAGAAATGCATTCAACACATTTGTTAGAGTTCAAAGACCTGCACTATATTTTGCACTGAATGTAAACATGACTTTTGTTTGTCTACAAGGAAACTCTACAGGGCACCTTTAATCCTAAATATGTCAAATGAATCATGTATCGTACTTTCAGACACTCAATCTGACTCTACAGTTCAACACAGTCAGACAACTGGAGGGACCTCAGCTCCTGAATGATACATTAAACACAACCAGTTATGCTAATTAGCCTGTTCATTAAGACAAATGATGAATTAATGAGCAAAGATTTCTATCAGCGTGGTGTGATCTTTGCCTCTTGAACGCTCTGGAAGTTACAGTAGTTTCAAAGACATCAGGGTTTTTTTCCACATTGAAATGCAAATTAATGCAGCGAGTCGCACCGAAATCTAATCAGCTCATCTGCTGTGTGGCGCTGAGCTTTCCTCTAGTCTGCTGTTCTGGAGTTACTGTGTTTGTAACAGCCGGTCCCACAATGACAGATGCCAGCATGGTCGAGGTGCTCGTCTTTGTTCCTTCGCTCCTCTCGTGTTTCATTTGTTCCTCTCAGTAGTGCGAGCGTGTTCGTCGCTGCAGCCGCCGCCGCCGCCGCCGCCGCCGTCGCCGCCGGTGTGTGTCGTTCTGACAGCGGCGCCTTGTACCTCATTCAAGTCCAACAGCAAACACTGCTGTCACTCAAAGACACAGAGATTCTGAGCTGCAGTTTGTAAGAAAAAATAGACACTTTGTCTGCCTGACTCATCCTTCGACTGACATTTCTGGATCATATTGTGAAGACAAGAAGTTGGAGGTTATAAAACAGAGTAATTAGAGGGTCATATTCAGGGCCGTAGCCATGACGTCAGAGATACCGAGGTCATGAGTTCAAATTCCCCAGAACTTCCCACAAAACAAACTTAGTTATACTTTCCAACATTTAAATGTGAAGTCTTCTGTACACCATTATGTATATTGTTTGTTTTGCTTTTTGACCCTAAATCTTTAAACTTGCAATAAGCGTCCACCTGACAGACGTACATCCAATATTCTGTCTCTGGTAGCTCTGTGTTTGGTCTCTACCACCTTCTGAAGGGACACGTGGCTCTTTAGCTGCTAAATGTGTACTCAAATTGTCAATTTTTATTTAGATAATTTGGTATCACAAATATGTCTCTGGGGTCTTTACAATGTGTACAGTAAGGAATATCTTATCTTATCTTATCTTAAATGACAAAACAAACTCCATTAATGGGAAACAAAAAGGGTAGAAATGTAATGAAAAAGAGCAACGGAGGAGGGATCCCTCTCCCAGGATGGATAGACGAGCAATAGATGTCATGTATACAGAATAAACAACATCATGAAATTACAGTATAAACAATCGAAATGAGAAAATGATACCTAGAATGTGAACATTTGAAAAAGATGCTGCTGGTAACAACGAAAGCCTGAGAGATGCGACCTCCTCTCCACCATGTGACCTGCAAAGAGGCAACCTGATCTCATGGGGAGGTGTATAAATAGCGTACCGCTTCTAAGGACCTTCAGCATGTCATGATAACACGTTAGCCATTTAATGCTACATCATTAACATGAAACAGTTGCGGTTATGTTTAGGCAATAAAAGCACTTAGGTTTAGGAAAAACATCATGCCGGGTTCACACTTTTTGGGCCTGACTCCTCCCGACAATCATCAGCAAAGCTTACGTTTGTGTCCCAAAGTGTTGTTGAGTTATTTTGAAATTATGCTAGTGACGTGTTTTCCTTAAAACGTTGTGCTATTTATACGCCCTGCCATGAGATCAGGCTGACAGAGTACATGCTGTGAAATGACATGGCAAGGACAAGAAAGGCGTAGTGATTTCACTGGAAATTAGTTAAGAAATTGGCATGTCATTCATACGCCATGTGGTGAGACCAGGCTGAAAAAGGACAGGCTACACGACATACACGAAGTAAAACTGAAGGACATCACTGGCACAGGGAGAAGAGAGAGAGACGAGGAGAGGCTGAATCTCCTGGAGGACGGAGATCCAGATCCAACATGAGGCACTGAGTGTCAGATAAGCAATGAGCTGAAACTCACTATGAAGCTCCATAAAGCTGAGAGGAGCTGCAGATTCAGGCTGTTATTCTTTCTAGGTTCATCGCATTGTCACACTGTTATAAAAATATCAGTTATACCCGCTTTAAGAGAAAAGAATGAGCCTATAAAAACCAAGCATGTATCCTAAAGGTGTAAACACAGAATGTCATCAACCAGCGAGATGCTTTGCATCAGCAGCAACATCTGTGCTGCAGCTGGAGGCAGTTCGCTGCTGTAGCTGCTCAGCTTTTGATCAATGGATGGCTTCAGTAATTAGCGAGATGATTGTTAGCGTTGGTGCAGAACATGGAGGGCACTGACAAAGCTGATGAGGAAGCTGCAGGTAAAACGGGAAGGCTAACGGGTATTCACATTTTATTTGTGTGTCAACACTGAAATGGGATTTCTGTTTCTATGAGCAGTTTTCATGGTGGACAAAAAGCATCAAAACTACCATAAAGACTTTAAGATTGAGGTGCTGTTGTAATGTTGCTAATAGAATATGTTGTTTAAAGGGACATATCATGAAAAACTTGAGCAGGGTTATTAGAGTACATATCACCCACAGCTTGACAAAGGTCCATCCATCCATCTTCAACAGCACTGCATGTCTTTGGTCTGTGGGAGGAATCTGGAGAACACAGAGATGAACCTGTGGACTCCACATTGAAGGGACCCAAGCCGGATTCAAACCTGTGACCTTTTTTCTGTGAGGCAACAGTGCTAACCACTACACCACCATGCGGACTGGGCTTTTTAAAGGGACACGTTTCAGACAGAGGGTGAATACAGGTATATTCATTCAGAAAGTATGAGAAAAATATGTTTACATTTAAGCATGTAAACATGTTCTAGTAGAAACACAAAATGCTGGTGTTAACCTGAAAATGAGCATCTCCTTTAATGCATCATGTTAGAAAACAAAGGAGACATCATTCTAGCATCACTCTGTTTTGCAACTCATTATATAAATAATAGGGCTGTCAACGCAAATTTGTTTAAACGCCACAAATTTCTTTACGCATTGACACAACTTGTGATTTTTAGGTTGTAGTGGGCTCAGTTTTAAAAGTACAGTGAAAATAGATGAAAACCTAAAGAATCCACCGGTACCAGCCAGGTCTTACTAGCTTGTCATGAAGGAGGATAAATAACACTCCAAATGTACACTAAATTTTGGTGAGGAAAAACTGTCATGTCCATGTTCAAAGGGGTCCCTTGAATGTAAATGGGTTCTCTGGGTCCCCACCAGTCTCCCCTTTACAGACATGCCCACTTTATGATAGTCCCAGTCAGTCTGGATCAAGTCATAGTCAAGTCAGCACTCTGACACACTGACAGCTGTTGTTGCCTGTTGGGCTGCAGTTTACCGTGTTATGATTGGAGCATATTTTTTATGCTAAAGTCAGAACCTGTGAGAGTTTCTGGACAGTATCTGTCATTGTTTTGTGTTGTTAATTGATTTACAATAATAAATATATACATATGTTTGCATAAAGCAGCATATTTGTCCACTCCCTTGTTGATAAGAGTATGTAATACTTGACAAATCTGCCTTTAAGGTACCAGATAACAGATAAAAAACATGTGCTTAATTTGCGTATAATCATGATTAATGATTGGACTGAAGGCCAATGTGACCTGAACTTTAAAACCCCCGCCCTCTGCTCTCCCATTGGATAGAACTGTTCAATACAAGCTCACTCATTGGCCAGACTGATGAACCATTCATGGGTCAGAATTTAAATGGTAGTTTACTAATTGGCTCCTGGACATGTCAGTCAAAGAGTTACTTCCTCATCAAGCAAAACACCATGCTGAGTCAAGACAGACAGTTAAAGATGGACGTTTAGACACATTTGGGTGAAAATATGAAAAATAAACTTTCACAAAGACAAAATGCTGTGCAGCCGCTTTTGAAGCCTTCGGGAGGTGAGTGTTTGATACTCAGAAGATGTATTTGGTATGGTGTATATACTGTTAATAATGTTAATGGGTGTGAGGCTGTGTTAAACTGCATGTTCTACATTTCACGGTAAATTTATGTAACACATTTATTTCCAGAGTCAGATCTGAGGGTGTGAGGTTAACGATGTTGCCTCCAGCAGTGTCCTCACCAGAAACACAAACAATACAAAGGAATTATATAAAATGGTAAAGCATCGGAGCAGTTAAAGGGAATTAGATAACATAAATCACTGCGCTGTGGCCGCTCACCACAGCGTCTGGATCCTCGGGCAGGTGTGCTGCTGCAGCACGAGGTCGGGCAGATGGCTGGGATCAGGTCAGGCTCATCAGACATGATGTCAGGGGGAAAAGGGAGGCCATGACTTCATGTCGTATGCTGCAGCAGCAACACATGCCTGCATCGCACAGCAGACGTGTGCTGGGTTGTTAAAGCTTCCTGCCACCTGTTGCTGTTGTTGAAACACCTTTCATTTTTTTCTCTCTCTCTGCAGATCAGTTTTACTATCATGTCTCGTGATTTTGAGTTATTCACGGCCAGTGGTGGAAGAAGTACCCAGATCTTTGACTTAAAGTGGTCATCTCGAAGCTTTTCATTTAAATAAATGTCTGTTAAAAGGGATCTATAAAGCTTTTATGCTATTTCCTGGTCCTTTAGTGTGTTATGGGGGCGGCAGTAGCTCAGTCTGTAGGGAGTTGGCTTGGGAACCGGAGGGTCACCGGTTCAAGTCCCGACATGGACCAAAAACTGAGTGTGAACTGGTAGCTGGAGAGGTGCCAGTTTACCTCTTGGGCACTGCCGAGGTGCCCCTGAGCAAGGCACCAAACCCCCAACTGCTCGGGGCGCTTGTCTGGAGCAGCCCCCTCACTCTGACATCTCTCCATTACTGCATGTGTGTGTGTGTTTGTGTGCATGTACCATGTATAAGTTAAACAGAGTGTAAATTGAATTTCCCCACTGTGGGACTAATAAAGGTAGATCTTCTTCTTCTTCTTCTTCTTATATAGGCTGAGCTACAAAGCTCAAAGTCCACACCAAAGGGAGTTACTCTCACTGCTCCTGAACGACCTGAAACAAGTCGCTTAAAGTCCTGCCGTTTCCTCCGTAACGTGGTGATGTCACCAAGTAACACAAGAGAGGAGCATGCCTCTTAAATGGAGGGAAAAACATTTGCCAGTGGAGGAGGCGTCACTTTAAACAAACCATGGATCCGTCAGAGTGATCAAGGTTTAATGTGTCTTTAATAGTTGACGAGATAACGATGCCACAGAGACAAAATGATGCCAGCGATCACCTGCTGACTGATCTGCAGTATGTTGAGTATATACGACATTATTTATCAATTTAAGATTACGCTGTTGCTTGGCATCAGGATTTACCCTGCTGATTTTGTATCAGCCACCTGATCGAGGCAGGCATGCACACCATTTTTCACCACTTGAAATGGCATGCAGACTTAGCTTAGGTTAAGACTGAAGTTAGGTTTCAGTTGACCAGTCGGAGACTGGGCTTTCTTCGGGGTGACAAAGGGTGAAAAGAGGTGCTACAGCACAGCCATTATGAGAAAAGTAAAGTGTTTTTGGACATTAAATCATGAAACATGTTCTAGTAGAAACCCAAAATATTACTATGCACCTGAAAATAAGTATATTAGTTCCTGTTTAAGTCACTATCTCTGAGGTCTAAGGACTACCACTTTCAGTATAAATACTGTTCTATGTTACAAGTAAAAGTCCTTCATTAAAATATGACTGAAAGGTGCAGTGTGAATGAATGCTACACACTGCTCCTGAAACAAATGACTCTCAAACAGTGTCAACCAGCCACTGTGCACCATTACACACCATCATTACCACTTCCTTTAGAAGCCTGGTCAAATCAGTCCAAATACTAAACACATTTAACTGGTCGCAACATTTACTAAACAAGAATAATTCACCAACCTGATTCAATTACTTGAAAAAATCTGCTTTGGCGGATTTTCTGTGTGGATTCACAAAGTGTGTTTTGGTTTGAGACACTGACCGTGTTTTACAAAGAAACTCCACAGGACACCTTCAGTCCTACATGTGTGAAGTGACTCATGTATCATAGCAGATACTTTCAGACTCCTGCTTTCTGTCGCCTCCAAGAAATATTTTCCTTCTGTGCCCCAAATGGACATTAAACTGAGGGTGAACCTGAGCTTTACTGTGTCACCATTTCACAGTTTTCAACATCTTCCTGACTTGTTAGTTTGTCTTGATGTGTGAAGCAAAAGACGACAAAAAGCAACTTCACACTCTTCATCTCTTTCCCAACCAGATAAGTCCTCAAAAAATAACTTCATTGGCTTTAATCAATCCAACATTTAGCAGCCAGACACAACCTGTTGACTTGGCCTCAGCCCATGTGCAAGAGTACAAGTTTACTTGTAAGATGAAGCAAGACGGGCAGAAATATCAGCTTCTGAATTATTGCCCACGCAGACACAACCAGGACTGAGATCTTACAGGTTTAATAGTTTGATAGTTATTTTCATATTGTGTTTTAGCCCCAAACACACACTTCATCATGCTTCAAACTATGACCCTTTACGTAACCCTCTAGCTTCAGTTTTGCACATGACAATTTTCTTTCGTTACATATCCACTCACTCTCATCATTCATTGTCAACCGTTTGTCCGGGTCGGGTCGCAGGGTCAACAGCTCCAGCAGGGGACCCCAAACTTCCCTTTCCTGGGCCACATTAACCAAATCTGACTGGGGGATCCTCAGGTGTAGCCAGACCAGTGTGGAAATATAATCTCTTCACCTAGTCCTGGGTCTTCCCTGGGGTCTCCACCTCCCTACACCTCTCTAGGGAGGCGCCCAGGGGGCATCATTACCTGCTGCCTGAACCACCTCAACTGGCTCCTTTCAACACAAACGAGCAGCAACTCTTCTCCGAGTCCCTCACGGATGGCTGAGCTTCTCACCCTATCTCTAAGGGAGTCGTTACTCACCGTCTTTTCAAAATAAACATCCATGTTCATCGGCTTCGTTAGATTTAGGACAAAATATGTATCTTAGTTAAGTAGACTATGCTATGTACGTGAGGCATGTTAAATACATAATCTAAAGTAACCGTTGAGTTTTGGTCTCACATGGGACACTAACACCAATCTCCTGGGTGAAAGTCTTGTGTTTTTGGACCCAGTCATCCACCCCAACCTCCTCCATACATGGACTTTATCGCTCTTTATATTGCATCACACGACTTCCTCCTCTACTCTCGCCAGAACTACGGCCACAGAGAGCGTCATAGTTTGGCATGTAGGGCCACTGACCAAGCACACAACAACGGTGCTCAGTATTTACACTTTTAAATCTGCTGAGGTTCAAAACAAGCTGCAAAAGTCCTTAACAAATATAAAACATCAAAGTTTCAGAAAAGAAACAGTTGTGTGTAAATGGCGTCCTTCCTGTTTCTGACGTCCCACAGATTGTTTGCTAACAACAACAGTGTCAGCCTTCCATGATGATTGAAAATGCTTTTGCTGGTGCAGGTACTGCACCAGACAGCCTTTTCAAAAGCTCTGCTATCTGAAAACCCTGAGGGGAGTTTCCATAAATATATCTTTCCCCTGCTGGCAAACTGTGACCTTGATGGGCCAGCGCAGTCCCCCAATACTGAAGCTGTAAAGGCTTGACGATGTGAAGGCAATACAGTTCACTCCTCTCACTCCCTTAAAATCTACAGTTAACAAGAAAAAGATGCATTCAGTGAGATGAAAAGGGAAGATGAAGACAGATATCTCAGCTCACTAGTGTTACCACCACTGTCAGCACACTTTGTTGTAAGTGCAGCTGAAACAGGCTTCACCGATACCAAAGACTTTGGTCCTGATGTCGGGTTCCAGTTTGAAAACCTGAGGGCTCTGAGGGGATCGTACAGGTCCATGACTCTGGGTCCCTCATTATTCAGATAATCGTCTGTTGTGAATCCAAACTCACACAGCTGCTGTCCTCTGAAGGATCAAACCACAGACTTTCCAGAGCCACCTCAATATTTGATAAGCTCTGCAACTAATTATCACTTCCATTATTAAAGTTGTGAAATGTCATCATCATTTTCAATGAGAAGATATAAAGTTGTTTGTCGCCGTCATGGAGGCATAAAAACACCAAATCCTCACATTAGAGGAGCTGATGAAAGCAAATGTTTTGCTGTTTTTCTTGACTCAGACATATAATCAGTAGGGTTGGTAGTGCTGTTCAAATACATGTATTGCTCTGACGAAGTAAAAGAAGAAAAAGATCAGTTATCCGTGGCTGCAGGACTGTGATAAACCTGTCCAATCATTTCATTCAGCCCAAATGTAATGACTGATGATTAATCTTAGACATGAAGTTATATAGCATACTGTATATCTTTACTTCATATTTAAATGTTGAAAGCTAAACTGATAAGAGATTTGAAAGGACTGGTGTTTAATGGGCAGAAACCCCAAACCTAATTAAAGCTACTGGACATGTTTGTTCATGTTCATGGTCTTGTCATCGCCAACTGTTTCACTCATTTACATACTAAGTTTCAGTAGCCGGGAGCTTCGGGGTCCGTTGAGATCCACCAGAGCTCGTCAGGGTGAACACCCTGAGACGTTGGGATGAAAATGAAGGTCGGAGAAGAATCGTGAGCTTATCTTCTGAGTAAATCCCCACAGCGGGTGGTATTTCAGAGCAGACCCCACTTCCTCCTGGTCTCCAGCTGTCAGGCCGGTTGGTTCTGGATTAAGAGCAACACCCGGAGAACAGCCATCTGCTCAGCTTTACTGACACCACCCACCATCCCAACGCTCAACACTAACCAAACTCCATCGGTGTGGAGCTGCTGACATTTATCACCTCATAAACAGTAAATACAGTACATCACAGACTGTAAGATGAGGAATTATCCTCTTCTTTAAGAGGAGGTTATCTCAGTTTGTGGTCCTGGGTGTTCGGCCTCTAACTTCCACTGAAAGTTATCCAGAGGTTTTTGACCAATGAAGGTCTATGAAGCAAAGTTTTGATGACTGGTTCCCTGTTTTGTTTGTACTGTGTACAAACACGAGGATTATTGTTATGTCAATCTGCCACGAAACATTGCAACGCTATAAAGGAAACTGCTAGCTAGCAAACATGGACGTGAAACAGTGGAAACATGGGAAAACAGGAAGAGCAAACAGAGGCAGATTTGCTCTGTGTGGCACAAACACGACAAGATGAACGTTTTGAGTTTTGTTGTGATCTCAGGTTGTTTGACTCCTCTTCTGTGTTTACAGAAGGAGCCAAAAGCAGATAATCCAGAGGGAAATGAGTGAATCAGCTGGAGCTCCTGGTAAGTTTTGAAATAATTTTGTCTGAGCTGCACATACAGAAGAGAGATGCATATGTTACTGATACACAAACACAGTAACACAGTAAATGTTTTTACTGTCAGATGTAGAGAATGCACGATGCTTTGTACACCTGCTTGTGTTCATACATTTGGGTATCTGGAGTATCTACCAACCCACCCACTGAAATAAGACTCGCTTCAGTTCATCTTTATACAGCGTCAAATTATAACAGAAGTTATCTGAAGACATTTTTCATATAGAGCAGGTAACCGGTCTCTATAATTCAGAGACCCACCAAGAGACCCCCATGAGCATGGCTTAAAAAAAAAAACTCCCCTTTAATGGGCAGAACCAGGCTCTGGTTCAACAACCCAGGCAGTGTTTTGTGCGCCGTCTAGATTAGAAAACGTGATGCAACAAGTCACCACCCACAGCTTGACAGCTACCCAGCTACCAAATGTGTTTTTAAAAATACTAATTTGATGTTTGTTTTTTCACGCATGAAGCTCCAGTCTTCATAGTTTACTAGTGCAGGGTGTGTTCAAAATGTGCCCATTAAGAACGGGCTGATTTGTTTTCAAGAACCGCTCATCCAAACAACTTGCGGAGAAATACACCCGCCACGTTAGCAAGAAAGTTGAAGGACAGATATACAGACAGAGATCAGAGGCGTGGGTTCGAGTCAGACTTTCAACTAGACTTGGACTTTAACACCAGTGACTCGTGACTTCACCTGAACATGAGCCTTTTAACTTAAATAGTTGATGCCTTTCCTCCCCAAGCCCAAAGATTAAATGTGATTAAGTGTGCCACGAATCACTTCATTTCCTGAATGACCCCCAGATCCACTTAGTTTGAACCGATCTGACAGCATCCAGTCAAGCCGCAGGAGAGAACCATGCAGGATGTTAACGTTATGTTACTGAGCACCAGTTGGAAAAAAAATGTTACCAAAGATAATTTTGTTCAGGCACAAAAACTCTGTGGTGGCCAACAAAAAAACAAACTGCAGTAGCAAAACATGCAGGTCAAAAATTACAGATACAGACGCAAATGGATTTACATTCGGTGAAAAGCTCATTATGACTTGTTTAGGACTCAAAACTCAATGTTTAGGATGTGACTTATACCTCTTTCATACCAATGTCCAGGGTTGGATCAGTGTTATCTGACCTTAGTTCAACACTGATCCTTTTTCCTGTCTAGCTACAGTCCCCATTTATCATACAAACTTGTGTTTGATGGATTATTTCTGTTGTTCCATAGCTAGTTGTCATTGTATTTTACATGGTTGGAAAGCCTGTTTATTTACCTTCACAATGATGTCCAACGTGTAAGGATCATGTATTTGTGGGATGAGCAGCACAGCTGATTATGTTGGTAGCGCCCATGTAAAATGTGCCAAAATTCTCTGCCAATGCTAAACAATGTATTCTGTTGGTATTGGCTCTTGTTTTGGGCTCCAGGTGCTGCCAGTCAGGTGCCTAAAATGACACTCCACTCCACCATCCCAGCAAAGTTTTGCTTCATATAGCAAGACCTGGCAACTGTCAATGTAATAATGTAAGAGCTTGTCCAAATGTGATAAAATGAGTTTTCTAATTGCTGAATAATGTAATGACTGCGTTTAGTACTTTATAACAGATGGAATGGGTGACAGATGGATCTTTTTGCAGGTTTATGTGGGAAATGCTAAAAGTTTTCAAAAGGTAACATTACAAATAGAAACAGATGTGCTCACAGCTGGCTGTACTGTGGGTTGTTCGGCTGTGTGTTTCTGTGTAAAGTTACGATGCGTCTCATTTAGCAGTCTTGTTATGTTCACATACGCTACGTATTGTCCCTCATCATAACAGTCATCAACTAATTAATTTCTTATTGAGCACAGACGGCCAGCAGCTCCCACACCTCAAAGTCTCACCACATATCCGTGTCCTTCAAATCGTCTGTCGTTCACCTCCACTCTGTCTGAAAACATTCCAGTTGCCGTCACTCTATTTTGTTTGTAAGCTACTGTGAGCTATGGTCAAATACCAAGGTCTCAAACAGGGTTGAACCAGCACTGATTGTGAGTCTGAAAGGGTCCAACGGTTGCCACATGCCCAGCTGAACACCTTTAGTAGCCCTACTGTGTGTTAAATCTTTGCTAGGATGGTGGAGAGAGTAAAATAGACATTTCAGTCTTCAGAGGTTTCTAATCCTTTTGTAAATGTTGACTATATTATCATTAGAAAGCACAATGTGGTCTAATATATGATAAATGGAGACTGTAGATGGTGGAAAAAAGGTTTGATTGGTGGATTTAAATCTGCATATTTTGCAAACATTACAGCTCTGTAGTCTAACTTTTTCCAAAGGTTATAATGCTGCTTGTACTATATTTAGACCCAAACAAGCGTCATTTTGTGACATATTAATTGAACATATTGACGATGCCACTATCTTCCCCTCTCTAATCCTCCAGACATGCAACCCCCCGTCCATTTCTAACACCTCAGCTAATTGGTATGCGTTGCTCCAGCGTTGTGACCCAGGTCGTATCTGAATTGTCCTGACCAGGGATTAACCTGGGTTGACTGGCTTGGTTTGAATTGGAAAAGCAAGGGTTAAACCAGGGTCAGATAACACTGGTCTGACCCTGGATACTGGAATGAAAGAGGCATAACTCCCGTCCTCAACGTTGAGTTTTGAGTCCTAAACAAGTCATAATGAGCTCTTCACCAAATGTAAATCCATTTGCGTCCGTATCTGTATTTTTCTACCTGCACGTTTTGCTACTGCAGTTTGGTTTTTGTTGGCCAGTTTTTGTGCCTGAACAAAAATATCTTTGGTATCATTTTTTTCCAACTGATGCTCAGTAACATAACGTTAACGTCCTTCAAGGTTCTCTCTCGCAACTTGACTGGATGCTGTCAGATCGGTTCAAACTAAGTGGATCTGGGGAATCAAGTGTTGCTGGGAATGACTGGTGTTAACAAAACTGATTCAGGAAAAGAAGTGGTTCATGGCACACATATGATCAAGTCCAAGCGACGTCACAAGTCACCAATGTTAAACTCCCAGTCCTGTTCTTAACGGGCACGTTTTGAACAGACACTGCACTACGTAGCTACGAAGCTGCGTGTGGAAAAAATGTTGAATATATATTTTCAAAGGCAAATCTGGAGTGATATATCAATATTTAAACAGCAATTTATGGTAGTATCAAGTAACCTTTAAGAGAACTTCTGTATTAGCTATACATGGGGACATATTATGTCCATTTTCAGGTTCATACTTGTATTTTCGGTTTCTGCTTGAACATGTTTACATGCTTTAATGTTCAAAAACATATTTTTCTCATATTGTCTGTCTGAATATACTTGTATTCACCCTCTGTCTGAAACGATTCGTTTTAGGGCCTGTCTCTTTAAGAAACCCATTCTGCTCTGATTGGCTCTTGAGAAAAATATGGCGCACCTTTGCAAAGGCAGTTGTCATTGGTGTGAAAGAGGTATTAGATTTTACTCTGTAATGTGTGTGTTGGTGTGTCAGTTTCAATCAGACAAGCTTAAAGATGTGTTTGTTTCAAGAGGTTAATACCTTGTTGGTTCTCAGGCTTCAACACTGCAAGTTTCCCAAATTTGATTTTCTGGCTCTAACTCAGACGATGGTTCATAAAGTCCCTCCGGAGAACTGTGAGTGACATTACAGACAGTCAGTTTAAGCACCTCGAGTAGCAGCTATCGTCCTTTCACTGCTTTATTCCCAACACTGGACACCACTGAACTTTTAAAATGAAGTCAGAATAAAAATGCACGTTCATGAGTGGATATGGGTGACATTTCAAGTTCATCACTGCTGTGGATTACTCTGTCCAGATGGGCCTGTCCTCTGGCTCTGAAAAGGTTGAGAACTGCTGATCTACTGGCCTGTAGATCAATGAAACTTGTCTGACTCGCTCACGCTTCAGCAAATTGATTTCCAGCAGGACTCAGTGTTCAGCAAATGATTTGAGTTTGGCGAGTTTGGGCAATCAGCCAGGAAGCAGCAGCGATGCAAAACACAATGCAGTCCCGCCCACGTTTGAGCAATTCCACCAAGAGCTGAGCGGAGGAGTGAAAAACGTTCCTCTCATGATAATTGCCTTTTCAGATGTAAACAATTACAGCTGTTTCCGCTGAAATGTTCTCCCAGAACGTACTAACAGTTGTATTTACAGGTGGAGTTTTTTTTTTTTTTTTTGCATTGCATGAATGACGGTAATGTGTCGTGTTTGTGTGGAAGTGGTGACATTGACACATTGACATAATGAGCGATGGCAGGACTTCACTAATGATGGAGTGATGTGTCTCTGACAGGGCAGATGAGAGGAGAGATTAATGGATGGAAGGGAGGACAGGGACAAGAGGATATCCTCTGGTAGGAGAAGAAAAGAGGAGAGAGAGTCCTGGCAGGGCAAGAGAGGAGGGAAGAGAAGAATAATCAAGAAGAGGGGAGAGTGATTGAAAAGGGAGGAGAGTAGAGGAAAGGTGAGAAGAATAGTCTAAAGAATGAATAAAACAGGAAGGACATAAAAGGCCAGATTGGTGGAGAAGGAGAATTGGAAAGGCGGGAGTTGAACTGAGTCTGGAGTTGAGAAGATGAGGGGGTAAAAGAGGAGATATGAGAGGACAGGAAGGGAGATGAGATGAATGAGGAGACGGCGGCGGGAATAATAAATGAGAGAGGTGAACAATTCATCCAGTTTTCCACCTCCAATCGTTAGATTTTCACTCAGGGATTCCAGGGATCTTCCTCCAGATTGATGGAAAAACAGGAGGAAACAAATGACTTATATATATATATATATATATATATATATATATATATATATATATATATATATATATATATATATATATATATATATATATATATATATATATTTTGACTGATGCATTGAGCGGCGTTGACAAGTTAAAGGGAATGGGTGTTAATGTATTGATTCATGGCGATGCTTATTGTCATGGTGAGTGTGTGGCGCTCTAGAGCATGACTGTGATGGGACGATGACGGGCTGCAGAGTTAGACACTCGGGTGACAGAGAATGATGTCGGATAATGATAAAGATAATTAACTTCCAAACCCTGCCAGCTCAGACCTCCCCCTCTTAAACTCATCACTGTCTTGACCAAAGATGACTAATCGTCTTGCTCACAATAAAGTGAGATAAAGATATCCATGTCCTCTGAAAGGTGCTCTATTAGATATCCAGAGCATTAATATATTATCATACATCTGTTTGCTATGTAAATATATGGAGGAGTTATGTCTACATGAGCAGAGAACGAAGTCTGTGTGTGTTGTAATCAGAGCTTTTATCCAGCCAGCCGCGTGTCCCTTATAGCGCCGTGCCCCGCTGGCCGGCTCACGGCCGCCGATCTGCACCGCTCTCATACAGAGGTTACATATGTCCATCGTTTCAACATCATTTCAATGTGTAGTTAAGACCTGCTTCACTTTGAAATACAGTCATTGAAATGCAACCCAGTCGCCAGAAAACTGTTGGCATTGTACGTTTCTGCAAACCACGGATACACTGAACGCTGATATTTCTGAACCAAAAACAGAAATCATAAGTCGATGATAAAGCCGTTATGCATAAATCTGTTTTATACTAGCCTTGTATCACACTTGCAGACACGCACAAAGCCACATGGCTAACGTTGTGAAATGGCGGTCTTCAAAGCCATCAGACTCCATTCCCAAAAACAGTAATTTTACCACACGGCAGTTGCTGGTGTACCGTCGTGTGTGCGCGTGCACACACACACACACATACAGTATATATACGGGACCATCCTATGGTGGCTCATTGTATTACGTTACTTGCTCTGACCGAATACAAAAACATCCACAATCTACAGTACGTATGCTTTGCAGAAACATACACTGCTAACTTTGTTTCCTGGCGAGTGGGCTGTGAATTGCTATTCAACCAACTGTTGATTCATACGTAACTAAAAACTTTCAGCCACATTAAGCCCAGTTTTAGCATCTAATATGTGCAACTGTTAGGACTAGTAAATGCATGAAGAGACACATGCACACCTAAACACTCCTTGCGGGTGCTGGGTAACAGTTATCGGCACAAAACACAAAACATGACTGCACACCGCTGCCTTGTTCCCATTTCTTTTGTTCTTCTTTTGTTCTACATGGACATGACGTGTCTTTGTTTTATTTTGTCCATACAAAAAAGGATCAAATGAAGTATTGGGAACAAAAGATTTTTGTGAAATGAATTCACACAACTCAATGTTTTCTGTCTGCATTGAACATTCATTTGAAACATAGAAACAGCTCCTGGAAAATGCTGCAGAAACTTGACATAAACACAACCGCTGAAGATGCAAACACAAGTTTTCCCCACAATAACAGATCTTTTTCGACTCTTTCCACTCTTAAGGCACCAGTATACTCCATCAGAGGTGCTTGGTGAATCGGCAAAAAGCTTCAGACACCCCTTCACACCTTTCCAACATGGGACGAGGGAGGCTGTGTCCAACACTGATTAGCCAGCCGTGTGAAGGTAAGAAAGGAACTTGTCTTTCAGACAGCAAATTGTTTCACTTTTCAGGTGAACAACCGAGTGCAACACTATGATTGTCTTCTAGGAGAGACATCTTAAAATGGGCATAATTATCCCCATATTCAACCTAAACAGTCTCCCCTCCCCTGTCCACGCTCCTCATGTCTTTGTTTGTCCTATTGACATAAGTCCCCCAACTTCAGCACTTTCAGCATTCACACAGAATCAGAGCTGCTAAATAACCTTTTTCTGCCAGGTTGTTTAATACAAGTCATTTGTCAAACGTGGCATTTTAACAGAGCTGTAGAACTGCAAAGCAGCAAAATATTATTCTTTTCACAACGTACGTTTTGTCAGATTAACATCTTTCCAGAGCTCTGTCCACCCGGGCATGTGAATGCATCACAGCAGCACACCTTTCAAACCAATTCATATATTCAACATTAAAACCATTTATCAATAAGGAACCAAAAGCACAAACCCCGACCTGATGATAACTAAACTGTGACTGTGGTGTGCAGAGGTGAACCATTTTGACACTAAAACATAAAAACTGTTACTAAATGTGCTGTTATATTGAGATGTTTTACTTTATACCACAAAGGTGGTAAAGGTGAGCTGAATGTGAAACACTGCATCCAGATGCTGACAGATTCATCTGCTTTCAGTAGAAATTTACCAGCAGTTGGTGGTTATTTCAACCTGCTCTCACGGGAAGACATATGAATAAGATTTTAAGGACATCCTGCGTGCCATGAACACATTTAAGCCTTTTTGCGTGTCATTTATATGCCACGCAGCAAAACTACAGTAATGGCAAAAAAACATTTAATTAGTTTCAAGACAAAACATCATGGCTGGGCTTCAATTAAGTATGTAAACTAAATACAACATGTACAGAAACAATGAAACAGAAGCACAGATAGCTCATCACAAACGTCACTAATGTAACTTCAGAATAACTCTGTGGGACATGAATACCAGTTGGGATAACTCCACCGGCCCCCTGGTTGAAAGTCCTGTGTTTGTTGAACCCATCCACTTCTCCTCCCACCCATCATAAACAGTCTTTCTCTCTTTTTATTCGACTTTACTAACTCTGATATACCAAAAGCAAGAACGACATTCTTATTGCATGCAAAATGACAAATTACAGTGCTATTCATAAACTATTTAGTGCGAGTGGGCAGCACCTCCTGTTGGTCTGAATCCATTAACACAGAGACTGAGCTAAGTGCCTTCACTGACCGGCAGCTCATTCACGATTTCAAAGAGGAGACGGCCACCCTCCTCCTCCATACTTGACTTGGGATTTGACCTTGCAACCTTTTGACCTTTCACAAGCAAGCCTCTCTATCAGCAAGCTTTTTAATGGGGGATGCTGTGAAGTGATGTTCCTATTAATATCAGCTTAGCAGTAAGTTAGGCTCCATGATGCAACGCTAATAAATGGCACAACAACCCATAAATATTCATATGTTGTGGTGTGAGTGCAAAGCAGGTGCCCGTCCTCACTGACAGCCTTTAATGTGATATTTAGTGCTTCAGATGGCTCAGCAGGCACATGCTGCTGAGTGAACGATAACAATTAGGAGCCTGGATTGATTTTCCTCTGTCTGTATGTTTGACGGCTGCTAAGTGCCCGGGTTATTTATGCACAGAAGTGCTCTTGAAGGCTCGTAGTCCATATCAATCTGGGGCTACTATTAGATTTATACATTGATTACAGTGAGTCACCAACTGGGGCTTTACTACTTTTCCAAAAGTCCTTGACCTGGAGCCAAAATGTCTCTCAGCCTCACGGCAGAGCTGCTCCAAAAGTCTGTACTGTTTTCAGACGCTGACGGTAAAAAATATTCTGTAAGTGCTGCATATTTCTAAAACTATAACATGTCACAGCGTTTGGTGCGTCTGCAGTGTTACAGACATTCTGTCAAAGTGTCCTTGAGTAACACATCAAGCAGTGATCTGTTCAAGACGCTCGCTGAGCACGGTGGTGAAAAAGATGCCAAGATGGAGAAAGCTGCAGAGAACTGAGCTCTCAAGGAGTGAAACGACTTCTCCTGGTTATAATCTCATGATGACATGCCACAAACTGCAGTTTGCACTTTATAATCACTAAGCAGGTAGTGTAGAGGCTCATGTTGACTGTTGTCCGTGGATACTAACTGGACATTGTGTTTGCCTCCTATAATACAGGATAGTGTCCTTTCTGTTTCACACATAGTGAGATTATATGGCATTTTAATTAATTTAACTCAATTTAGTTTTAACGCCACTTATTTCTTTAATGCATCCAATTTTTCAGAGGATGTAGCAGGCACAGATTTAAAGCTAGGGTGAAAATACTGGCATAATATGAACCTAGAAAACCGAACCCACCAACCATGTCATACTAACTTATCGCAAAGGAAGTTACGTAATGCTCATTTTGGTGAGGAAAAACTGTCATAACCATTTTCAAAGCGGTCCCTTGACCTCTGACCTCCAGATATGTGAATGTAAATGGGTTCTCTGGGTCCCCACCAGTCTCCCCTTTACAGACATGCCCACTTTATGATAGTCCCAGTCAGTTTGGATCAAGTCATAGTCAAGTCAGCACTCTGACACACTGACAGCTGTTGTTGCCTGTTGGGCTGCAGTTTGCCGTGTTATGATTTCAGCATATTTATGCTAAATGCAGTACGTGTGTGCGTGTGTGTGATAGTTTCTGAACAATACTTATCATTGTTTTGAGTTGATAATTGATTTCCAATAATAAATATATACATACTTTTTGCATAAAGCAGCATATTTTTCCAGTCCCACTTTGATAATAGTATTAAATACTTGACAAATCTCTCTTTAAGGTACATTTTGAACAGATAAAACATGTGTGATTCATTTGCAATTACTCACATTTAACTATGGACAGTCATGCCATTAATTGCCATTAAATATTTGAATTGATTGGCAGCCCTAATTTTAACATTTTCTTTTGAAAACGTCCTGAATATCTTGTAATATTGCAGGAAAGAAATTGAATTTATCCGATGACCAAATAGATCAAAATAAATATAAGTTCTACTATTGCTAATGTTTTTTTAAGGGTGAACTATTGGAAGAATATCATAAGAAAGGTACTAGAGTAAAAACTCTCTACAGGGACTGTTCATACTAGAAAAAAAGTTGGGTAATAAACTCTATTGATAGTCATAATAGTACAGTTACTGCATGGATAAAACAGTGAAAATAAATAAGATGAAAACTTTACACCTTTAAACTAACTCTGAGTTTAAACACAAACACCTGCCGTACCTGCTTTCCTGAGTTTCCTGTTCCTGAACACGGACACGATGACCAGCAGGTTCCCGATAACATCCACCACAATGGTCGTGATCAGGACGCCGGCCAGCAGGGTCACCACCCAGGGGAAGGACTGGTGCTGCTGGCCCGGGGCTCCCTCCTCCCCCGCGGGCGTGGAGTTGCGCGGCCCCAGCGTCCCTTCCACCATGGTGGGCTCATGGTCCTCCAGGGACATCAGTTGCGGGAGGTGCCTCGGGTCGACGAGTCGCATCGGGTGGTGGTCGCGGAGGGTCGGTCCATTCAGCATAACGCACGGCTGTCCAGGGAGGCTGGAAGTCAGAGTTGGGCTGCTCAGTCTATATAATGACCTCATAAGCTACTGCACGTTGGGACGTTTGTATGGACAGGGTCATATATATTTAATAGAAATAATTAAAGGTTTTACACTACAACAGCAACTACTAATGCATGAAAAGTGCCAGGAGAGGAAATGTGAGACAGCACGCGGGCGACCAGATTATCACAGTCTATAAGAATGCAGCGCAATGAGACGAGTTTATACATAACGCAGAAGAGAGTTCATAAACGTCGTCGGATTGTCGATTAAAGCCACGATTCATTGTCAAATAAAGTTTTTGTATCACACTTCTGTCCATCACATACCCCCTTTCTCGCGCTTGTCCACCACGTGTGTGCGCCCTAGCTCTCTCTCTCTCTCTCTCTCTCTCTCTCACTCACTCACTCACACACACACACACACACACACACACACACACACACACACACACACACATACATAATACAAATACCAATGTCATTACCTTGTGTACTCTATACTGGATGCTCGGTGCCCTGATGTCTCTGTTACTTTGATGAGGTTGGAAACTTGGAAAACTTCCTCAGAAACACCTCAATGTGTTCCCGAAAAGAAAAAGTCCGACTCCGGACTAATAAACGGGTAAAACCTAAGTAAATCCTCTTTCCCACCACTCAGGGAAAACATTATATAAGTTTAAACTTCTTTGTAAAATGATGTGTTTTCTAATGTCTGGTTTTAGGTTGTGCTGGACCCCTCAGCACCCTTTTTCATGCGTCTAGGAGCACAGGGGAGCTGTGAGCTTTGCGCATCACTGCGCGCAATGGCACAGGAGCGACGCAACCTTTATGCGCCCGAGTCTCCAAACGGGGCATCGTAGTACATTTCTGTGAAAGTAGAGCGGTTTTATCTTGGATTAGTCCCGCAGTGTAGGTTCACTTGTCATCGGTGTAAACGAGAATAGAAAACCGACCGGTGAATAGTCTGGGAATCCTCTGAACATTCAGGTAAAAATAAAGGAATTAATAAAAAAAAATCTAAATGAAGCGGACGCTTTTCCAGTCTGTCATTCAATTCCCATTTAAACTGAAACTGAAACTGTAGATGGGAAGCTTCTCAGGTCACCGCTTCATTTTGTGAATCGACTCCTTGGATGTTGTTGCTGAATGATGTTTCCACTCTGAGGTGTCATTCACAAATCAGGTCCGTTATTCACGATTCCAGCTGCCTGCAGTTTCCGATGCTGCAGGTTTCGCGGTCATTCAGACCCTCACGTGCGGGAAGTAACTTCAACTCTGAGCTTGTGGAGGAGGTTTACGCGCCTTATAGCGTTCAACGATCCCCCTCTCTCTCTCTCTCTCTCTCTCTCTCTCTCTCTCTCTCTCTCTCTCTCTCTCTCTCTCTCTCTCTCTCTCTCTATCGCTCTCTCTCTCTCACACTCCCTCTCGCGGTTTTGTGTGTAAACGTGTGCGTGTTTCTGACACACACGATCCACCAGTGATGCGTTCTACCCACGTCTTTCTCTCTTTTTCTCTTTTACTTTCTTCTCGTTTTTCTGCCCTTCCGTTTCTTCATTCTCTCTCTCTCTCTCTCTCTCTCTCTCTCTCTCTCTCTCTCTCTCTCTCTCTCAGCTTCTTATCGCCTCTTCCAGATGATGTTGCGCGTGTCCTCGCCTCCCGCGGTTGCGCGCCTCACGGTCCATCCTGAAGGCATCTTCGGACGGTTCATATCCTTCCATCACGTGGAAGAACTCCTACTCCATATCGTGAACTTACCTTGACCTTTTTGTGGAGTTAAGTGCATGTGATATCAGAATTAAAACACCATTGATTATACCTCAGACACATTATGCAGCAGCATATAGGGTAATATATTACACTCTAAGAGAGGCAGTTGGAGGGAAGCCAGTCAGTCAGCTAATTGCAGGTCGAAACATGGTGCAGTTATTTCTGTATTTGCAAACACCTTTCACAGTTATTGCCTTTTTCAATTTTCTTTATGAGCTGTCAAAGTGTGAGAAAATTCAGTTCAGTTTGAGGCTCCTGAAGGTGGTGCTGTTTTTGTCTGATTTGACATTTAATTCGACCATTTAAACAGTTCATTTTGAAGGCTTGTGGTTTTGAAACATGATGCTTTGGTCCAGCAGTTTTGATGAAAAATAACTAAAGGTCAGAAATTGCACCCCTATAACTGTACATGTCTACTGGTGTAACATCATAATTAAAAAGACCCAGCTAAAAAATATAGTTTATTTGATCTGTTCCTCCTCTAACTACACCAGTGGTGTCAAGGTGCCCTGAACACACACTCTGTACACTTCTACACCACTGCAGGATGCAAACTTTAGCCAGTGGAGGTCAGAAAAAACAATGTTTTCCAGCTGATGCAAAGTTATTCTTTAAAGGTGCTCTTTCAGATATCTTGCCCTTTCATTATTGACATAACTGGGCTGGCCATGCATGCTTTCATGTTACACCCACAATGCAATTATAGCACCCAGCCTCCGGTTCTGCTGCTGTTGTTTCCACTGTTAATGCCATTAACAATGAGCTGCCAGGTCAGCCGTCGCCATGTTGAGAGCTTTGCAGAGGCAATAGAAATGCTTCCATGCATTTAGCACCTTTTATGGACCAGTGTGTAGCATTTAAGCAGATCTATCAGTAGAAATGGAAAATAACTTCTACAACAGTTTTCTGTATAATCACCTAAAACTCAGAATCGTTGTGTTTTCATTAACTTAGAATGAGCCCTTCACCATGTTTCTAGCTCCAGTGAGAGCCTCCATGTTTTACATTACCTGAAGACCAGCGTAGTTCTCTGCTTGTAAAGCTGTGGTAATGTGAGGCGCAGAGTGCAGAACCGTGGTACTGCCAGCCACTGTATGACTTCTACTGTTCCTAAAGTATGTTATTATAGTGAGGATTTTGTGTATTTATGCTACTGGAAGGCAACTGTAGTTCTCCGATATGCTTGTGAAACTCCAGTAACCGCCAGCCGCCGTCTGACTTCCTTTGCTCCTCAGGTAGTGTTAAGCTTTAGTTATACTTTGCACAAGGATGGCTGCACGGGCATGAGCTAAAAGAAGCATTTGAATCTTTTATACTTAATGTGGATTTTTCCTCACGACAAAATACATTCTCAAAGCTTCTCAAATTCCTTATATTTTGTCACCCATACACATAGTTTGAAAAATTTGGTGTGTGTGGATGGGTGAAAACGTGCCCTCGTGGATGCGGCAAGCATAAATGAAGCATTATTATGGTGACGATGTCCTCTGAGTGATGAGAATGGCATTACTGCAGTTTTGCACTTAGGGGCTCACATTGCTGCAGTCTTGGAAAAGGAGGAATGAGCAGAGTGGTACTCAGTTGGTTACAATCTGCATGCACACCACTAGATGCTGCTAAATCCTACACGCTGTCCCTTTAATGCTGCTTCAGACACCTATTTGTCTAACTTTGATTAAAGTTGGAGGAACGATGCATCCAGGCAACTTCACACCAATTACAGTTGTAGTGGCAGCTTGCGATAAACTGTCTTCGCCACTTCTAGCAGGATGTAAAGGTTTCTGACTCCTGTAGAGAACCATGTCTGACTTCCACTGGCCTCCTGCAGACATTCTCTCTCCTTGGTCAGCTTCAGTGATGAGGCTCCTATTGTGAGTGAAAGATTCCACCGACATTAAAATAAACAAAAGCATATCCTTTGACTAATACCGCTGATCAAAATAGAAAAAACGGTCCAATCTGTGGTCTAAATTCTCGAGTCTAAAATCTGTGATCCAGAATGTGTGATGTAAAATCTGTGGTCAGTAAATTGGTGTATATTAAACATTTTCAGTAGAATAACACAATGTACTTTTAAGAATGATAATCAAATGCAAAAACTGTAGATAACACAACATGGCTCTGACAACAACTGTTCACTCATCACTGACTTTCTGCCTAAACTGAACCACAAATATCTGCCTCACAGCAGCTCAGATTACAACAATTCAACACTGAAGTGCAAATGGTGGCGTGAACAAGGAGATGGATGTAGACCACTGGCACTGGTCCATAACAAGAGAAGAGGAAGGAGTTGGGGGGCTGGGGTATTAAAGGACAAGACGGTGCCCAGAGAATTTGAATCATTCATTTTCACATCAAACGCAACATTCACCAAGTCTTTAGATTTTCATCCAAACAGGGCAAATATTCTCTCCTCTCCCTCATCTGACATGCACTTTGTTGCTGCTTAAAACACCCGAGTCTCCACTGTGATTAACATGTGACTGCATGTAAGCATCCACACATACAATGTAATACACCTGTGCTCCTTGGGGATGTTTGACCAAACACTGTGCTCTGTTTGTGATTGCGTATGATTATGTAGGATTTGTCATAAATACAAACACACACCCAAAAAAAGACACATGTAGACTCACACTAATGCACAGACACCAAAAACCTCATGAGAGTGCTTTTTGTTAACATATTCTATCTCCTGTGCTTCATGCATAAATATCTCTATCAGTAAATTCAGAGCATGTTCACGCTCAGCATGTTGTGAGAGGTTTATTTACAACCTGAGGCAGTTAGTCAAAAAAGAGCATAGAGACACACCTGAAAATGATAAATGGATGTCTGATGATCAGCAGCTAGGCATGACTGGAAAAGGTAGAAAAACTAAATGAAGCACCAAAGGAGGGACTGATTAAAAGAAATCACTTTCAGATCAGAGTATTGCAAAAGTTTTCTTTTTTGGATTTTTGAATTTTAAGTAGCAGTAACTTTATTTTTAACTTAGAGGTAAACAACAAAACAGTTTGTCATTGCCTTCTAAAACGACAGGTTTTCTGATCTGACGCTCCTATCAGCAGGACCTTCTAAAAGCATCGCAGAGTTACAAAAATTATTGCTTTATTACGTTAAGACTTGTCGTCAATGTGAGGCTGTCACTTTGGCAGGAATCCTCACAAAGGCCAGGAGGAAGTGGCAGGCGTAACAAGCTGCCAACACAACTTCTTGGCAAGGAAGGCAGCAGTTTTCCCAACCCATGCTATGATAAAGCCTGTAAAAGGGAGAAGCAGCAGCTTGTTCAGGAACAGATACAAGCAGAGTTGGAGGAGGAACGCTGTAGCAAGATGGTCGGCATGTACAAACAAGTCGCCCAGACCATATGGGAACATGCAGAACTTCACAAGATCATCTGGTCAGAGCTCCACGGCACGTCAAGTTTCTCATCCAACGAAGCTATGATGTTCTCCCAACCTGCAAAGCTGGGCCATGCAAACTGTGCCAGAAGAAGGACACCTTGGAGTATATCCTCAGTTACTGCTCAAAGGCATTTGGGGAAGGGCAATACTGCTGGCACAGTCCCACAGTTTGGTCAGTACCCCTCAGCATCATAAATGCATGATGCATCATGATGCATGGAGGGACCCTTTAGCAACAGCATCTGCTGAACTGGGCTTTCAATTAACTCCAATGTAAACCCACCCATGGCGTTATTAGACAATCAGAGCAAGTGATGTAATATTAATAGTGTTAGAGTCCATTCAGGGCAGGCAGGAGGGGAGCTAGATGGGTCAAACAAACACAAGACTTTCAACCAGGAGACCACTGCTCATGTCTGCTGTGAAGCTAAAAGTAAAATTGACTTATGTTGTCATGTCAGTCTGTAGTTGTGACTCGTCGCTATCGCCAGTTCCAGTCATGTGTCATGCGAGTCATTAGTCAGTGACGTTAACATCAAACGGCTCAAGTTCCCAGAAAACATCTCTGCTCCACCCAGACATGGTGTTAACATCTGAGTCTACAAAGAAAGCTGTTTGTACAAAAGGCCTAAATAAGCAGATCTTATCACATAGTGCTGGAGAAGTGGTGGGTGCTTTGCTTTGCTGGCCATTCACAACAGCAAACTCTCAAACACCTTGGAGTAAAAGGGCTGCAGTGCCAAAGAGCCACCAAGAACATTCTGGAGGCTGCTGATTGTGGTGGTTGTGGATCTGGATGGAGGATCCCTCCACCATTTGGACTCAATGTGAGGCTGATCACCCCCAGCTGGGTGAGGGTGTCTGATAATTAAAGACCCAGAAACACCCTATGACCCCAGGTTCATCACTGAAGACGTGTCCAAGTAGCACCACAAAATGTATTCTAGGACTATCGGGCAGCCAGCAGAGACGTCAGCAAATTACTGTAACTGGCCAAGAAATAATCCTACAAATAACCCCCTGTGAAATGGTTGTCTAGAAGATAACCCCCAAACTGCAAAAATGTGTGTAAACTCTTGCTAGACTCACTGCCTGCTGACCTATCCTAACCTTAATCATTCAAGGTCAACACCTAACCTTAACCATTCAAGGTCAACACCTAACCTTAACCATTCAAGGTCAACGCCTAACCTTAACCATCTCACAAGAATTTTGCAACTTGGGGATTACCTTCTGGACAGGTCCCTGTGAAACCACATCTTGTTGTATGTATAGACCCAATTTCTGTTAGCAAGCATGTCAGTGGAGTTTAGGTAGAGTCTTCATTAAAATATCTATAATCACAGGCACACAGGTGGCAGCGTTACGATATAAATGACAACATATTTCTTTATGTAGCACAATGTGAAGGAAATATTCAGAGCAATTAACTGGAGTGGACCGGAGCACTGGAGGTTTATTGAATTCAAGGAGAACCAAGTCAGCAATACATGTGTGTTGCCAACTCTATTCAGACCACGCAGCCGACCAGCGGGGACTTTTTTACCTCGCTCAGCGTGCGCCGTGATAACCCGAACACATTCCTTAGATATACATGAGACAAAACAACTGAGAATGTGTCCAGCATGAAAAATTTAAGTTTATATGTGAGTGAAGATGTTTTGCTCGCTAAACCCTTGTGTCAACCTTGGGAGGTGGGGGAGGAAAGAAAACGGGCTGGCCGATCATCAGAGGCCTTCAACATGTACTGGACCAGAGGTGCATGGAGTTAATGATCTCTAAATGAAAATATAACCGGCAGTTTATCCTTAATATATACAGTATATGACACCCCTCTCCTGACAGTTTTTTCTAACACACAATTTATGTATAAGATGCTTGATATGAAGAGCAAAATAATGAAAAATAAATGGGCACATACTGTATGTAGCCATTATACAGAATTTGCTGTATAAAATGTATCATGAAGCCTGATCGGTGACCTACTAATACCCAACATGGAAGGTGTCTCAGCGCAAACAATAAATCCAGTTTCTTATGAATAAATATTCGATGTGCTGTGACACTTTTAGCAACCTCTCTTATTGATTCAATTTATTCATGTGATTCAGGGCCATTTTGCTGCATTAAACCACCTGTTGTTATTGTATACAGTCCTATAGGGGCACAACAATGAGGCGCAATTTTAGGCTGTATTTCCCAGAAATCCCGGCAGCTTGGCGTGAGAGGTGTGGGGCTGTGAAATAGGTTTTTCTGAACTTTGACCCCTTCCTCTGTCCTTGTTGGCTCATTACTGGCCACAATCACAGCAGAATTGTATGTGAATTGCTCGTCTTTTTCCCCACAAAAGAGATTTATCCAGTGCAGCAGAATTTGGCCTCACACAATGACCATGGAAACACGGAGAGAGACATACATGTACTCTCATATGTGCCGTGTGGAGTACATTAGTGCTCTCTTAGGTCACAACAAAGGTGTTTGAATTTGTTGATTTCCAGGAATCAGTGCGATGGAAGTGTGTGTATGAGACATGGAAACGGATGTTGTAAATTTATGAACATTCAGTCATAATCTATGAACTGAATACACCTATAAGGTGTGTGTAGTTTTTTAAAGTCTTACATTTACACTCTAGACACACATATATACTTATCAGTGACAAATTAAAATAGAAACCTGAATAAATGAGTGGAGAATTAAAATAAATGCAGGTGTTTCTACACACACCGAAAGGAATATGAGTATGAAAATTATGTGACTCATGCATGTAATGGCACCAGATCTTTGTCTATGTGGTGTAGTCCCCAGTTCCCATTCATATGTTGAACATGTTTATTTTTTGTGAGATTTTTTTCAATACATAAAATGAAACATACATATTTTTAATTTCATTTGAATTTTTAATTATTAACCAATATTAAAGGAACAGTGTGTAACATGCTGGAGGAATCTATTAGCATAAATAGCATAAGATATTCACAAATATGTTTTTATTAGTGTAAAACTACCTGAAAATAAGATTTGTTGTGTTTTCGTTAGCTTAAATCGGGGGGGGGGGGGGGGCAATTATTTTTCCTGGGGGGCCACATGAGAAACCTAGATTGTTGTCGGGGTCAAACAAATACTGTATGACATAACTTCTATTTTATCACTACAGGAAACATATTGGGCACTTATTTTTCAGCATTTATTACACTGAAAATCAGTCCAAACAGCAGATTATTAAGAAAATAGCGTTATAGACAGGAGTCTATGAACCGTACAGGATTCACTCTTTAGGTAGTAATGTTTCCATTAACTAAACTTAACATTTAACTTAACATTAACTCTTACATTTCCTTCTTTGGTTCATGCAGCTTTGTAAAGTCCTCTCTGCTTTAGTATCGTAGCCAGCAGCCCCTCGGCTGTCCTCTCCTTCTCATCTCCAGACAGGTTTCTGGATTTTTCTGCATGTTTTGTCTCAAAGTGACGGTTCTAGTTGTTTTCTTTGCGCACAGCCACATGTTTGTTGCAAACTAAGCATACAGCTTTACTGCCAACCTCTGCGAAAAAATGAAAAAAATACTTATCAGTCCATGACATATTTAAGACGTGCTGCCTCAGCAGGTGATGCTTGCAATCTGCAACCACGTCACTAGATGCCACCAAATCGTAACCACTGTACCTTTAAGTGATTGTATTTTTATAGGCCATTCAAGTGGAGGTATATATTAAAATGTCTTTTTTTCTTCTTTTTGGAAATTCAGTAATAATTTTACATAGGCAATGAATTTTTACGTTTTTCTTGTTATTACTTCTTGCTTTGTATATTTTTGCCACTATTATCATTATTACATTTAGCCATTATAGCTTCTGTCATTTTTCTTGTCTAGTAGAAATGTTTGTATCTGTACACTTCATCATGCATTGCCGCTAGGTTAAGAATAAGGCCAGTATTTTTCTTATAGTAAAAAAATACCAAAATCAATTAATTAATGTATCTACTAACAAGCTAACAACAACAAACTATGTATTTTTGAGCAGTTTGTAAAGTCTTCAGTGGGAACCAATGGACTGAGTATCACAGATCTTCAAGTTTTGATGTTATTGTCCCTTTTGTGGGATTTCTTGACTGTAAGAAACGTATAGAAACATATGAGCCTTATCCTCCATATAACCATGATTGCTCTCTAATAACCATTAAGATTGCTTCTGTTTCATCATATTGTCTTAATATTTTACCAATCACTAGTCTAGTGTGTAGGATTTGGTGGCATCTGGTGATGAGATTGCAGATTCCAACCAACTGAAACTCTGTGAGCCCAGGATGTAGGAGAACTAAGATGGCAGACGCAAAAACGTGAATATCAAGAGCCAGTGTTTGTTTTTGTTCATTCTGAGCTACTGTGGAAACACAGCAGCCGGCTCCGTGAAGAGGACCCGCTTCCCTATTTAGATAATAAACCTGTTTTTCTAAGCTAAAGAAAACACAACAATATTTTCAGGTGTTTATACACGAAAGAAAACATATTATTAATATTATATTTCATTAATTTTTCTGCTGATATATGCCCATAAATGTTCCTGTTCCTTCGGGAAAATCTTCTTTCTGCTCAGGACCTTAATGCTACTTAAATCTGATCACTGAGATCAACATGAACTGTCAGGGCTGGTTGTCTCTCGCCTCCTGTGTAACAGCAGCGGGGTTGTTAACTCTCTTATAAACACACACACACACACACACACACACACACACACACACACACACACACACTCTCAGGCACACTGGTCGTTCTAAGTGGATAATGAGGACGACACCTGGGGTGCTGAAATAATTGAAGCTGTTTGATGTCTCGTCAAATATTATTCACCCACACACACACTTTAACCTTTCTTCATTATAATCATGTACAGTGAAATACACACATGTCAGCAGCACCACAGATACACACACACATTAACCATGCCTGTTGGTGTGCGATCCTTGATGCAGTTCAGGGAAGCTCAATGGATGAGCATATAATAAGACCTGACAGGTGTGTGCGTGTGTTGTGTGTATAGTTATATGTTGTGTGTATGTAGATATGGTGCCTTTGGAAGAAGAAAGGGGGCTGCTCTAAGTATTCAGTGCACACCTTTGCACCAGATGCGGTTTAGCAAAAGTGTGAAAAACAAGACCCAGAGTCTACAGCCATGCTGGTGGCTCTGTGATGCTGCACCAAAGCATTGGACAAATTGATCTGGCAAATCTTTGACCTGACGATGGCACACCAAAGTTATTAGGATTCATCCCTTGGGACATTCACATTTTCATGTTTTCGGCCACTGTACTTCTCCACCATGCTTGGCACACAGGAGAAGTTTCAGATGGTTGCAACCTCACTGCTAGATGAATCCTCCACACTGCACCTTTAAAACTTGTTAAAAGATGCTAAATATTTAGCAGCTCCATGCACATCACTTCAGCATGCAGAGAAATCCAAAGATGCTCATGCCTACTTACAGTTGCTAAGCTATGATTAATTAGACAATCATTGCTCTGGGGAGGGGTTTAGCTAATGGTCAATTAAGTTAGCAACTAGCCTGCTGCGCTCTCCAAAGCCCCTGATTTCCTGTGTGACAATTTGATGATAATTTCACGAATTATAAATTTGATGTTGAATGTTTCTCTACATGTACAGCGCCACATCAACTAAAGAGATAATCACTGTAAAATAGTAATCTTGTGGTCTAGTAGTAGGGCCCAGACAGCCCCGACATGGTGCAAATTCCTAGATTTTTTTAAACTAATTGATATAGAGCAAAGCTGTAGCCAAGTAAGAGTCTCTGCATGATGTAATGAAGCTGCCATGTGCAGTCAAAAGCACTCTACACTTTGATGGGTACTTGAAGCTTAACAGGGTACCCACACAATGTACAGACAGTAGGAGGAACAGGAGTCACGGCTCATTTTTGCCCCAATGCCTTCTATTAGATTCACAAAGCACTGACAATACAAAGGCGATGACTCACACCAGTATTTATGTTACCACTCGGTATGTATTGTAGATCAAATTATGTGAACACCCACATCCTCTCCTCCTCCTCCTCCTCCTCCACATCATCCCTTTAACTTTCAGCTGCACCATTAAATTATCACACCACTTCATGCTGCATTTAAACCTGGGCTGTTTTAAGCAGTTTGAACTAACAACCATTAATCTGAATGTGGTGATTCACCTTTGATCGTCGTGAAAATGTTCAATAAATTTGCCCTTTTCCGGTTATTGGTCATAAACTACTTTTGCAGTTTTGCACAAGTTGCACTGGAAAAATACACAATATAGGGCATAAGTATTTATTCCCAGACATTCAGACAATGCTGCAAAATAGCTAATTAATAAGTTACTGTAAGTTGTGAACATTTTTGGTCACAGCTATAGCCTTCAGATTGAGGCCTTCATCACAGTTGGAACTTGTGCCGTGTTAAATAAATTAAATTATACTAAAACTATGAAATATGTTCATTATTGATTTACAATCAATACGTAATGTTTAAAGCCTCCATACACACACAGCTGTTTTCAGTTATTCTGGTTGATTTGACCTCTGTTCAGTTTGAAGCCAGTGCTGGCTCCAGCACTTTTGGGTATCTAAGATAAGATGTGATAGTAGCTTTTCATACCAGAATGAAGACAGATAACAAATTAACTCACTCCCAGATTTTATATTTTATTTGTTTTCCAATTCACCATCAAGTTAAAAATATTGTAATTGTAGGACTGAACAACAAAAGGACCACAAACAACTTTCTTCATTTATTAGAAAGAAGTCAGGGTTAAGATTTGTTATTAATTATGTATTGTCATTTCCATTCAGTCACGTGAGGCTGATAACTAACTAAGAGAGAAAACACTGCTGCTCTCGCAGTGACAACTGAGTCTTTCTTAGTATTAACGTGCAGACACAAGCTCCAAAAAGTCTCTACAGCTGTTAAACTGGCACATAATCCAACTCTGATCAGCTGCCGCTGTCATCAGAATGGTCGTTTCATGTGAGGCTTCAACAGGGCCTCTCATTTCTCTGAAAACATATTTCCTTAATTGTTCTGCTCTTCTTTGTGTCTTTTTTTAAAATTCAAATTTCAGAAAATATAATAACAATATATACATATAAAACACAGCTTATGCCAGGGACACATTCAAACATGCCCCCATTTGAAAGCACCATAGGGAAAAAATGCAAGTGACAGATTTGGGATGCAGCCGAGGTCTAATCAGCCAGATTAAAAACCTCATATACTGTATGTTTGAAAATTAATTCTGAAATATAATTAGCTGTTTTCTTCCCTAACTAACTGCATATTTGCCCAATAAATTGTATTGATTCCAGGATGAAAGTGGGAAATAGTGTATGTCACAGACTGTTCAGGCTTCAGAGGTCAGCCAATCACAGTCCTGTGTTTGAGCATGCGCCCTCTGGCTGCCGCTAGCGGAATAAATCATGGTCATAAACGGTGGAATCAGTCGACAAAAGCAGCCACAAAAAAAAAGAGCAGCAGTTGAAAATAATGTTTACATGTGGATTTACTCTCTCTGAAAAATTAGGTAATTGCTGTATTTTATAGACAATATTTTCAGCCCTTAAACAATATGTAATATCCGGCGGAAGAACGTCAGCGTTTGTTAGTCCGATATGGAGCAGGTGGGAAGCTAGGCTAACCAAGCTAACGCTAGCTCCGTTAGTAGCGTAGGACTGTTTGGCCCGGTGCTCCGTGGTTGGGAGCGTTTCTCGGCCCGATGAACAGCACCGTGGTGCGGTGACAGAACGGAGCCACACGTGGGTCAAAGCCTCCTGACTGACTGTCTGTCTTATCTTGTCTTTTAGGGGCCTTTCTTGTGACAGGTGACCCAGCAGCGACAGGTGAACCACGGCATCTTTCTTCGGCAAGGTAAGAGGGCACAAGTTATCCTCATGTTGCGTTGGTAACATGGGTACCTGGTACCTGAGTGTAGGCATATGTTCAGTTATGTTCTTTTCAGACCCAGTAAATAATAATTAATAATCCTTAAGTAATCCCACAGTGGAGAAATTTGCTGGATAACAGTAGAAAAGGGGGACAATACAAACAACAAAACGTATCAGTAAAACAAAGTGATATCTAATAAATAAGCAAGTAAAAACAAGAGATGCAAGTAAATTAACAGTGAAAAACAAGATATAAAAATAGAAAATGAGTGGTTGGGTGCACAGTGGTACACATTGATATTGTACATCAGTGAGTGAATGAATGGTCAGTTTAGTTTAGTTGATCAACAAACAATTAATTGCAAACAAGTTTGATAAGTAGGTTTCTCAAACCTATATTGTCCCAAAATGTTAAGCTTCACTTGATTTGTTTGTTTTTACATAATGAAATTTTCATAAACAATTGTGACAGAGAGGGACATTTTACAGATAGAAAATAATAATAAAAAATAAATAAAAAAATACATAGAAATATAGGCGATAGAAAATCTTGAGAAAGTTGTATAATTGTCAACAACTGTATGCTCTAAAAGGGGAGTTTTTTGTTTGCAACTTGATAGGTATGCTATTTTAGCAGTTTTAGCCTGTGTAATTAGGCGGAGGCGATGAATAATGTAGTAATTTGACATAATTCTCTGTAAAAATTTGTAAACATACATGATGAATAGCAGGAATAGCTGGTATATAGATAACAACTAAATAATGTTTTTTTTTTTTAATTAAATTATATGTGCAGAATCAGATTTGACTTGATTTCTGATGCGGGTACAGCCATATATAATCATATCACATCTTATCTTAGATGCCCAAAATGTTCATCAATGTAGAGCTGCAACAATTAAATGATGACCGGTAGTTGTCTATTATTAAATATAGAGATGATCCAATACCATTTTTTCCCCTTTCCGATACCTGAACTTGCCGTACCAGATGATACTGAGAAGTACTGATATGATACTAGTGTGATTTAAAAAATAGTTATTGTTATTATTGTTATAATTATTATTGGACTGGAACTGGAGACGGTGAACGCAGCACCAGGGCTGCCACAGTAAGTCTCCTGACGGGAACTGGAGCAATGAACGCAGCACCGTGACTGCCACAGTAACTCTGCTGACGGTGAACTGGAGACAATGAACGCAGCACCGTGACTGCCACAGTAACTCTGCTGATGGTGAACTGGAGACAGTGAACGCAGCACCGTGGCTGCTACAGTAACTCTACCGACGGTGAACTGGAGACAGTGAACGCAGCATCGTGGCTGCCACAGTAAGTCTCCTGATGGTCTGTTGTGCTCACACTACAGCTGGTGCACCACAGCATGAAAGGCATTAAACTTGTCGGTTTAATGGTTAATAATGGGTTAACGAGGGTCGGTTATTGGTAAGAAAATATTTCTAAATTACCCTGGGATGAAAATAATTGATTTTATTAATCAACAATGAAGATAATCATTAGTTGCAGCCCTCCATCAGTGTTCCTGTTTCTTTTCCTTAAGATGGTGAAAACATAGTGCCTAAAGACATCATGATCTTCATGAGGCCTCATGGCGCAGGTGTTTGCCTCTGCCTTCAGGGTATCAGCTGGCAGCCATCCTCTATCACTTTCTCACACACTGAGGTCAGTGGCAATCATCAAGTCAAGTGATATCCTCAGGCTCTATTTTGGCCATCTGTATATAATATTAAATAAATTATAATTTATTACAGAGCTTGTAAAAGGCAGAGATTCTTCTCAGATGCACAAGATAATTGTTTTTACTTGCAGTAATGTATGTTGTGCTTGATTAGAAGTAGCTACGACATCCATGTTTTTGTAGTGCTATTATTTTCTTGTCATCTCGATTATAAGAGGAGCATGTTAAATGTTTATTGTTGTGTTAATTATGGTAAAGTTAACATGCTGAGAGTGCAGGAAGAGGCATTAAAGCATGTAGTCAACATTAGTATCTAGAGAGGACATTATTCTTCCCTCTTTATGAGTATGCCCATGTTTGGGGATGTGAATGTAATAAGTCACTGAAATGTGAGCTGCTGAAGACTTAATGTATTTTAAAGCTGTTGAACTAACAAATGACTATAAATAAGAAAATATTGCTTTTAACTCAATGTCCATTAGCGTTTTCCAGAGCTTTCTGCTGAGGTTGTCATCAGCAGGTGGAGTCATTGAGATAGTTTACATGCTCCATAGCTGTTATGATTTCACCTGCGGTTGATTATGATGATAAATATCACAAGACGATATAGATTTGTCCGTTGTCACACAGTTTTTTGTTGTGGTATTTTTCCCTTTCATATATCGTTGTGTGTTTTAGGCTGTTGTGGGCAGTGTTACAAATCAATGACCAATGGCTGATTTATGGTAATATTGGATTTTTCTATGACTTTTGCATCAAAGTGATGAAGCATCTGGTCCATCCCTAATTTCATCCATAGCACTTTTAGGACGGCTCTGCCATGTTGACTTATAAATTAAAGAAAACTTGGATATTTTTCAACCTGGACCCTATTTTCCCATATTTTTGTGTTGAAGTGACTAATGGTGACAGTAACTTCTGAAACTGGTCCAGTATTGAGCTGGAAGCTGTGAAACGAGCGAGGGATGGTGTTGTTAAGATTTTAATGGTACTACTGTCCTACTTTCCGATACTGCTTAATGATCCGGTACTTTAATGGTACTCGTCATGGTTCCTTTTGTTGTTGTTTAAGAGAAAAAAGTTAAACAAATTAGCGTAATAACAAAATTAACAGGGTGTTATTGTGTCATATATACAGTGTATAAGTAGAGTAGCAACTGCAGCAGCTTTGTTTTAAACAAATGTGATAATTACATTATAAAATTAATTAAAAAATGCGTAGTATAAGATACGGAAAAACTACGAGCACTGTCTGCATCGACTGGACTGAAGTTTAACTACACTTTGGACCACTGGACTGAGAGACAGATCGCTCCTCTGCTTAATTATGAAGGAGCTTTTTATCCTTCAGTTCATGTAGAAATGTAAAACTGGCTTAAGTGGTGCAGGAGGTCAAGTGCTAATCACCCATAATCACATGGTTGGTCGTTTGAGCCTTATCTCCCGGGTCCACATTTCAAGGTGTCCTTTTGCAAATCACTGAACCCCAAATTACTCCAGATGGCAACGTGCTGCCATTAGTGTTTTTGTCTGTATGTGGGTTAATGGTATGGGATACATACATGTTTTTCACAGGGTAGCTTCAATACGCTATTGAGATTAATCTTGTGAGCTTAATTTTTTTTTTTTGGGGGGGGGGGGGGGGTGAGTTGGCAAGTGATATGGATTTTAAGCACCTTGACCTGCAAGATATCATTTGATCTGGTGCTGCAATTCCCACATAACAGGATGACTCAGGAAGGACACCTGATGCCTTCACTTAGCAGTTGCTTGTATTTACTCTTATGTACCAATTCTTTGTTTTTTGTACTTGAACAGTGTGATTTCAGTCCATTTATCATGACTTGATGTAACCCGATCACAAGGAAAAACACACTCTTGAAAAAGGTATGTGCAAGAAGAAAGCTGAAGATATTAAATATTGGTGCAGATGGAGGCGCCTCGGTATTATGACAATAAGAAATTTCTTTTCTAATCCTCATTTCAGCCTGTCATGGTTTAAGTCTGGGTTTATTCCTTTTTTTGGGGATTAAAACCCACAGCTGTGAGTATGCCCTGATTTATTCAGAGGGATGAACAGCAAATGCAACAATACCAACACTATGAACCAGATTTTTATGCTGTGTGTTAGGTGACATTTGTAAGCGTGCTTCCATAAGTGTACTATAGGCTGTTGTTTTTTTATTTGAATTATTTAATCATGATTAATCACAGGATTATCCATAGTTAATTGTGATTTATTGCAAATTAATCACACATTTTTATTTGTTCAAAATACACCTTGAAGGGGAATTTGTCAAGTATTTAATACTCTACTCAACATGGGAGGGGACAAATATGCTGCTTCATGCAAATTTATGTATATATTTATTATTGGAAATCAATTAGCATGACAAACTGCAGCCCAACAGGCAACCATAGCTGTCAGAGTGCTGACTTGGCTATGACTTGATCCAGACTGACTGGGACTATCATAAAGTGGGCATGTCTGTAAAGGGGAGACTGGTGGGGACCCAGAGAACCCATTTACATTCACATGGAGGTCACAGGTCAAGGGATCCCTTTGAAATAACCATGCCAGTTTTTCCTCGCCAAAATTTAGTGCAACTTTGGAGCGTTATTTAACCTCCCTCATGACAAGCTAGTATGACCTGTTGGTACTGTTAGATTTCTTCGCTCTAGCTTTAAAACTGAGCCCGGGACAACCTCCGAAAGATCTGTTGTGTTAATGCGTTGAAAGAAATTAGTGGCATTAAATTGAACTTGCATTAACATGTTATTATTGCGTTAACTTTGACAGCCCTATAAAATGCTCAGCCTGGTAAAATGTGTTCATATACTGTAGACTACCTGTGACGGCCATCACAAACCTTTACTAACTTACTGCAGCATGCTATCTATGTAGGATGTTGCTTTTTAATGTGTCGTGGGTCCAGCCGTGAACATAGGCAATTTAAATTTGAGTGCATGTCAGCAATATGGCTGCGTGCGTGTAGCATGAAAAATCAAAGACCTTGCAGTGCAGACTACATGCATGTCAGAGGCGGCTCAAATTCAATATCAACTGACATACTAACACCTTTGTTGTCTGACACCAGTGTGTTTTCACAGTGTGTGTGAATGACAGGGAGGGAAAGAGTGACTGACAGCTGACTTGGAGAGGACAGGCAGCTCCTCAGCTGGGGTCTAAAGACAGGAACTGGCATTACAGACTACGTGGTGTTTGTGTGTAAGTGTAAGCGGGGGAAAAATGTGACCAGGAAGTGTGAGCAAATCATGTTCATCTGTGACAGGAAAAATAGGAAAGAGATTGTGTGAAGGAAACACGTAAATACAGACATGCAGACTGATGTGTGCATATTTAAAGTTATATTTAGGGATGCACTGATTTATCAGACGAACGTCTGTATGGGCATAGCAGCAAATATGATGACCTTCACTGATGGCAGTGGGCGATCTTTGTGTTGTGTTGCATTCATTTGTTCTGTTAGCTGCTGATTTAATTTCATTTGGTTTATGTTTCACAGAATGTTATGTCTGGTCAGGTGATAAGTTCCTCTCATTGAGTAGGTAGGGGCTGTTGAAGCAGATAGGTGAGTGTTGGTTTGCTGTTTTAGAGATAGCATTAATCTGTGAAAATGCTTAATGTTGGTTAATGGTTAAACAGTTAATTATTAACACCCCTAGGAGGCATACAGCTGTGAGGTGGTAATTCTAATTTATCAACCAAAAATGCCCCCAAAAATGCTTTTTCCAGTTTCTGGACTCTGAGTAAACTGTAAACTGAAGATCTGAGTTTTTTGGTCAGTCGGACAAAACAAGGCATTTTGAAGACTTCCCGTTGGACTGTGGGACATTTTAACAGGCTTCTTTCACTTTTTTTTTTTTTTTACACTTTTTTTTAAAATATATTAATCAAGAAGATAATCATCAAAATAATTGCTAATCATCAGTTGCAGCCCAATATCAAATTTGTCAGCAACTATTAACATTTTTTTGCATTCTGTAAATGCCTTTATATATTGTTGTCTTACATGGGAAGTACTTAAATCACTCACTCATCGTCATTCTCTTGTCCAGGGTCAGGTTGCAGGGGCAGCAGCTCCAGCAGGGGACCCCAAACTTCCCTTTCCTGGGCCACAGTAACATGCTCTGACTTGGGGATCTCAAAGTGTTCCCAGGCCATCTCTCATTCTAGTCCTGGGTCTTCCTCAGGGCCTCCTCCTAGCTGGTCGTGCCTCGAACACCTTCCTAGGGAGGCGCCCAGGGAGCATCCTTACCAGATGCCCGAACCACCTTGGCTGGCTGGTTTCAATGCAAAGGTGCAACGGCTCTACTCCGACTCTGTCATGGATGGCTGAGCTTCTCACCCTATCTCTAAGGGAGATGCCAGCAGCCCTGCTGACAAAACCCATTTCTTGTACCTGTGATCTAGTTCTTTTGGTCATGACCCAGCCCTCATGACCATAGGTGAGAGTAGGAACGAAGACTGACGGTAGATCGAGAGCTTTGCCTTTCGGCTCAGCCCTCTTTTCGTCACAACGGTAAAGCGAGTGTCTTACCACCCCGGCTGCTCAGGTTCTCCGGCCAGTCCCACGTTCCATTGTCCTCTCAATCACGAACAAGACCCCGAGGTACTTGAACTCTTTCACTCAGGGTAAAGACTCATTTCCTATCCAGAAGTGCTTAAATAAATATTTACATTTTTTTATGAATTATAGTATTATAATAATTATGCACAACAAAAACAACAAAATAATAAGTGAGGAGGTTTTTTAAACAGTTAAACTAGCGTACTTACTTAAGAAAGATATGTAATTCTAATATTTATTATTTATTTATTATTTTTATTACTGGCTGATCCTCCGTTATAGTTGTTTAGTTGTTCCTGTAGAACTTCCTCTGTGCATTGTGTGAATCTCTGAGATACCCTTTTGTCGAGCATTTCCTATGATGGACGTTTAAAGACTGAAAGCTAGCGTTTTTGAGTAAATACCTGCACCTTGGCATTGTGAACTCCGATACACTGTTATAAACTGCTTTTGATGGTACTTTTGTATTTGTGATGTGTAATCTGTGACATCATGATATTCACATCTAGATATTCACAACAGCTACAAAAGAGTTTGAGAGGAGGAAGTGTTTGTTTGTTTCAGTTTTACAGACAGGAAGTAGTTTCCGGGAATGTAGGTTCATCCCAAATATAATAATCATCTCAGTCTGATGATAACCGTCAGGCCTCCAGGCAACAGAAATTAGAGCAGCGTGAAGTGTGTATGGTCTTTTATATGCAGTGTGCTATAGTTCCTTCCAAACGCATGCTCTCCTTATCAGGTAGCGTCAGGACCTGGCAGGAAGTTGCTGACTGGGTCAGATAAGAGCGTCTTCTGTTGTAATGACCGTCTGAAACACACAGACACACTAACTGTCGCTTCTTTATCTCTCAGCACCTCCATTTCTCACTTTCTATTTCTCAGTTTCACAGAAACATATGGTCTTTCATCCCGACACGCCTCAGTAGTCACAAAATCTCAGTCTGCCAGTCAGGCTTAATTATTTTTTATTCTCATTCTCTTGCATACAGAAACGTTTGTCCTCTAGTAAGAGAGGAAGTAGATGATTGTTGCAATTTCTGCCTCATTCCCACATTTCCCCACTGCTTCACATCATTGTAATCACGTTAGTGCAATATGAGATGCTCAGCAGTAGAAAAGTAGATATCGGCAAGAATCTCCAAACACACTTGAATGATCCTCTAAATCATTCTGCTTTTCACTCAAGGAGAAGAAACTGGTCTGTTCATTTACTGTGTGCAAATGTAGCATCACGCCGGTGCATATTTTGCTTTGCTCTGTTGAGACTCAGTAAGGGGGTTGATCATCATCACTGACTGCAGATTAACATATTTATCGGGCAATTGGATCAGCGTTTAACCTTAAAGCTTTAAACGTGAAAACTGTGACTTGATGCTCTTAAATGGCCTTGTATTCATGTGACTGGATTAAATTTGTATTAAAACATCCTTAGGTATTATTTTATCACTCAAAAACTCAGCTAATCTACATCAGGACTGTGTGGTTTGGTTAGATCTGATTGACCCTGAAGGCACTATACTGTAAGCACACAACACCACAGCTGTCATCAGATCTTCATTCAAATGTTTAAATCTGATGCATTCAGGAAACAAACTGAAAGCCGCTGAGAGTCTGAAGTCCTGCCTCGTTGGCTTGTCCGAAGCACTACTAAAATTATACGCTGGCATTCAAAAAATATGTTGAACAGAATTTATTAAAAAAATAATCAGCTTATTATAAGCGATCAAAACGGTAGCAGTCAAAAAATATGGCAACCCACTCACCGTCTCTTCCCTCTGGTTGAACGCCTGATTATATATATCCGTATCCTGCACAGATTGTAAAGCAACAAATAAAATTGACTTGACTTGAATGTCAAACTTTTTGCTAGAGATCTTTTTTTTTATTCTGATCTTGGCTTTGAATAGAAAATCAGTTCAGTTCTTCAATTCATTCCTTAAAACAAGGGCAAAAATCTAGTCTTTTCCTTTCCCTGATGACCTGTTGAAAGTTTATTCATCTTCATTTCTTGTTGGCTTAACTGGAGCTGCTATAAATGAGCTGCATAATGATTTAGATGGGCTGGGTGAGATGGGCAAAATTTTCTATCCCGATGTAGGTAATTTCACACCTTGATGACGATGTATAACTCAATGAATAAATAGTGTATATTAACTAACCACATGGTAAAGCCTATTTTGTATACTATTTTAGTATACCTATACGTTTTTGACTATGTGAATTAAATACTTGACAAATGTTTTTTTTTTATTTTAGTAAGAGATTTAGTGCAAAATGAACAACAGTTTCCAGTGAAATCATAAAGAAAAATTAATAAATACAGGCCTATAATTTAAAGGGGTCAGCAAATATAATATCAATCAAAAATGGCTGGTAATTGTATTTTACAGGATAGGTGTTAGACATTAAGGCCCATAATGATTTATTTCTATTGTTTTATTATTATTATTTATTTTAGTTTTATTTCTACTGCCCAAAATCACAAATTTGCCTCAGGAGGCTCAGGAACCACCCATCTGATTATTTTTGACATAGTATACAATGACTTTTTCAACATACTATACCATTGTTTTTTTATGACTTTTTAAGAATCTTTTTGATTTAATACACTAACTTTTTTTATATACACTTATACTATAATAGACTTTTTTTGGATTGTTTTCATATTTTCCTGTCTTCTTGGACTTGACTTTTTTGCTGTGCTATAGTATGACTTTGTAATGACTTTTTCAAGTTTTTGACATACTATAATGATTTTTTTATGATTATTTTTGACATGACGTTTTTCAACTTACTATACTATGACTTTAAATTTTTTTTTTTTTGACAAACTACTATGACTTTTTTGTCATACTATACATATTTTTTGATATACTATGACTTTTTCCTGACATTTTTCATCTTACTGTATTATGTCATTTTTATGACTTGACTTCATTTTTTTACATACATTTTAACATGACTTAAATTTATTTTTACATTCTGTACTACTTCTGTACTTTTTAAGACTTTTCCACCACACTAAATACTTCTATAACTTTTTTTTGACATACTTTATGATGACCTTAAATTCCTTTTGACAACCTGTGCTGAGACTTTTTAAAGACCTTTTTTGACATACAATACTATGACCTTTGATTAAAAAAAATCTGAGATAATTTGATACATTTCTAAAAAAAATGTATCAAAATGTATTTTCAACATATTGTACTATGATTTATTTTTAAAGACTATTTTGATTTCTTATTTTATAACTTTATTTGCCATACTACAAAATTACTTTTACTCATTAATTTTACTAATTTTTTTCATGACATACTATACTGAGACTTTTATTGCTCTTTTCGACACACTAGGCTTTTATTAATGATTTTTTTTGACATCTATTACTATGACTTTTATATGTTTTTTTTTTTCCTTTGACAAACAATAGTATTAGTTTTAATGTATTTTTAGACTAACAATTTATTGACTTTTTTTTAATGACTTTTTTGACATAATGACTTTTTTTGTGGTATACAATACTGTGACTTTATGATTTTCCTACATGTTTACTTCATTCGACATACTAAACTGTTGGACTCAATTAGTAAACCTACAGTATGTTCGAATAAATCAGCATAATATTTTGAATAAATTCATCATAGTACTGTATATATATATATATATATATATATATATATATATATATATATATATATATATATATATATATATATATATATATATATATATATATATATATATATATATATATATATATATATATATATATATATATATATATATATATATATATATATATATATATATATATATATATATATATATATATATATATATATATATATATATTTTTTTTTTTTTATATATATATATATATATAAATATATATATATATATATATTTACATAAATAATATATATATATATATATTTACATAAATATATATATATATATATATATATATATATATATATTAAAATATATATATATATATATATATTTACATAAATATATATATATATATATATATATATATATGATTTTTTCGACATACTATAGTAGAACTTTTTTTTTGACATACGAATATATATATATACGTATGTCAAAAAAAAGTTCTACTATAGTATATCGAAAAATTTCCGAAAAAAAGTCATAGTATAGTATGTCGAAAAAAACGTCATAGTATAGTATGTCAAAAAATTTCTGAAAAAAAAAGTCATAATATAGTATGCCGTAAAAAGTCACAGTATAGTATGTCGAAAAATTTCCGGAAAAAAGTCATAAAAAAACATCTTATTCTCCTAAGACAACAGTTCATTAGTGGAGTTTCACCTGTGTGAGTGAGTCCCACTAGTGAACGACAGTCGTTAAGGATTCAATGGGGCTAACGACAACAGTCGTTAAGCATGATGTGTGTTACCAGTGGACGACAGTCGTTGTGTTCGTTAGGGACACTTGAGGTTGGTTTCGGACTTTTCGGACTCTTTGATATCGAGTTTTCTTGGTATCGCTGAAAGTGCAGCATTGTAGATGAGGGATAGGTGGTGTCTGAGACCCCCTCCTCTGTTTAAGGATGGTTTTTCCAATTTCACATAGATGGCTACCTTTACTCCTCTTTCAAACCATCTGTCCTCTCTGTCCAAGATTTTAACATTGCTGTCCTCAAAGGAGTGTGCCTTTTCCTTAAGGTGTAAATAGACAGCTGAATCCGGACCTGAGGAGTTGGCCCTTCTATGTTGGGCCATGCGCTTGTTTAAGGTTTGTTTGGTTTCACCAATGCAGAGGTCCTTTCATTGCTCGCTGCATTGGACAGCATAAACCAGGTTGCTTTTCTGTGAGTATAGTAGCCTGTCTTTGGGGTGTACCAGTTTCTGTCTGAAGGTGTTGCCGGGTTTGAAACACACTGGGATTTGGTGTTTGTTAAAAACTCTTCTGAGTTTTTTTCGATACCCCGGACACATAGGGAATGACTTTGTTCCTGCGTTTGTTTCTGTCCTCAGCTCCCTCTGCATTTGTAGTCTTCTTAGAGCGTTACTCTGTCAAAGGTCCAATTTGGATAGCCACAAGTTTTCAGAGCTCCCCTTAAATGTTTGTGCTCTTTTCCTTGGGCCTGTGTGGTGGTTGGTACATTATCAGCCCTGTGTTGTAAGGTTCTGATAACGCCTAGTTTGTGCTCCAGAGGGTGGTGTGAGTCAAAGAGAAGGTATTGGTCTGTGTGAGTGGGTTTCCTATATACCCCAATGTGGAGGCTCCTGTCCTCATCCAAGTAAACATCACAGTGAAGTGAACATCACAATAGGTCGCAAAATTTCCGAAAATAGTCATCATATAGTATGTCGAAAAAGTTCAGATAAAAATGTCAATGTATAATATGTCGAAAAAAAGTCCTACTATAGTATGTCAAAAATTTTCCGAAAAAAAGTCATAATATAGTATGTCGAAAAAAGTCATAGTATAGTATGTCGAAAAAGTTCCGAAATAGTCATACTATAGTATGTCGAAAAAAAGTCATAGTATAGCATGTCGAAAAATTTCCGAAAAAAAGTCATTGCATAGTATGTCGAAAAAAATAATAGTAAAGTATGTCGAAAAATTTCCGAAAAAAGTCATAGTATAGTATGTCAAAAAAAGTCATAGAGTACGTCGAGAAATTTCTGAAAAAGTCATAGTATAGTATGCTGAAAAAAGTCAAAGTATAGTATGTCGAAAAAAGTCAGCATAGTATGTCGAAAAAAGTCATAGCATAGTATGTCGAAAAATTTCAGAAAAAAGTCATAGTATAGTATTTTGAAAAAAAAAGCCATACTATAGTATGTTGAAAAATTTCTGAAAAACAGTCATAGTATAGTATGTCGAAAAAACAGTCATAGTATAGTATGTCAAAAAATGTTCTTAAAAATGTCATAGTATAGTATGCCGAAAAAAGTCATAATATAGTATGTCGAAAAAGTCAGAGTATAGTTTGTCGAAAAAAGTCATAGTATAGTATGTCGAAAAAAATTCTGAAAAAAGTCATAGTATAGTATGTCGAATGAAGTGATAGTAGAGTACGTCGAAAATTTTTTGAAAAAAAGTCATAGCATAGTATTCTGAAAAAAAGTCATAGTATAGTATGTCTAAAAAAAGTCATAGTATAATATGTCGAAAAATTTCCGAAAAAAAGTCATAGTATAGTATACTAGTGGAGATAACCACATACAGTGGAAGCATACCGCACACTGGACCATGTCATCATGAGGATCTTTATTCTGAGCAACGCGTTTCGCTGGTGGCTTCTTCAGGCTCATTCTGAGCACCAGGAAGTCAGGGAAACGAAAGGAAACGATACTCAATATATAATATAACGATACTCAATATATAATATATAAGGATGCTCAGAATAAAGATCCTCATGATGACATGGTCCAGTGTGCGGTATGCTTCCACTGTATGTGGTTATCTCCACTAGTTTACCTTTTGCCACATTACCGGCACCTCGACCTAGCGCTGTGCACGGGCACTTTTGTATTTTTTGTCATAGTATAGTATGCTGAAAAAAAAAAGTCATAGTATAGTATGTCGAAAAAAAGTCATAGTATAGTATGTTGAAAAAGTCATAGCATAGTATTTCGAAAAAAAATTTCAGAAAAAAGTCATAGTATAGTATTTCGAAAAAAAGCCGTACTATAGTATGTCGAAAAATTTCTGAAAAACAGTCATAGTATAGTATGTCGAAAAAACAGTCATAGTATAGTATGTCGAAAAATGTTCTTAAAAATGTCATAGTATAGTATGCCGAAAAAAGTCATAATATAATATGTCGAAAAAGTCAGAGTATAGATTGTCGAAAAAAGTCATAGTATAGTATGCCGAAAAAAGTCATAATATAATATGTCGAAAAAGTCAGAGTATGGATTGTCGAAAAAAGTCATAGTATAGTATGTCAAAAAAATTCCGAAAAAAGTCATAGTATAGTATGTTGAATAAAGTGATAGTAGAGTACGTCGAAAATTTTTTGAAAAAAAGTCATAGTGTAGTATGTCTAAAAAAAGTCCTAGTGTAGTATGTCGAAAAATTTCCGAAAAAAAGTACTAGTATAGTATGTCGAAAAAAAAGTTATAGTAGAGTACGTCGAAAAATTTCTGATAAAAAGTCATAGTATAGTATGTCGAAAAAACAGTCATAGAATAGTATGTCGAAAAATGTTCTTTAAAATGTCATAGTATACTATGCCGAAAAAAAGTCATAGTATAGTATGTCGAAAAAAGTCATAGTATAGTATGTCGAAAAACTAGTAATAGTATGTCGAAAAAAAGTCAGAGTATAGTATGTCGAAAAATTTCATATAAAAAGTGATTTGTTAGAAACTCAAAAACTTCATGTAAAAATGTCATATTATAGTATGTGGATTCATTTCATGTAGGAAAAAGTCATAATATAGTATATCGATAAATTTCATGTAAAAAAAAAAGTCATAGTATAGTATGTCGAAAAATTTCATGAAAAAACGTGATTTCTTAGAAACTAAAAAATTTAATGGAAAAAACGTCATATTATAGTAACTGGATCCATTTCATGTAGGAAAAACTCATAATATAATATGTCGATAAATTTCATGTAAAAAAAGTCATAGTATAGTATGTCGATAAATTTCATGAAAAAACGTTATTTTGTAGAAAGTCAAAAATTTCATGGAAAAATGTCATAGTATAGTATGTGGATTCATTTCATGTAGGAAGAAGTCATAATCTAGTATATCGATAATTTTCATGTAAAAAAAAAAAAAATCACAGTATAGCATGTCGAAAAATTTCATGAAAAAACATTATTTTGTAGTCAGTCAAAAATTTCATGGAAAAACGTCACAATATAGTAACTGGATCCATTTCATGTAGGAAAAAGTCATCATATAGTATGTCGATAAATTTCATTTTAAAAAAAAGTCAAAGTATAGTTTGACGAAAAAACGTTATTTTATATTAAGTCAAAAATTTCATGGAAAAACATCATAATATAGTATGTGGATCCATTTCATGTAGGAAAAAGTCATAATATAGTATGTCGATAATTTTCATGGGCTGCACGGTGGTGTAGTGGTTAGCGCTGTCGCCTCACAGCAAGAGGGTCGCAGGTTCGATTCCAGCTTGCGGCTCTTCTGTGTGGAGTTTGCATGTTCTCCCCGTGTAAGCGTGGGTTTTCTCCGGGTACTCCGGCTTCCTCCCACCGTCCAAAGACATGCTGTTTAGGTTAATTGATGACTCTAAATTGCCCGTAGGTGTGAATGTGAGTGTGAATGGTTGTCTGTCTCTATGTTGTCTGTCTCTATGTGCCCTGCGATGGACTGGCGACCTGTCCAGGGTGTACCCTGCCTTCGCCCTATGCCAGCTGGGATCGGCTCCAGCCCCCCCGCGACCCCTAACGGGATAAGCGGTTGACGATGGATGGATGGATGGATGGATGGATAATTTTCATGTAAAAAAAAGTCATAGTATAGTATGTCGAAAAATTTCATGAAAAAACATTTTGTAGTAAGTCAAAAATTTCATGTAAAAATGTCATAGTATAGTATGTGGATTCATTTCATGTAGGAAAAAGTCATAATATAGTATATCTATAAATTTCATGTAAAAAAAAGTCATAGTATACCATGTCGAAAAACTTCCGAAAAAAAGTCATTGTATAGTATGTCGAAAAATTTGACAAAAAAACTTTATTTTGTAGAAAGTCAAAAATTTCATGGAAAAATGTCATAGTGTAGTATGTGGATTCATTTCATGTAGCAAAAAGTCATAATATAGTATATCGATAAATTTCATGTAAAAAAAAGTCATAGTATAGTATGTCGAAAAATTTCATGAAAAAACTATATTTTGTAAAAAAAAATAGTATTAAGTCAAAAATTTCATGGAAAAACGTCATAATATAGTAAGTGGACTGATTTCAAGAGGGAAAAAGTCACAATATAGTATGTCGATAAATTTCATGTAAAAAAAAAAAAGGTCATAGTATAGCATGTCGAAAAATTTCATGAAAAATCTTGATTTGGTAGAAACTCAAAAACTTCATTTAAAAATGTCAGTATAGTATGTGGATTCATTTCATGTAGAAAAAAGTCATCATATAGTATTTCGATAAATTTCATGTAAAATAAGTCATAGTATAGTATGTCAAAAAATTTGACGAAAAAACGTTATTTTGTAGGAAGTAAAAAATTTCATGGAAACATGTTGTAGTATAGTATGTGTATTCATTTCATGTAGGAAAGTCATAATATAGTATGTCGATAAATTTCATGTAAAAACAATTCATAGTATACCATGTCGAAAATTTTCCGAAAAAAAATCATAGTATGTCGAAAAAAGTCATAGTATAGTATGTCGAAAAATTTCATGAAAAAACATTATTTTGTAGAAAGTCAAAAATTTCATGGAAGAATGTCATAGTATGGTATGAGGATTCATTTCATGTAGCAAAAAGTCATAATATAGTATGTCAAAAAAGTTGACGAAAAAACATTATTTTGTAGAAAGTAAAAGATTTCATGGAAAAACTTCATAATATAGTAACTGGATTCATGTCATGTAGGAAAATGTCATAATATGGTATGTCGATAATTTTCATGTAAAAAAAAAGTCATTGTATAGTATGTCGAAAAATTTCATGAAAAAATGCACGTTCTTAGAAACTCAAAAATTTAATGGAAAAAACGTCATAATATAGTAACTGGATCCCTTTCATGTAGGAAAAATTCATAATATAATATGTCGATAAATTTCATGTAAAAAACGTTATTTTGTAGAAAGTCAAAAATTTCATGTAAAAATGTCATAGTATAGTATGTGGATTCATTTCATGTGGGAAAAAGTCATAATCTAGTATGTCGATAATTTTCATGTAAAAAAAGTCACAGTATACCATGTTGAAAAATTTCCGAGAAAATGTCATAGTATAGTATGTCGAAAAATTTCATGAAAAAACGTTATTTTGTATTAATTCAAAAATTTCATGGAAAAACGTCATAATATAGTATGTGGATCCATTTCATGTAGGAAAAAGTGATAATATAGTATGTCGATAATTTTCATGTTAAAAAAAAGTCACAGTATTGTATGTCGAAAAATTTCATGAAAAAACGTGATTTGGTAGAAACTCAAAAATTTCATGGAAAAACGTCATAATATAGTAACTAGATCCATTTCATGTAGGAAAAAGTCATAATATAGTATGTCGAAAATTTTCATGAAAAAATTTTACTTTGTTGTAAGTCAAAAATTTCATGTAAAAATGTCATAGTATAGTATGTGGATTCATTTCATGTAGGAAAAAGTCATAATCCAGTATATTGATAAATCTCATGTAAAAAAAAGTCATAGTATAGTATGTCGAAAAATTTCCGAGAAAAAGTCATAGTATAGTATGTCGAAAAATTTGACAAAAAAACGTTATTTTGTAGAAAGTAAAAAATTTCATGGAAAAACGTCATAATATAGTAACTGGATCCATTTCATGTAGGAAAAAGTCATAATATAGTATGTCGATAAATTTCATATAAAAAAAGTCATAGTATAGTATGTGGATTCATTTCATGTAGGAAAAAATCATAATATAGTATATCGATAAATTTCATGTAAATAAAAAGTCATAGTATACCACGTCGAAAAATTTCCGAGAAAAAGTCATGGTATAGTATGTCGAAAAATTTCATGAAAAAACGTTATTTTTTATAAAGTCAAAAATTTCATGGAAAAATGTCATAGTATAGTATATCGATAAATTTCATGTAAAAAAAAAGTCAGTATAGTATGTCGAAAAATTTCCGAGAAAAAGTCATAGTATAGTATGTCGAAAAATTTGACAAAAAAACATTATTTTGTAGAAAGTCAAAAATTTCATGGAAAAATGTCATAGTATAGTATGTGAATTCATTTCATGTAGGAAAAAGTCATAATATAGTATATCGATAAATTTCATGTAAAAAAAAGGCCATAGTAAACCATGTCGAAAAATTTCCGTGAAAAAGTCATAGTATAGTATGTCGAAAAATTTGACGAAAAAATGTTATTTTGTAGAAAGTCAAAAATTTCATGTAAAAAAAGTCATAGTATAGTATGTCGAAAATTTTCATGAAAAAATTTTATTTTGTCGCAGTCAAAAATTTCATGGAAAAATGTCATAGTATAGTATGTGGATTCATTTCATGTAGGAAAAAGTCATAATATAGTATGTCGATAATTTTCATGTAAAAAAAAGTCATAGTATAGTATGTCGAAAAATTTCATGAAAAAATGTTATTTTGTTGTAAGTAAAAAATTTCATGGAAAAATGTCATAGTATAGTATATGGATTCATTTCATGTAGGAAAAAGTCATAATCTAGTATATCAATGAATTTCATGTAAAAAAAAAAGTCATAGTATAGTATGTCGAAAAATTTGATGAAAAAACGTTATTTTGTAGAAAGTCAAAAATTTCATGGAAAAACGTCATAATATAGTAACTGGATCCATTTCATGTAGGAAAAAGTCATAATACAGTATATCAATCATTTTCATGTAAAAAAAAAGTCATAGTATAGTATGTCGAAAAATTTCATGAAAAAATGTTATTTTGTTGTAAGTCAAAAATTTCATGGAAAAATGTCATAGTATAGTATGTGGATTCATTTCATGTAGGAAAAAGTCATAATATAGTATGTCGATAATTTTCATGTTAAAAAAGTCATAGTATAGTATGTCGAAAATTTTCATGAAAAAATTTTACTTTGTTGAAAGTCAAAAATTTCATGGAAAAATGTCATAGTATAGTATGTGGATTCATTTCATGTAGGAAAAAGTCATAATATAGTATGTCGATAATTTTCATGTTAAAAAAGTCATAGTATGGTATGTCGAAAAATTTCATGAAAAAACATTGTTTTGTAGTAAGTCAAAAATTTCATGGAAAAACGTCATAATATAGTAACTAGATCCATTTCATGTAGGAAAAAGTCATAATATAGTATGTCGATAATTTTCATGTAAAAAACGTCATAGTATAGTATGTCAAATTTTCATGAAAAAATTTTATTTTGTCGCAAGTCAAAAATTTCATGGAAAAATGTCATAGTATAGTATGTGGATCCATTTCATGTAGGAAAAAGTCATAATATAGTATATTGATAAATTTCATGTAAAAAAAAGTCATAGTATACCATGTTGAAAAATTTCCAAGAAAAAGTCATAGTATAGTATGTCGAAAAAAGTCATAGTATAGTATGTCGAAAAATTTCATGAAAAAAACTTATTTTGTCTTAAGTCAAAAATTTCATGGAAAACTGTCATAGTATAGTATGTGGGTTCATTTCACGTAGGAGAAAGTCATAATATAGTATATCGATAAATTTCATGTAAAAAAAAAAAAAAGTCATAGCATAGTATGTCGAAAAATTTCATGAAAAAACGTGATTTGGTAGAAACTCAAATAATTTCATGTAAAAATGTCATAGTATAGTATGTGGATTCATTTCATGTAGGAAAAAGTCATAATCTAGTATATCGATAAATTTCATGTAAAAAAAAAAGTCATAGTATAGTATGTCGAAAATTTTGATGAAAAAACGTTATTTTGTAGTAAGTCAAAAATTTCATGGAAAAACGTCATAATATAGTAACTGGATCCATTTCATGTAGGAAAAAGTCATAATATAGTATGTCAATCATTTTCATGTAAAAAAAAGTCATAGTATAGTATGTCGAAAAATTTCATGAAAAAATGTTATCTATAGTAAGTGAAAAATTTCATGGAAAAATGTGATTTTGTTGTAAGTCAAAAATTTCATGGAAAAATGTCATAGTATAGTATGTGGATTCATTTCATGTAGGAAAAAGTCATAATATAGTATGTAGATAATTTTCATGTAAAAAAAGTCATAGTATAGTATGTCGAAAATTTTCATGAAAAAATTTTATTTTGTCGCAGTCAAAAATTTCATGGAAAAATGTCATAGTATAGTATGTGGATTCATTTCATGTAGGAAAAAGTCATAATATAGTATATCGATAAATTTCATGTAAAAAAAAAAGTCGTAGTATAGTATGTCGAAAAATTTGATGAAAAAACGTTATTTTGTAGAAAGTCAAAAATTTCATGGAAAAACGTCATAATATAGTAACTGGATCCATTTCATGTCGGAAAAAGTCATAATATAGTATGTCGATAAATTTCATGTAAAAAACGTGATTTTGTAGAAACTCAAAAGCTTCCTGTAAAAATGTCATAGTATATTATGTGGATTCATTTCATATTGGAAAAAGTCATAATATAGTATGTCGATAAATTTCATGTAAAAAAAAGTCATAGTGTAGTATGTCGAAAAATTTCCGAGAAAAAGTCATAGTATAGTATGTCGAAAAATTTGATGAAAAAACGTTATTTTGCATTAAGTCAAAAATTTCGTGGAAACACGTCATAATATAGTATGTGGATCCATTTCATGTAGGAAAAAGTCATAATATAGTATGTTGATAATTTTCATGTAAAAAAGTCATAGTATAGTATGTCAAATTTTCATGAATAAATTTTATTTTGTTGCAAGTCAAAAATTTAATGGAAAAATGTCATGGTATAGTATGTGGATTCATTTCATGGAGGAAAAAGTCAGAATATAGTATGTCGAAAAATTTCATGAAAAAACGTTATTTTGTATTAAGTCAAAAATTTCATGGAAAAATGTAATAGTATGGTATGTGGATTCATTTCATGTAGGAAAAAGTCATAATATAGTATGTCAATCATTTTCATGTAAAAAAAAAGTCATAGTATAGTATGTCGAAAAATTTCATGAAAAAATGTTATCTATAGTAAGTGAAAAATTTCATGGAAAAATGTTATTTTGTTGTAAGTCAAAAATTTCATGGAAAAATGTCATAGTATAGTATGTGGATTCATTTCATGTAGGAAAAAGTCATAATATATTATGTCGATAATTTTAATGCTAAAAAAGTCATAGTATAGTATGTCGAAAATTTTCATGAAAAAATTTTACTTTGTTGTAAGTCAAAAATTTCATGGAAAAACGTCATAGTATAGTATGTGGATTCATTTCATGTAGGAAAAAGTCATAATATAGTATGTCGATAATTTTCATGTTAAAAAGGTCATAGTATAGTATGTCGAAAATTTTCATGAAAAAATTTTACTTTGTTGTAAGTCAAAAATTTCATGGAAAAATGTCATAGTATAGTATGTGGATTCATTTCATGTAGGAAAAAGTCATAATATGGTATGTCGATAATTTTCATGTTAAAAAAGTCATAGTATAGTATGTTGAAAAATTTCCAAGAAAAAGTCATAGTATAGTATGTCGAAAAAAGTCATGAAAAAAACTTATTTTGTCTTAAGTCAAAAATTTCATGGAAAACTGTCATAGTATAGTATGTGGGTTCATTTCACGTAGGAGAAAGTCATAATATAGTATATCGATAAATTTCATGTAAAAAAAAAAAAAGTCATAGCATAGTATGTCGAAAAATTTCATGAAAAAACGTGATTTGGTAGAAACTCAAATAATTTCATGTAAAAATGTCATAGTATAGTATGTGGATTCATTTCATGTAGGAAAAAGTCATAATCTAGTATATCGATAAATTTCATGTAAAAAAAAAAGTCATAGTATAGTATGTCGAAAATTTTGATGAAAAAACGTTATTTTGTAGTAAGTCAAAAATTTCATGGAAAAACGTCATAGTATAGTATGTGGATTCATTTCATGTAGGAAAAAGTCATAATATAGTATATCGATAAATTTCATGTAAAAAAAAAAGTCGTAGTATAGTATGTCGAAAAATTTGATGAAAAAACGTTATTTTGTAGAAAGTCAAAAATTTCATGGAAAAACGTCATAATATAGTAACTAGATCCATTTCATGTAGGAAAAAGTCATAATATAGTATGTCGATAAATTTCATGTAAAAAAAGTCATAGTATAGCATGTCGAAAAATTTCATGAAAAAACGTGATTTTGTAGAAACTCAAAAGCTTCCTGTAAAAATGTCATAGTATATTATGTGGATTCATTTCATGTTGGAAAAAGTCATAATATAGTATGTTGATAATTTTCATGTTAAAAAAAAGTTATAGTATGTCAAATTTTCATGAAAAATTTTTATTTTGTCGCAAGTCAAAAATTTCATGGAAAAATGTCATAGTATAGTATGTGGATTCATTTCATGTAGGAAAAAGTCATAATATAGTATGTCGAAAACTTTCATGAAAAAACGTTATTTTGTATTAAGTCAAAAATTTCATGGAAAAATGTAATAGTATGGTATGTGGATTCATTTCTTGTAAGAAAAAGTCATAATATAGTATGTCAATCATTTTCATGTAAAAAAAAAGTCATAGTATAGTATGTCGAAAAAGTTCATGAAAAAATGTTATCTATAGTAAGTGAAAAATTTCATGGAAAAATGTTATTTTGTTGTAAGTCAAAAATTTCATGGAAAAATGTCATAGTATAGTATGTGGATTCATTTCATATAGGAAAAAGTCATAATATAGTATGTCGATAATTTTCATGCTAAAAAAAGTCATAGTATAGTATGTCGAAAATTTTCATGAAAAAATTTTACTTTGTTGTAAGTCAAAAATTTCATGGAAAAATGTCATAGTATAGTATGTGGATTCATTTCATGTAGGAAAAAGTCATAATATAGTATGTCAATAATTTTCATGTTAAAAAGGTCATAGTATAGTATGTCGAAAAAAGTCATAGTATAGTATGTCGAAAAATTTCATAAAAAAAACTTATTTTGTATTAAGTCAAAAATTTCATGGAAAAATGTCATAGTATAGTATGTGGATTCATTTCATGTAGGAGAAAGTCATAATATAGTATATCGATAAATTTCATGTAAAAAAAAAAAAAAGTCAGAGCATAGTAAGTCGAAAAATTTGTCGAAAAACATTTATTTTGTAGAAAGTCAAGAATTTCTTGGAAAAATGTCATAGTATAGTATGTGGATTCATTTCATGAAGGAAAAAGTCATAATATAGTATATCGATAATTTTCAATTAAAAAAAGTCATAGAATAGTATGTTGAAAAATTTCATGAAAAAACGTGATTTGGTAGAAACTCAAATAATTTCATGTAAAAATGTCATAGTATAGTACGTGGATTCATTTCATGTAGGAAAAAGTCATAATCTAGTATATCAATAAATTTCATGTAAAAAAAAAAAAAAGTCATAGTATAGTATGTCGAAAAATTTGATGAAAAAACGTTATTTTGTAGAAAGTCAAAAATTTCATGGAAAAACGTCATAATATAGTAACTGGATCCATTTCATGTAGGAAAAAGTCATAATATAGTATGTCGATAAATTTCATGTAAAAAAAGTCATAGTATAGCATGTCGAAAAATTTCATGAAAAAACGTGATTTTGCAGAAACTCAAAAGCTTCCTGTAAAAATGTCATAGTATATTATGTGGATTCATTTCATGTTGGAAAAAGTCATAATATAGTATGTCGATAAATTTCATGTAAAAAAAAGTCATAGTATAGTATGTCGAAAAATTTCATGAAAAAATGTTATCTATAGTAAGTGAAAAATTTCATGGAAAAATGTGATTTTGTTGTAAGTCAAAAATTTCATGGAAAAATGTCATAGTATAGTATGTGGATTCATTTCATGTAGGAAAAAGTCATAATATAGTATGTCGATAATTTTCATGTTAAAAAAGTCATAGTATAGTATGTCGAAAATTTTCATGAAAAAATTTTACTTTGTTGTAAGTCAAAAATTTCATGGAAAAATGTCATAGTATAGTATGTGGATTCATTTCATGTAGGAAAAAGTCATAATATAGTATGTCGATAATTTTCATGTTAAAAAAGTCATAGTATAGTATGTCGAAAAATTTCATGAAAAAACATAATTTTGTAGTAAGTCAAAAATTTCATGGAAAAACGTCATAATATAGTAACTAGATCCATTTCATGTAGGAAAAAGTCATAATATAGTCTGTCGATAATTTTCATGTAAAAAAACGTCATAGTATAGTATGTCAAATTTTCATGAAAAAAAATTTATTTTGTCGCAAGTCAAAAATTTCATGGAAAAATGTCATAGTATAGTATGTGGATCCATTTCATGTAGGAAAAAGTCATAATATAGTATATTGATAAATTTCATGTAAAAAAAAGTCATAGTATAGTATGTCGAAAAAAGTCATAGTATAGTATGTCGAAAAATTTCATGAAAAAACGTTATTTTGTAGAAAGTCAAAAATTTCATGGAAAAACGTCATAATATAGTAACTGGATCCATTTCATGTAGGAAAAAGTCATAATATAGTATGTCGATAAATTTCATGTAAAAAAAGTCATAGTATAGCATGTCGAAAAATTTCATGAAAAAACGTGATTTTGTAGAAACTCAAAAGCTTCCTGTAAAAATGTCATAGTATATTATGTGGATTCATTTCATGTTGGAAAAAGTCATAATATAGTATGTCGATAAATTTCATGTAAAAAAAAGTCATAGTATAGTATGTAGAAAAATTTCTGAGAAAAAGTCATAGTATAGTATGTCGAAAAATTTCCGAGAAAAAGTCATAGTATAGTATGTCGAAAAATTTGATGAAAAAACGTTATTTTGTATTAAGTCAAAAATTTCATGGAAAAATGTAATAGTATGGTATGTGGATTCATTTCATGTAGGAAAAAGTCATAATATAGTATGTCAATCATTTTCATGTAAAAAAAAAGTCATAGTATAGTATGTCGAAAAAGTTCATGAAAAAATGTTATCTATAGTAAGTGAAAAATTTCATGGAAAAATGTTATTTTGTTGTAAGTCAAAAATTTCATGGAAAAATGTCATAGTATAGTATGTGGATTCATTTCATGTAGGAAAAAGTCATAATATAGTATGTCGATAATTTTCATGCTAAAAAAGGCATAGTATAGTATGTCGAAAATTTTCATGAAAAAATTTTACTTTGTTGTAAGTCAAAAATTTCATGGAAAAATGTCATAATATAGTATGTGGATCCATTTCATGTAGGAAAAAGTCATAATATAGTATGTCGATAATTTTCATGTTAAAAAAGTCATATTATAGTATGTCGAAAAATTTCATGAAAAAACATAATTTTGTAGTAAGTCAAAAATTGCATGGAAAAACGTCATAATATAGTAACTAGATCCATTTCATGTAGGAAAAAGTCATAATATAGTATGTCGATAATTTTCATGTAAAAAACGTCATAGTATAGTATGTCGAAAAAAGTCATAGTATAGTATGTCGAAAAATTTCATGAAAAAAACTTTTGTCTTAAGTCAAAAATTTCATGGAAAACTGTCATAGTATAGTATGTGGGTTCATTTCACGTAGGAGAAAGTCATAATATAGTATATCGATAAATTTCATGTAAAAAAAAAAAAAGTCATAGCATAGTATGTCGAAAAATTTCATGAAAAAACGTGATTTGGTAGAAACTCAAATAATTTCATGTAAAAATGTCATAGTATAGTATGTGGATTCATTTCATGTAGGAAAAAGTCATAATCTAGTATATAGATAAATTTCATGTAAAAAAAAAAGTCATAGTATAGTATGTCGAAAAATTTGATGAAAAAACGTTATTTTGTAGAAAGTCAAAAATTTCATGGAAAAACGTCATAATGTAGTAACTGGATCCATTTCATGTAGGAAAAAGTCATAATATAGTATGTAGATAATTTTCATGTAAAAAAAGTCATAGTATAGTATGTCGAAAATTTTCATGAAAAAATTTTGTTTTGTCGCAGTCAAAAATTTCATGGAAAAATGTCATAGTATAGTATGTGGATTCATTTCATGTAGGAAAAAGTCATAATATAGAATATCGATAAATTTCATGTTAAAAAAAAAAGTCATAGAATAGTATGTCGAAAAATTTGATGAAAAAACGTTATTTTGTAGAAAGTCAGAAATTTCATGGAAAAACGTCATAATATAGCAACTGGATCCATTTCATGTAGAAAAAAGTCATAATATAGTATGTCGATAAATTTCATGTAAAAAAAGTCATAGTATAGCATGTCGAAAAATTTCATGAAAAAACGTGATTTTGTAGAAACTCAAAAGCTTCCTGTAAAAATGTCATAGTATATTATGTGGATTCATTTCATGTTGGAAAAAGTCATAATATAGTATGTCGATAAATTTCATGTAAAAAAAAGTCATAGTATAGTATGTCGAAAAATTTCCGAGAAAAAGTCATATTATAGTATGTCGAAAAATTTGATGAAAAAACGTTATTTTGTATTAAGTCAAAAATTTCGTGGAAACACGTCATAATATAGTATGTGGATCCATTTCATGTAGGAAAAAGTCATAATATAGTATGTTGATAATTTTCATGTAAAAAAGTCATAGTATAGTATGTCAAATTTTCATGAAAAAATTTTATTTTGTCGCAAGTTAAAAATTTCATGGAAAAATGTCATAGTATAGTATGTGGATTCATTTCATGTAGGAAAAAGTCATAATCTAGTATATCAATAAATTTCATGTAAAAAAAAAAAAGTCATAGTATAGTATGTCGAAAAATTTGATGAAAAAACGTTATTTTGTAGAAAGTCAAAAATTTCATGGAAAAACGTCATAATGTAGTAACTGGATCCATTTCATGTAGGAAAAAGTCATAATATAGTATATAGATAATTTTCATGTAAAAAAAGTCATAGTATAGTATGTCGAAAATTTTCATGAAAAAATTTTATTTTGTCGCAGTCAAAAATTTCATGGGAAAATGTCATAGTATAGTATGTGGGTTCATTTCATGTAGGAAAAAGTCATAATATAGTATATCGATAAATTTCATGTAAAAAAAAAAGTCATAGTATAGTATGTCGAAAATTTTCATGAAAAAATTTTACTTTGTTGTAAGTCAAAAATTTTATGGAAAAACGTCATAATATAGTATGTGGATCCATTTCATGTAGGAAAAAGTCATAATATAGTATGTCGATAATTATCATGTAAAAAACGTCATAGTATAGTATGTCAAATTTTCATGAAAAAAAATTATTTTGTCGCAAGTCAAAAATTTCATGGAAAAATGTCATAGTATAGTATGTGGATCCATTTCATGTAGGAAAAAGTCATAATATAGTATATTGATAACTTTCATGTAAAAAAAAGTCATAGTATAGTATGTCGAAAAAAGTCATAGTATAGTATGTCGAAAAATTTCATGAAAAAAACTTTTGTCTTAAGTCAAAAATTTCATGGAAAACTGTCATAGTATAGTATGTGGGTTCATTTCACGTAGGAGAAAGTCATAATATAGTATATCGATAAATTTCATGTAAAAAAAAAAAAAAGTCATAGCATAGTATGTCGAAAAATTTCATGAAAAAACGTGATTTGGTAGAAACTCAAATAATTTCATGTAAAAATGTCATAGTATAGTATGTGGATTCATTTCATGTAGGAAAAAGTCATAATCTAGTATATAGATAAATTTCATGTAAAAAAAAAAGTCATAGTATAGTATGACGAAAAATTTGATGAAAAAACGTTATTTTGTAGAAAGTCAAAAATTTCATGGAAAAACGTCATAATGTAGTAACTGGATCCATTTCATGTAGCAAAAAGTCATAATATAGTATGTAGATAATTTTCATGTAAAAAAAGTCATAGTATAGTATGTCGAAAATTTTCATGAAAAAATTTTATTTTGTCGCAGTCAAAAATTTCATGGAAAAATGTCATAGTATAGTATGTGGATTCATTTCATGTAGGAAAAAGTCACAATATAGTATATCGATAAATTTCATGTAAAAAAAAAAGTCATAGTATAGTATGTCGAAAAATTTCATGAAAAAACATAATTTTGTAGTAAGTCAAAAATTTCATGGAAAAACGTCATAATATAGTAACTAGATCCATTTCATGTAGGAAAAAGTCATAATATAGTCTGTCGATAATTTTCATGTAAAAAACGTCATAGTATAGTATGTCAAATTTTCATGAAAAAAATTTATTTTGTCGCAAGTCAAAAATTTCATGGAAAAATGTCATAGTATAGTATGTGGATCCATTTCATGTAGGAAAAAGTCATAATATAGTATATTGATAAATTTCATGTAAAAAAAAGTCATAGTATAGTATGTCGAAAAAAGTCATAGTATAGTATGTCGAAAAATTTCATGAAAAAAACTTTTGTCTTAAGTCAAAAATTTCATGGAAAACTGTCATAGTATAGTATGTGGGTTCATTTCACGTAGGAGAAAGTCATAATATAGTATATCGATAAATTTCATGTAAAAAAAAAAAAAAGTCATGTCATGTCGAAAAATTTCATGAAAAAACGTGATTTGGTAGAAATTCAAATAATTTCATGTAAAAATGTCATAGTATAGTATGTGGATTCATTTCATGTAGGAAAAAGTCATAATCTAGTATATCGATAAATTTCATGTAAAAAAAAAAAAAAGTCATAGTATAGTATGTTGAAAAATTTGATGAAAAAGCGTTATTTTGTAGAAAGTCAAAAATTTCATGGAAAAACGTCATAATGTAGTAACTGGATCCATTTCATGTAGGAAAAAGTCATAATATAGTATGTAGATAATTTTCATGTAAAAAAAAAAAAAAAGTCATAGTATAGTATGTCGAAAATTTTCATGAAAAAATTTTATTTTGTCGCAGTCAAAAATTTCATGGAAAAATGTCATAGTATAGTATGTGGATTCATTTCATGTAGGAAAAAGTCATAATATAGTATATCGATAAATTTCATGTAAAAAAAAAAAAGTCATAGTATAGTATGTCGAAAAATTTGATGAAAAAACGTTATTTTGTAGAAAGTCAAAAATTTCATGGAAAAACGTCATAATATAGTAACTGGATCCATTTCATGTAGGAAAAAGTCATAATATAGTATGTCGATAAATTTCATGTAAAAAAAGTCATAGTATAGCATGTCGAAAAATTTCATGAAAAAACGTGATTTTGTAGAAACTCAAAAGCTTCCTGTAAAAATGTCATAGTATATTATGTGGATTCATTTCATGTTGGAAAAAGTCATAATATAGTATGTCGATAAATTTCATGTAAAAAAAAGTCATAGTATAGTATGTAGAAAAATTTCCGGGAAAAAGTCATAGTATAGTATGTCGAAAAATTTCCGAAAAAAAGTCATAGTATAGTATGTCGAAAAATTTGATGAAAAAACGTTATTTTGTATTAAGTCAAAAATTTCGTGGAAACACGTCATAATATAGTATGTGGATCCATTTCTTGTAGGAAAAAGTCATAAAATAGTATGTTGATAATTTTCATGTAAAAAAGTCATAGTATAGTATGTCAAATTTTCATGAAAAAATTTTATTTTGTCGCAAGTCAAAAATTTCATGGAAAAATGTCATAGTATAGTATGTGGATTCATTTCATGTAGGAAAAAGTCATAATCTAGTATATCAATAAATTTCATGTAAAAAAAAAAAAGTCATAGCATAGTATGTCGAACAATTTGATGAAAAAACGTTATTTTGTAGAAAGTCAAAAATTTCATGGAAAAACGTCATAATGTAGTAACTGGATCCATTTCATGTAGGAAAAAATCATAATATAGTATGTAGATAATTTTCATGTAAAAAAGTCATAGTATAGTATGTCAAATTTTCATGAAAAAATTTTATTTTGTCGCAAGTCAAAAATTTAATGGAAAAATGTCATGGTATAGTATGTGGATTCATTTCATGTAGGAAAAAGTCATAATATAGTATGTCGAAAAATTTCATGAAAAACGTTATTTTGTATTAAGTCAAAAATTTCATGGAAAAATGTAATAGTATGGTATGTGGATTCATTTCATGTAGGAAAAAGTCATAATATAGTATGTCAATCATTTTCATGTAAAAAAAAAAGTCATAGTATAGTATGTCGAAAAAGTTCATGAAAAAATGTTATCTATAGTAAGTGAAAAATTTCATGGAAAAATGTTATTTTGTTGTAAGTCAAAAATTTCATGGAAAAATGTCATAGTATAGTATGTGGATTCATTTCATGTAGGAAAAAGTCATAATATAGTATGTCGATAATTTTCATGCTAAAAAAGTCATAGTATAGTATGTCGAAAATTTTCATGAAAAAATTTTACTTTGTTGTAAGTCAAAAATTTCATGGAAAAATGTCATAATATAGTATGTGGATCCATTTCATGTAGGAAAAAGTCATAATATAGTATGTCGATAATTTTCATGTTAAAAAAGTCATATTATAGTATGTCGAAAAATTTCATGAAAAAACATAATTTTGTAGTAAGTCAAAAATTTCATGGAAAAACGTCATAATATAGTAACTAGATCCATTTCATGTAGGAAAAAGTCATAATATAGTATGTCGATAATTTTCATGTAAAAAACGTCATAGTATAGTATGTCGAAAAATTTCATGAAAAAAACTTTTGTCTTAAGTCAAAAATTTCATGGAAAACTGTCATAGTATAGTATGTGGGTTCATTTCACGTAGGAGAAAGTCATAATATAGTATATCGATAAATTTCATGTAAAAAAAAAAAAAAGTCATAGCATAGTATGTCGAAAAATTTCATGAAAAAACGTGATTTGGTAGAAACTCAAATAATTTCATGTAAAAATGTCATAGTATAGTATGTGGATTCATTTCATGTAGGAAAAAGTCATAATCTAGTATATAGATAAATTTCATGTAAAAAAAAAAAAAGTCATAGTATAGTATGTCGAAAAATTTGATGAAAAAAACGTTATTTTGTAGAAAGTCAAAAATTTCATGGAAAAACGTCATAATGTAGTAACTGGATCCATTTCATTTAGGAAAAAGTCATAATATAGTATGTAGATAATTTTCATGTAAAAAAAAAGTCATAGTATAGTATGTCGAAAATTTTCATGAAAAAATTTTATTTTGTCGCAGTCAAAAATTTCATGGAAAAATGTCATAGTATAGTATGTGGATTCATTTCATGTAGGAAAAAGTCATAATATAGTATATCGATAAATTTCATGTAAAAAAAAAAGTCATAGTATAGTATGTCGAAAAATTTGATGAAAAAACGTTATTTTGTAGAAAGTCAAAAATTTCATGGAAAAACGTCATAATATAGCAACTGGATCCATTTCATGTAGGAAAAAGTCATAATATAGTATGTCGATAAATTTCATGTAAAAAAAGTCATAGTATAGCATGTCGAAAAATTTCATGAAAAAACGTGATTTTGTAGAAACTCAAAAGCTTCCTGTAAAAATGTCATAGTATATTATGTGGATTCATTTCATGTTGGAAAAAGTCATAATATAGTATGTCGATAAATTTCATGTAAAAAAAAGTCATAGTATAGTATGTCGAAAAATTTCCGAGAAAAAGTCATAGTATAGTATGTCGAAAAATTTGATGAAAAAACGTTATTTTGTATTAAGTCAAAAATTTCGTGGAAACACGTCATAATATAGTATGTGGATCCATTTCATGTAGGAAAAAGTCATAATATAGTATGTTGATAATTTTCATGTAAAAAAGTCATAGTATAGTATGTCAAATTTTCATGAAAAAATTTTATTTTGTCGCAAGTTAAAAATTTCATGGAAAAATGTCATAGTATAGTATGTGGATTCATTTCATGTAGGAAAAAGTCATAATCTAGTATATCAATAAATTTCATGTAAAAAAAAAAAAGTCATAGTATAGTATGTCGAAAAATTTGATGAAAAAACGTTATTTTGTAGAAAGTCAAAAATTTCATGGAAAAACGTCATAATGTAGTAACTGGATCCATTTCATGTAGGAAAAAGTCATAATATAGTATGTAGATAATTTTCATGTAAAAAAAGTCATAGAATAGTATGTCGAAAATTTTCATGAAAAAATTTTATTTTGTCGCAGTCAAAAATTTCATGGGAAAATGTCATAGTATAGTATGTGGGTTCATTTCATGTAGGAAAAAGTCATAATATAGTATATCGATAAATTTCATGTAAAAAAAAAAGTCATAGTATAGTATGTCGAAAATTTTCATGAAAAAATTTTACTTTGTTGTAAGTCAAAAATTTTATGGAAAAACGTCATAATATAGTAACTAGATCCATTTCATGTAGGAAAAAGTCATAATATAGTATGTCGATAATTTTCGACATACTATATTATGATAATCCGGCTCGAAGGATTCACTTTATTTGGGGCGGCAGTAGCTCAGTCTGTAGGGAGTTGGCTTGGGAACCGGAGGGTCACCGGTTCAAGTCCCGACATGGACCAAAAACTGAGTGTGAACTGGTAGCTGGAGAGGTGCCAGTTTACCTCTTGGGCACTGCCGAGGTGCCCCTGAGCAAGGCACCAAACCCCCAACTGCTCGGGGCGCTTGTCAGGAGCAGCCCCCTCACTCTGATACCTCTCCATTACTGCATGTATGTGTGTTTCAGGTCTGCATGTACCATGTATGAGTTAAACAGAGTGTAAATTGAATTTCCCCATTGTGGGACTAATAAAGGTAGATCTTCTTCTTCTTCTTCTTCTTCTTCTAATTTTCATGTAAAAAACGTCAGTATAGTATGTCAAATTTTCATGAAAAAAAATTATTTTGTCGCAAGTCAAAAATTTCATGGAAAAATGTCATAGTATAGTATGTGGAACCATTTCATGTAGGAAAAAGTCATAATATAGTATATTGATAACTTTCATGTAAAAAAAAGTCATAGTATAGTATGTCGAAAAAAGTCATAGTATAGTATGTCGAAAAATTTCATGAAAAAAACTTTTGTCTTAAGTCAAAAATTTCATGGAAAACTGTCATAGTATAGTATGTGGGTTCATTTCACGTAGGAGAAAGTCATAATATAGTATATCGATAAATTTCATGTAAAAAAAAAAAAAAGTCATAGCATAGTATGTCGAAAAATTTCATGAAAAAACGTGATTTGGTAGAAACTCAAATAATTTCATGTAAAAATGTCATAGTATAGTATGTGGATTCATTTCATGTAGGAAAAAGTCATAATCTAGTATATAGATAAATTTCATGTAAAAAAAAAAGTCATAGTATAGTATGTCGAAAAATTTGATGAAAAAACGTTATTTTGTAGAAAGTCAAAAATTTCATGGAAAAACGTCATAATGTAGTAACTGGATCCATTTCATGTAGGAAAAAGTCATAATATAGTATGTAGATAATTTTCATGTAAAAAAAGTCATAGTATAGTATGTCGAAAATTTTCATAAAAAAATTTTATTTTGTCGCAGTCAAAAATTTCATGGAAAAATGTCATAGTATAGTATGTGGATTCATTTCATGTAGGAAAAAGTCATAATATAGTATATCGATAAATTTCATGTAAAAAAAAAAGTCATAGTATAGTATGTCGAAAAATTTGATGAAAAAACGTTATTTTGTAGAAAGTCAAAAATTTCATGGAAAAACGTCATAATATAGTAACTGGATCCATTTCATGTAGGAAAAAGTCATAATATAGTATGTCGATAAATTTCATGTAAAAAAGTCATAGTATAGCATGTCGAAAAAATTTCATGAAAAAACGTGATTTTGTAGAAACTCAAAAGCTTCCTGTAAAAATGTCATAGTATATTATGTGGATTCATTTCATGTTGGAAAAAGTCATAATATAGTATGTCGATAAATTTCATGTAAAAAAAAGTCATAGTATAGTATGTTGAAAAATTTCCGAGAAAAAGTCATAGTATAGTATGTCGAAAAATTTGATGAAAAAACGTTATTTTGTATTAAGTCAAAAATTTCGTGGAAACACGTCATAATATAGTATGTGGATCTATTTCATGTAGGAAAAAGTCATAATAAAGTATGTTGATAATTTTCATGTAAAAAAGTCATAGTATAGTATGTCAAATTTTCATGAAAAAATTTTATTTTGTCGCAAGTCAAAAATTTCATGGAAAAATGTCATAGTATAGTATGTGGATTCATTTCATGTAGGAAAAAGTCATAATATAGTATATTGATAAATTTCATGTAAAAAAAAAGTCATAGTATAGTATGTCGAAAAAAGTCATAGTATAGTATGTCGAAAAATTTCATGAAAAAAACTTTTGTCTTAAGTCAAAAATTTCATGGAAAACTGTCATAGTATAGTATGTGGGTTCATTTCACGTAGGAGAAAGTCATAATATAGTATATCGATAAATTTCATGTAAAAAAAAAAAAAAAAGTCATAGTATAGTATGTCGAAAAATTTCATGAAAAAACGTGATTTGGTAGAAACTCAAATAATTTCATGTAAAAATGTCATAGTATAGTATGTGGATTCATTTCATGTAGGAAAAAGTCATAATCTAGTATATCGATAAATTTCATGTAAAAAAAAAAAGTCATAGTATAGTATGTCGAAAAATTTGATGAAAAAACGTTATTTTGTAGAAAGTCAAAAATTTCATGGAAAAACGTCATAATGTAGTAACTGGATCCATTTCATGTAGGAAAAAATCATAATATAGTATGTAGATAATTTTCATGTAAAAAAAGTCATAGTATAGTATGTCGAAAATTTTCATGAAAAAATTTTATTTTGTCGCAGTCAAAAATTTCATGGAAAAATGTCATAGTATAGTATGTGGATTCATTTCATGTAGGAAAAAGTCATAATATAGTATATCGATAAATTTCATGTAAAAAAAAAAGTCATAGTATAGTATGTCGAAAAATTTGATGAAAAAACGTTATTTTGTAGAAAGTCAAAAATTTCATGGAAAAACGTCATAATATAGCAACTGGATCCATTTCATGTAGGAAAAAGTCATAATATAGTATGTCGATAAATTTCATGTAAAAAAAGTCATAGTATAGCATGTCGAAAAATTTCATGAAAAAACGTGATTTTGTAGAAACTCAAAAGCTTCCTGTAAAAATGTCATAGTATATTATGTGGATTCATTTCATGTTGGAAAAAGTCATAATATAGTATGTCGATAAATTTCATGTAAAAAAAAGTCATAGTATAGTATGTCAAAAAATTTCCGAGAAAAAGTCATAGTATAGTATGTCGAAAAATTTGATGAAAAAACGTTATTTTGTATTAAGTCAAAAATTTCGTGGAAACACGTCATAATATAGTATGTGGATCCATTTCATGTAGGAAAAAGTCATAATATAGTATGTTGATAATTTTCATGTAAAAAAGTCATAGTATAGTATGTCAAATTTTCATGAAAAAATTTTATTTTGTCGCAAGTTAAAAATTTCATGGAAAAATGTCATAGTATAGTATGTGGATTCATTTCATGTAGGAAAAAGTCATAATCTAGTATATCAATAAATTTCATGTAAAAAAAAAAGTCATAGTATAGTATGTCGAAAAATTTGATGAAAAAACGTTATTTTGTAGAAAGTCAAAAATTTCATGGAAAAACGTCATAATGTAGTAACTGGATCCATTTCATGTAGGAAAAAGTCATAATATAGTATGTAGATAATTTTCATGTAAAAAAAGTCATAGAATAGTATGTCGAAAATTTTCATGAAAAAATTTTATTTTGTCGCAGTCAAAAATTTCATGGGAAAATGTCATAGTATAGTATGTGGGTTCATTTCATGTAGGAAAAAGTCATAATATAGTATATCGATAAATTTCATGTAAAAAAAAAAGTCATAGTATAGTATGTCGAAAATTTTCATGAAAAAATTTTACTTTGTTGTAAGTCAAAAATTTTATGGAAAAACGTCATAATATAGTAACTAGATCCATTTCATGTAGGAAAAAGTCATAATATAGTATGTCGATAATTTTCGACATACTATATTATGATAATCCGGCTCGAAGGATTCACTTTATTTGGGGCGGCAGTAGCTCAGTCTGTAGGGAGTTGGCTTGGGAACCGGAGGGTCACCGGTTCAAGTCCCGACATGGACCAAAAACTGAGTGTGAACTGGTAGCTGGAGAGGTGCCAGTTTACCTCTTGGGCACTGCCGAGGTGCCCCTGAGCAAGGCACCAAACCCCCAACTGCTCGGGGCGCTTGTCAGGAGCAGCCCCCTCACTCTGATACCTCTCCATTACTGCATGTATGTGTGTTTCAGGTCTGCATGTACCATGTATGAGTTAAACAGAGTGTAAATTGAATTTCCCCATTGTGGGACTAATAAAGGTAGATCTTCTTCTTCTTCTTCTTCTTCTTCTAATTTTCATGTAAAAAACGTCAGTATAGTATGTCAAATTTTCATGAAAAAAAATTATTTTGTCGCAAGTCAAAAATTTCATGGAAAAATGTCATAGTATAGTATGTGGAACCATTTCATGTAGGAAAAAGTCATAATATAGTATATTGATAACTTTCATGTAAAAAAAAGTCATAGTATAGTATGTCGAAAAAAGTCATAGTATAGTATGTCGAAAAATTTCATGAAAAAAACTTTTGTCTTAAGTCAAAAATTTCATGGAAAACTGTCATAGTATAGTATGTGGGTTCATTTCACGTAGGAGAAAGTCATAATATAGTATATCGATAAATTTCATGTAAAAAAAAAAAAAAGTCATAGCATAGTATGTCGAAAAATTTCATGAAAAAACGTGATTTGGTAGAAACTCAAATAATTTCATGTAAAAATGTCATAGTATAGTATGTGGATTCATTTCATGTAGGAAAAAGTCATAATCTAGTATATAGATAAATTTCATGTAAAAAAAAAAAGTCATAGTATAGTATGTCGAAAAATTTGATGAAAAAACGTTATTTTGTAGAAAGTCAAAAATTTCATGGAAAAACGTCATAATGTAGTAACTGGATCCATTTCATGTAGGAAAAAGTCATAATATAGTATGTAGATAATTTTCATGTAAAAAAAGTCATAGTATAGTATGTCGAAAATTTTCATAAAAAAATTTTATTTTGTCGCAGTCAAAAATTTCATGGAAAAATGTCATAGTATAGTATGTGGATTCATTTCATGTAGGAAAAAGTCATAATATAGTATATCGATAAATTTCATGTAAAAAAAAAAGTCATAGTATAGTATGTCGAAAAATTTGATGAAAAAACGTTATTTTGTAGAAAGTCAAAAATTTCATGGAAAAACGTCATAATATAGTAACTGGATCCATTTCATGTAGGAAAAAGTCATAATATAGTATGTCGATAAATTTCATGTAAAAAAGTCATAGTATAGCATGTCGAAAAATTTCATGAAAAAACGTGATTTTGTAGAAACTCAAAAGCTTCCTGTAAAAATGTCATAGTATATTATGTGGATTCATTTCATGTTGGAAAAAGTCATAATATAGTATGTCGATAAATTTCATGTAAAAAAAAGTCATAGTATAGTATGTTGAAAAATTTCCGAGAAAAAGTCATAGTATAGTATGTCGAAAAATTTGATGAAAAAACGTTATTTTGTATTAAGTCAAAAATTTCGTGGAAACACGTCATAATATAGTATGTGGATCTATTTCATGTAGGAAAAAGTCATAATAAAGTATGTAGATAATTTTCATGTAAAAAAAGTCATAGAATAGTATGTCGAAAATTTTCATGAAAAAATTTTATTTTGTCGCAAGTCAAAAATTTCATGGAAAAATGTCATAGTATAGTATGTGGGTTCATTTCATGTAGGAAAAAGTCATAATATAGTATATCGATAAATTTCATGTAAAAAAAAAAGTCATAGTATAGTATGTCGAAAATTTTCATGAAAAAATTTTACTTTGTTGTAAGTCAAAAATTTTATGGAAAAACGTCATAATATAGTAACTAGATCCATTTCATGTAGGAAAAAGTCATAATATAGTATGTCGATAATTTTCGACATACTATATTATGATAATCCGGCTCGAAGGATTCACTTTATTTGGGGCGGCAGTAGCTCAGTCTGTAGGGAGTTGGCTTGGGAACCGGAGGGTCACCGGTTCAAGTCCCGACATGGACCAAAAACTGAGTGTGAACTGGTAGCTGGAGAGGTGCCAGTTTACCTCTTGGGCACTGCCGAGGTGCCCCTGAGCAAGGCACCAAACCCCCAACTGCTCGGGGCGCTTGTCAGGAGCAGCCCCCTCACTCTGATACCTCTCCATTACTGCATGTATGTGTGTTTCAGGTCTGCATGTACCATGTATGAGTTAAACAGAGTGTAAATTGAATTTCCCCATTGTGGGACTAATAAAGGTAGATCTTCTTCTTCTTCTTCTTCTTCTTCTAATTTTCATGTAAAAAACGTCAGTATAGTATGTCAAATTTTCATGAAAAAAAATTATTTTGTCGCAAGTCAAAAATTTCATGGAAAAATGTCATAGTATAGTATGTGGAACCATTTCATGTAGGAAAAAGTCATAATATAGTATATTGATAACTTTCATGTAAAAAAAAGTCATAGTATAGTATGTCGAAAAAAGTCATAGTATAGTATGTCGAAAAATTTCATGAAAAAAACTTTTGTCTTAAGTCAAAAATTTCATGGAAAACTGTCATAGTATAGTATGTGGGTTCATTTCACGTAGGAGAAAGTCATAATATAGTATATCGATAAATTTCATGTAAAAAAAAAAAAAAGTCATAGCATAGTATGTCGAAAAATTTCATGAAAAAACGTGATTTGGTAGAAACTCAAATAATTTCATGTAAAAATGTCATAGTATAGTATGTGGATTCATTTCATGTAGGAAAAAGTCATAATCTAGTATATAGATAAATTTCATGTAAAAAAAAAAGTCATAGTATAGTATGTCGAAAAATTTGATGAAAAAACGTTATTTTGTAGAAAGTCAAAAATTTCATGGAAAAACGTCATAATGTAGTAACTGGATCCATTTCATGTAGGAAAAAGTCATAATATAGTATGTAGATAATTTTCATGTAAAAAAAGTCATAGTATAGTATGTCGAAAATTTTCATAAAAAAATTTTATTTTGTCGCAGTCAAAAATTTCATGGAAAAATGTCATAGTATAGTATGTGGATTCATTTCATGTAGGAAAAAGTCATAATATAGTATATCGATAAATTTCATGTAAAAAAAAAAAGTCATAGTATAGTATGTCGAAAAATTTGATGAAAAAACGTTATTTTGTAGAAAGTCAAAAATTTCATGGAAAAACGTCATAATATAGTAACTGGATCCATTTCATGTAGGAAAAAGTCATAATATAGTATGTCGATAAATTTCATGTAAAAAAGTCATAGTATAGCATGTCGAAAAATTTCATGAAAAAACGTGATTTTGTAGAAACTCAAAAGCTTCCTGTAAAAATGTCATAGTATATTATGTGGATTCATTTCATGTTGGAAAAAGTCATAATATAGTATGTCGATAAATTTCATGTAAAAAAAAGTCATAGTATAGTATGTTGAAAAATTTCCGAGAAAAAGTCATAGTATAGTATGTCGAAAAATTTGATGAAAAAACGTTATTTTGTATTAAGTCAAAAATTTCGTGGAAACACGTCATAATATAGTATGTGGATCTATTTCATGTAGGAAAAAGTCATAATAAAGTATGTTGATAATTTTCATGTAAAAAAGTCATAGTATAGTATGTCAAATTTTCATGAAAAAATTTTATTTTGTCGCAAGTCAAAAATTTCATGGAAAAATGTCATAGTATAGTATGTGGATTCATTTCATGTAGGAAAAAGTCATAATATAGTATATTGATAAATTTCATGTAAAAAAAAGTCATAGTATAGTATGTCGAAAAAAGTCATAGTATAGTATGTCGAAAAATTTCATGAAAAAAACTTTTGTCTTAAGTCAAAAATTTCATGGAAAACTGTCATAGTATAGTATGTGGGTTCATTTCACGTAGGAGAAAGTCATAATATAGTATATCGATAAATTTCATGTAAAAAAAAAAAAAAAAGTCATAGTATAGTATGTCGAAAAATTTCATGAAAAAACGTGATTTGGTAGAAACTCAAATAATTTCATGTAAAAATGTCATAGTATAGTATGTGGATTCATTTCATGTAGGAAAAAGTCATAATCTAGTATATCGATAAATTTCATGTAAAAAAAAAAGTCATAGTATAGTATGTCGAAAAATTTGATGAAAAAACGTTATTTTGTAGAAAGTCAAAAATTTCATGGAAAAACGTCATAATGTAGTAACTGGATCCATTTCATGTAGGAAAAAATCATAATATAGTATGTAGATAATTTTCATGTAAAAAAAGTCATAGTATAGTATGTCGAAAATTTTCATGAAAAAATTTTATTTTGTCGCAGTCAAAAATTTCATGGAAAAATGTCATAGTATAGTATGTGGATTCATTTCATGTAGGAAAAAGTCATAATATAGTATATCGATAAATTTCATGTAAAAAAAAAAGTCATAGTATAGTATGTCGAAAAATTTGATGAAAAAACGTTATTTTGTAGAAAGTCAAAAATTTCATGGAAAAACGTCATAATATAGCAACTGGATCCATTTCATGTAGGAAAAAGTCATAATATAGTATGTCGATAAATTTCATGTAAAAAAAGTCATAGTATAGCATGTCGAAAAATTTCATGAAAAAACGTGATTTTGTAGAAACTCAAAAGCTTCCTGTAAAAATGTCATAGTATATTATGTGGATTCATTTCATGTTGGAAAAAGTCATAATATAGTATGTCGATAAATTTCATGTAAAAAAAAGTCATAGTATAGTATGTCGAAAAATTTCCGAGAAAAAGTCATAGTATAGTATGTCGAAAAATTTGATGAAAAAACGTTATTTTGTATTAAGTCAAAAATTTCGTGGAAACACGTCATAATATAGTATGTGGATCCATTTCATGTAGGAAAAAGTCATAATATAGTATGTTGATAATTTTCATGTAAAAAAGTCATAGTATAGTATGTCAAATTTTCATGAAAAAATTTTATTTTGTCGCAAGTTAAAAATTTCATGGAAAAATGTCATAGTATAGTATGTGGATTCATTTCATGTAGGAAAAAGTCATAATCTAGTATATCAATAAATTTCATGTAAAAAAAAAAAGTCATAGTATAGTATGTCGAAAAATTTGATGAAAAAACGTTATTTTGTAGAAAGTCAAAAATTTCATGGAAAAACGTCATAATGTAGTAACTGGATCCATTTCATGTAGGAAAAAGTCATAATATAGTATGTAGATAATTTTCATGTAAAAAAAGTCATAGTATAGTATGTCGAAAATTTTCATGAAAAAATTTTATTTTGTCGCAGTCAAAAATTTCATGGGAAAATGTCATAATATAGTATGTGGGTTCATTTCATGTAGGAAAAAGTCATAATATAGTATATCGATAAATTTCATGTAAAAAAAAAAAGTCATAGTATAGTATGTCGAAAATTTTCATGAAAAAATTTTACTTTGTTGTAAGTCAAAAATTTTATGGAAAAACGTCACAATATAGTAACTAGATCCATTTCATGTAGGAAAAAGTCATAATATAGTATGTCGATAATTTTCATGTAAAAAACATCATAGTATAGTATGTCAAATTTTCATGAAAAAAAAATTATTTTGTCGCAAGTCAAAAATTTCATGGAAAAATGTCATAGTATAGTATGTGGATCCATTTCATGTAGGAAAAAGTCATAATATAGTATATTGATAACTTTCATGTAAAAAAAAGTCATAGTATAGTATGTCGAAAAAAGTCATAGTATAGTATGTCGAAAAATTTCATGAAAAAAACTTTTGTCTTAAGTCAAAAATTTCATGGAAAACTGTCATAGTATAGTATGTGGGTTCATTTCACGTAGGAGAAAGTCATAATATAGTATATCGATAAATTTCATGTAAAAAAAAAAAAAAGTCATAGCATAGTATGTCGAAAAATTTCATGAAAAAACGTGATTTGGTAGAAACTCAAATAATTTCATGTAAAAATGTCATAGTATAGTATGTGCATTCATTTCATGTAGGAAAAAGTCATAATCTAGTATATAGATAAATTTCATGTAAAAAAAAAAGTCATAGTATAGTATGACGAAAAATTTGATGAAAAAACGTTATTTTGTAGAAAGTCAAAAATTTCATGGAAAAACGTCATAATGTAGTAACTGGATCCATTTCATGTAGCAAAAAGTCATAATATAGTATGTAGATAATTTTCATGTAAAAAAAGTCATAGTATAGTATGTCGAAAATTTTCATGAAAAATTTTATTTTGTCGCAGTCAAAAATTTCATGGAAAAATGTCATAGTATAGTATGTGGATTCATTTCATGTAGGAAAAAGTCATAATATAGTATATCGATAAATTTCATGTAAAAAAAAAAGTCATAGTATAGTATGTCGAAAAATTTCATGAAAAAACATAATTTTGTAGTAAGTCAAAAATTTCATGGAAAAACTTCATAATATAGTAACTAGATCCATTTCATGTAGGAAAAAGTCATAATATAGTCTGTCGATAATTTTCATGTAAAAAACGTCATAGTATAGTATGTCAAATTTTCATGAAAAAAATTTATTTTGTCGCAAGTCAAAAATTTCATGGAAAAATGTCATAGTATAGTATGTGGATCCATTTCATGTAGGAAAAAGTCATAATATAGTATATTGATAAATTTCATGTAAAAAAAAGTCATAGTATAGTATGTCGAAAAAAGTCATAGTATAGTATGTCGAAAAATTTCATGAAAAAAACTTTTGTCTTAAGTCAAAAATTTCATGGAAAACTGTCATAGTATAGTATGTGGGTTCATTTCACGTAGGAGAAAGTCATAATATAGTATATCGATAAATTTCATGTAAAAAAAAAAAAAAAGTCATGTCATGTCGAAAAATTTCATGAAAAAACGTGATTTGGTAGAAACTCAAATAATTTCATGTAAAAATGTCATAGTATAGTATGTGGATTCATTTCATGTAGGAAAAAGTCATAATCTAGTATATCGATAAATTTCATGTAAAAAAAAAAGTCATAGTATAGTATGTTGAAAAATTTGATGAAAAAGCGTTATTTTGTAGAAAGTCAAAAATTTCATGGAAAAACGTCATAATGTAGTAACTGGATCCATTTCATGTAGGAAAAAGTCATAATATAGTATGTTGATAATTTTCATGTTAAAAAAGTCATATTATAGTATGTCGAAAAATTTCATGAAAAAACATAATTTTGTAGTAAGTCAAAAATTGCATGGAAAAACGTCATAATATAGTAACTAGATCCATTTCATGTAGGAAAAAGTCATAATATAGTATGTCGATAATTTTCATGTAAAAAACGTCATAGTATAGTATGTCGAAAAAAGTCATAGTATAGTATGTCGAAAAATTTCATGAAAAAAACTTTTGTCTTAAGTCAAAAATTTCATGGAAAACTGTCATAGTATAGTATGTGGGTTCATTTCACGTAGGAGAAAGTCATAATATAGTATATCGATAAATTTCATGTAAAAAAAAAAAAAAAGTCATAGCATAGTATGTCGAAAAATTTCATGAAAAAACGTGATTTGGTAGAAACTCAAATAATTTCATGTAAAAATGTCATAGTATAGTATGTGGATTCATTTCATGTAGGAAAAAGTCATAATCTAGTATATAGATAAATTTCATGTAAAAAAAAAAGTCATAGTATAGTATGTCGAAAAATTTGATGAAAAAACGTTATTTTGTAGAAAGTCAAAAATTTCATGGAAAAACGTCATAATGTAGTAACTGGATCCATTTCATGTAGGAAAAAGTCATAATATAGTATGTAGATAATTTTCATGTAAAAAAAGTCATAGTATAGTATGTCGAAAATTTTCATGAAAAAATTTTGTTTTGTCGCAGTCAAAAATTTCATGGAAAAATGTCATAGTATAGTATGTGGATTCATTTCATGTAGGAAAAAGTCATAATATAGAATATCGATAAATTTCATGTTAAAAAAAAAAGTCATAGAATAGTATGTCGAAAAATTTGATGAAAAAACGTTATTTTGTAGAAAGTCAAAAATTTCATGGAAAAACGTCATAATATAGCAACTGGATCCATTTCATGTAGAAAAAAGTCATTATATAGTATGTCGATAAATTTCATGTAAAAAAAGTCATAGTATAGCATGTCGAAAAATTTCATGAAAAAACGTGATTTTGTAGAAACTCAAAAGCTTCCTGTAAAAATGTCATAGTATATTATGTGGATTCATTTCATGTTGGAAAAAGTCATAATATAGTATGTCGATAAATTTCATGTAAAAAAAAGTCATAGTATAGTATGTCGAAAAATTTCCGAGAAAAAGTCATAGTATAGTATGTCGAAAAATTTGATGAAAAAACGTTATTTTGTATTAAGTCAAAAATTTCGTGGAAACACGTCATAATATAGTATGTGGATCCATTTCATGTAGGAAAAAGTCATAATATAGTATGTTGATAATTTTCATGTAAAAAAGTCATAGTATAGTATGTCAAATTTTCATGAAAAAATTTTATTTTGTCGCAAGTTAAAAATTTCATGGAAAAATGTCATAGTATAGTATGTGGATTCATTTCATGTAGGAAAAAGTCATAATCTAGTATATCAATAAATTTCATAAAAAAAAAAAAAGTCATAGTATAGTATGTCGAAAAATTTGATGAAAAAACGTTATTTTGTAGAAAGTCAAAAATTTCATGGAAAAACGTCATAATGTAGTAACTGGATCCATTTCATGTAGGAAAAAGTCATAATATAGTATGTAGATAATTTTCATGTAAAAAAAGTCATAGTATAGTATGTCGAAAATTTTCATGAAAAAATTTTATTTTGTCGCAGTCAAAAATTTCATGGGAAAATGTCATAGTATAGTATGTGGGTTCATTTCATGTAGGAAAAAGTCATAATATAGTATATCGATAAATTTCATGTAAAAAAAAAAAAGTCATAGTATAGTATGTCGAAAATTTTCATGAAAAAATTTTACTTTGTTGTAAGTCAAAAATTTTATGGAAAAACGTCATAATATAGTAACTAGATCCATTTCATGTAGGAAAAAGTCATAATATAGTATGTCGATAATTATCATGTAAAAAACGTCATAGTATAGTATGTCAAATTTTCATGAAAAAAAATTATTTTGTCGCAAGTCAAAAATTTCATGGAAAAATGTCATAGTATAGTATGTGGATCCATTTCATGTAGGAAAAAGTCATAATATAGTATATTGATAACTTTCATGTAAAAAAAAAGTCATAGTATAGTATGTCGAAAAAAGTCATAGTATAGTATGTCGAAAAATTTCATGAAAAAAACTTTTGTCTTAAGTCAAAAATTTCATGGAAAACTGTCATAGTATAGTATGTGGGTTCATTTCACGTAGGAGAAAGTCATAATATAGTATATCGATAAATTTCATGTAAAAAAAAAAAAAAGTCATAGCATAGTATGTCGAAAAATTTCATGAAAAAACGTGATTTGGTAGAAACTCAAATAATTTCATGTAAAAATGTCATAGTATAGTATGTGGATTCATTTCATGTAGGAAAAAGTCATAATCTAGTATATAGATAAATTTCATGTAAAAAAAAAAGTCATAGTATAGTATGACGAAAAATTTGATGAAAAAACGTTATTTTGTAGAAAGTCAAAAATTTCATGGAAAAACGTCATAATGTAGTAACTGGATCCATTTCATGTAGCAAAAAGTCATAATATAGTATGTAGATAATTTTCATGTAAAAAAAGTCATAGTATAGTATGTCGAAAATTTTCATGAAAAAATTTTATTTTGTCGCAGTCAAAAATTTCATGGAAAAATGTCATAGTATAGTATGTGGATTCATTTCATGTAGGAAAAAGTCACAATATAGTATATCGATAAATTTCATGTAAAAAAAAAGTCATAGTATAGTATGTCGAAAAATTTCATGAAAAAACATAATTTTGTAGTAAGTCAAAAATTTCATGGAAAAACGTCATAATATAGTAACTAGATCCATTTCATGTAGGAAAAAGTCATAATATAGTCTGTCGATAATTTTCATGTAAAAAACGTCATAGTATAGTATGTCAAATTTTCATGAAAAAAATTTATTTTGTCGCAAGTCAAAAATTTCATGGAAAAATGTCATAGTATAGTATGTGGATCCATTTCATGTAGGAAAAAGTCATAATATAGTATATTGATAAATTTCATGTAAAAAAAAGTCATAGTATAGTATGTCGAAAAAAGTCATAGTATAGTATGTCGAAAAATTTCATGAAAAAAACTTTTGTCTTAAGTCAAAAATTTCATGGAAAACTGTCATAGTATAGTATGTGGGTTCATTTCACGTAGGAGAAAGTCATAATATAGTATATCGATAAATTTCATGTAAAAAAAAAAAAAAAAGTCATGTCATGTCGAAAAATTTCATGAAAAAACGTGATTTGGTAGAAATTCAAATAATTTCATGTAAAAATGTCATAGTATAGTATGTGGATTCATTTCATGTAGGAAAAAGTCATAATCTAGTATATCGATAAATTTCATGTAAAAAAAAAAGTCATAGTATAGTATGTTGAAAAATTTGATGAAAAAGCGTTATTTTGTAGAAAGTCAAAAATTTCATGGAAAAACGTCATAATGTAGTAACTGGATCCATTTCATGTAGGAAAAAGTCATAATATAGTATGTAGATAATTTTCATGTAAAAAAAGTCATAGTATAGTATGTCGAAAATTTTCATGAAAAAATTTTATTTTGTCGCAGTCAAAAATTTCATGGAAAAATGTCATAGTATAGTATGTGGATTCATTTCATGTAGGAAAAAGTCATAATATAGTATATCGATAAATTTCATGTAAAAAAAAAAAAAGTCATAGTATAGTATGTCGAAAAATTTGATGAAAAAACGTTATTTTGTAGAAAGTCAAAAATTTCATGGAAAAACGTCATAATATAGTAACTGGATCCATTTCATGTAGGAAAAAGTCATAATATAGTATGTCGATAAATTTCATGTAAAAAAAGTCATAGTATAGCATGTCGAAAAATTTCATGAAAAAACGTGATTTTGTAGAAACTCAAAAGCTTCCTGTAAAAATGTCATAGTATATTATGTGGATTCATTTCATGTTGGAAAAAGTCATAATATAGTATGTCGATAAATTTCATGTAAAAAAAAAGTCATAGTATAGTATGTAGAAAAATTTCCGAGAAAAAAGTCATAGTATAGTATGTCGAAAAATTTCCGAGAAAAAGTCATAGTATAGTATGTCGAAAAATTTGATGAAAAAACGTTATTTTGTATTAAGTCAAAAATTTCGTGGAAACACGTCATAATATAGTATGTGGATCCATTTCTTGTAGGAAAAAGTCATAATATAGTATGTTGATAATTTTCATGTAAAAAAGTCATAGTATAGTATGTCAAATTTTCATGAAAAAAATTTTATTTTGTCGCAAGTCAAAAATTTCATGGAAAAATGTCATAGTATAGTATGTGGATTCATTTCATGTAGGAAAAAGTCATAATCTAGTATATCAATAAATTTCATGTAAAAAAAAAAAGTCATAGCATAGTATGTCGAAAAATTTGATGAAAAAACGTTATTTTGTAGAAAGTCAAAAATTTCATGGAAAAACGTCATAATGTAGTAACTGGATCCATTTCATGTAGGAAAAAATCATAATATAGTATGTAGATAATTTTCATGTAAAAAAGTCATAGTATAGTATGTCAAATTTTCATGAAAAAATTTTATTTTGTCGCAAGTCAAAAATTTAATGGAAAAATGTCATGGTATAGTATGTGGATTCATTTCATGTAGGAAAAAGTCATAATATAGTATGTCGAAAAATTTCATGAAAAACGTTATTTTGTATTAAGTCAAAAATTTCATGGAAAAATGTAATAGTATGGTATGTGGATTCATTTCATGTAGGAAAAAGTCATAATATAGTATGTCAATCATTTTCATGTAAAAAAAAAGTCATAGTATAGTATGTCGAAAAAGTTCATGAAAAAATGTTATCTATAGTAAGTGAAAAATTTCATGGAAAAATGTTATTTTGTTGTAAGTCAAAAATTTCATGGAAAAATGTCATAGTATAGTATGTGGATTCATTTCATGTAGGAAAAAGTCATAATATAGTATGTCGATAATTTTCATGCTAAAAAAGTCATAGTATAGTATGTCGAAAATTTTCATGAAAAAATTTTACTTTGTTGTAAGTCAAAAATTTCATGGAAAAATGTCATAATATAGTATGTGGATCCATTTCATGTAGGAAAAAGTCATAATATAGTATGTCGATAATTTTCATGTTAAAAAAGTCATATTATAGTATGTCGAAAAATTTCATGAAAAAACATAATTTTGTAGTAAGTCAAAAATTTCATGGAAAAACGTCATAATATAGTAACTAGATCCATTTCATGTAGGAAAAAGTCATAATATAGTATGTCGATAATTTTCATGTAAAAAACGTCATAGTATAGTATGTCGAAAAATTTCATGAAAAAAACTTTTGTCTTAAGTCAAAAATTTCATGGAAAACTGTCATAGTATAGTATGTGGGTTCATTTCACGTAGGAGAAAGTCATAATATAGTATATCGATAAATTTCATGTAAAAAAAAAAAAAAAGTCATAGCATAGTATGTCGAAAAATTTCATGAAAAAACGTGATTTGGTAGAAACTCAAATAATTTCATGTAAAAATGTCATAGTATAGTATGTGGATTCATTTCATGTAGGAAAAAGTCATAATCTAGTATATAGATAAATTTCATGTAAAAAAAAAAGTCATAGTATAGTATGTCGAAAAATTTGATGAAAAAACGTTATTTTGTAGAAAGTCAAAAATTTCATGGAAAAACGTCATAATGTAGTAACTGGATCCATTTCATGTAGGAAAAAGTCATAATATAGTATGTAGATAATTTTCATGTAAAAAAAGTCATAGTATAGTATGTCGAAAATTTTCATGAAAAAATTTTATTTTGTCGCAGTCAAAAATTTCATGGAAAAATGTCATAGTATAGTATGTGGATTCATTTCATGTAGGAAAAAGTCATAATATAGTATATCGATAAATTTCATGTAAAAAAAAAAGTCATAGTATAGTATGTCGAAAAATTTGATGAAAAAACGTTATTTTGTAGAAAGTCAAAAATTTCATGGAAAAACGTCATAATATAGCAACTGGATCCATTTCATGTAGGAAAAAGTCATAATATAGTATGTCGATAAATTTCATGTAAAAAAAGTCATAGTATAGCATGTCGAAAAATTTCATGAAAAAACGTGATTTTGTATTAAGTCAAAAATTTCGTGGAAACACGTCATAATATAGTATGTGGATCCATTTCATGTAGGAAAAAGTCATAATATAGTATGTCGATAAATTTCATGTAAAAAAAGTCATAGTATAGTATGTCGAAAAATTTCCGAGAAAAAGTCATAGTATAGTATGTCGAAAAATTTGATGAAAAAACGTTATTTTGTATTAAGTCAAAAATTTCGTGGAAACACGTCATAATATAGTATGTGGATCCATTTCATGTAGGAAAAAGTCATAATATAGTATGTTGATAATTTTCATGTAAAAAAGTCATAGTATAGTATGTCAAATTTTCATGAAAAAATTTTATTTTGTCGCAAGTTAAAAATTTCATGGAAAAATGTCATAGTATAGTATGTGGATTCATTTCATGTAGGAAAAAGTCATAATCTAGTATATCAATAAATTTCATGTAAAAAAAAAAAGTCATAGTATAGTATGTCGAAAAATTTGATGAAAAAACGTTATTTTGTAGAAAGTCAAAAATTTCATGGAAAAACGTCATAATGTAGTAACTGGATCCATTTCATGTAGGAAAAAGTCATAATATAGTATGTAGATAATTTTCATGTAAAAAAAGTCATAGAATAGTATGTCGAAAATTTTCATGAAAAAATTTTATTTTGTCGCAGTCAAAAATTTCATGGGAAAATGTCATAGTATAGTATGTGGGTTCATTTCATGTAGGAAAAAGTCATAATATAGTATATCGATAAATTTCATGTAAAAAAAAAAGTCATAGTATAGTATGTCGAAAATTTTCATGAAAAAATTTTACTTTGTTGTAAGTCAAAAATTTTATGGAAAAACGTCATAATATAGTAACTAGATCCATTTCATGTAGGAAAAAGTCATAATATAGTATGTCGATAATTTTCGACATACTATATTATGATAATCCGGCTCGAAGGATTCACTTTATTTGGGGCGGCAGTAGCTCAGTCTGTAGGGAGTTGGCTTGGGAACCGGAGGGTCACCGGTTCAAGTCCCGACATGGACCAAAAACTGAGTGTGAACTGGTAGCTGGAGAGGTGCCAGTTTACCTCTTGGGCACTGCCGAGGTGCCCCTGAGCAAGGCACCAAACCCCCAACTGCTCGGGGCGCTTGTCAGGAGCAGCCCCCTCACTCTGATACCTCTCCATTACTGCATGTATGTGTGTTTCAGGTCTGCATGTACCATGTATGAGTTAAACAGAGTGTAAATTGAATTTCCCCATTGTGGGACTAATAAAGGTAGATCTTCTTCTTCTTCTTCTTCTTCTTCTAATTTTCATGTAAAAAACGTCAGTATAGTATGTCAAATTTTCATGAAAAAAAATTATTTTGTCGCAAGTCAAAAATTTCATGGAAAAATGTCATAGTATAGTATGTGGAACCATTTCATGTAGGAAAAAGTCATAATATAGTATATTGATAACTTTCATGTAAAAAAAAAGTCATAGTATAGTATGTCGAAAAAAGTCATAGTATAGTATGTCGAAAAATTTCATGAAAAAAACTTTTGTCTTAAGTCAAAAATTTCATGGAAAACTGTCATAGTATAGTATGTGGGTTCATTTCACGTAGGAGAAAGTCATAATATAGTATATCGATAAATTTCATGTAAAAAAAAAAAAAAGTCATAGCATAGTATGTCGAAAAATTTCATGAAAAAACGTGATTTGGTAGAAACTCAAATAATTTCATGTAAAAATGTCATAGTATAGTATGTGGATTCATTTCATGTAGGAAAAAGTCATAATCTAGTATATAGATAAATTTCATGTAAAAAAAAAAAGTCATAGTATAGTATGTCGAAAAATTTGATGAAAAAACGTTATTTTGTAGAAAGTCAAAAATTTCATGGAAAAACGTCATAATGTAGTAACTGGATCCATTTCATGTAGGAAAAAGTCATAATATAGTATGTAGATAATTTTCATGTAAAAAAAGTCATAGTATAGTATGTCGAAAATTTTCATAAAAAAAATTTTATTTTGTCGCAGTCAAAAATTTCATGGGAAAATGTCATAGTATAGTATGTGGGTTCATTTCATGTAGGAAAAAGTCATAATATAGTATATCGATAAATTTCATGTAAAAAAAAAAGTCATAGTATAGTATGTCGAAAATTTTCATGAAAAAATTTTACTTTGTTGTAAGTCAAAAATTTTATGGAAAAACGTCATAATATAGTAACTAGATCCATTTCATGTAGGAAAAAGTCATAATATAGTATGTCGATAATTATCATGTAAAAAACGTCATAGTATAGTATGTCAAATTTTCATGAAAAAAAATTATTTTGTCGCAAGTCAAAAATTTCATGGAAAAATGTCATAGTATAGTATGTGGATCCATTTCATGTAGGAAAAAGTCATAATATAGTATATTGATAACTTTCATGTAAAAAAAAGTCATAGTATAGTATGTCGAAAAAAGTCATAGTATAGTATGTCGAAAAATTTCATGAAAAAAACTTTTGTCTTAAGTCAAAAATTTCATGGAAAACTGTCATAGTATAGTATGTGGGTTCATTTCACGTAGGAGAAAGTCATAATATAGTATATCGATAAATTTCATGTAAAAAAAAAAAAAAGTCATAGCATAGTATGTCGAAAAATTTCATGAAAAAACGTGATTTGGTAGAAACTCAAATAATTTCATGTAAAAATGTCATAGTATAGTATGTGGATTCATTTCATGTAGGAAAAAGTCATAATCTAGTATATAGATAAATTTCATGTAAAAAAAAAAGTCATAGTATAGTATGACGAAAAATTTGATGAAAAAACGTTATTTTGTAGAAAGTCAAAAATTTCATGGAAAAACGTCATAATGTAGTAACTGGATCCATTTCATGTAGCAAAAAGTCATAATATAGTATGTAGATAATTTTCATGTAAAAAAAGTCATAGTATAGTATGTCGAAAATTTTCATGAAAAAATTTTATTTTGTCGCAGTCAAAAATTTCATGGAAAAATGTCATAGTATAGTATGTGGATTCATTTCATGTAGGAAAAAGTCACAATATAGTATATCGATAAATTTCATGTAAAAAAAAAAAGTCATAGTATAGTATGTCGAAAAATTTCATGAAAAAACATAATTTTGTAGTAAGTCAAAAATTTCATGGAAAAACGTCATAATATAGTAACTAGATCCATTTCATGTAGGAAAAAGTCATAATATAGTCTGTCGATAATTTTCATGTAAAAAACGTCATAGTATAGTATGTCAAATTTTCATGAAAAAAATTTATTTTGTCGCAAGTCAAAAATTTCATGGAAAAATGTCATAGTATAGTATGTGGATCCATTTCATGTAGGAAAAAGTCATAATATAGTATATTGATAAATTTCATGTAAAAAAAAGTCATAGTATAGTATGTCGAAAAAAGTCATAGTATAGTATGTCGAAAAATTTCATGAAAAAAACTTTTGTCTTAAGTCAAAAATTTCATGGAAAACTGTCATAGTATAGTATGTGGGTTCATTTCACGTAGGAGAAAGTCATAATATAGTATATCGATAAATTTCATGTAAAAAAAAAAAAAAGTCATGTCATGTCGAAAAATTTCATGAAAAAACGTGATTTGGTAGAAATTCAAATAATTTCATGTAAAAATGTCATAGTATAGTATGTGGATTCATTTCATGTAGGAAAAAGTCATAATCTAGTATATCGATAAATTTCATGTAAAAAAAAAAGTCATAGTATAGTATGTTGAAAAATTTGATGAAAAAGCGTTATTTTGTAGAAAGTCAAAAATTTCATGGAAAAACGTCATAATGTAGTAACTGGATCCATTTCATGTAGGAAAAAGTCATAATATAGTATGTAGATAATTTTCATGTAAAAAAAGTCATAGTATAGTATGTCGAAAATTTTCATGAAAAAATTTTATTTTGTCGCAGTCAAAAATTTCATGGAAAAATGTCATAGTATAGTATGTGGATTCATTTCATGTAGGAAAAAGTCATAATATAGTATATCGATAAATTTCATGTAAAAAAAAAAAAGTCATAGTATAGTATGTCGAAAAATTTGATGAAAAAACGTTATTTTGTAGAAAGTCAAAAATTTCATGGAAAAACGTCATAATATAGTAACTGGATCCATTTCATGTAGGAAAAAGTCATAATATAGTATGTCGATAAATTTCATGTAAAAAAAGTCATAGTATAGCATGTCGAAAAATTTCATGAAAAAACGTGATTTTGTAGAAACTCAAAAGCTTCCTGTAAAAATGTCATAGTATATTATGTGGATTCATTTCATGTTGGAAAAAGTCATAATATAGTATGTCGATAAATTTCATGTAAAAAAAAGTCATAGTATAGTATGTAGAAAAATTTCCGAGAAAAAGTCATAGTATAGTATGTCGAAAAATTTCCGAGAAAAAGTCATAGTATAGTATGTCGAAAAATTTGATGAAAAAACGTTATTTTGTATTAAGTCAAAAATTTCGTGGAAACACGTCATAATATAGTATGTGGATCCATTTCTTGTAGGAAAAAGTCATAATATAGTATGTTGATAATTTTCATGTAAAAAAGTCATAGTATAGTATGTCAAATTTTCATGAAAAAATTTTATTTTGTCGCAAGTCAAAAATTTCATGGAAAAATGTCATAGTATAGTATGTGGATTCATTTCATGTAGGAAAAAGTCATAATCTAGTATATCAATAAATTTCATGTAAAAAAAAAAAGTCATAGCATAGTATGTCGAAAAATTTGATGAAAAAACGTTATTTTGTAGAAAGTCAAAAATTTCATGGAAAAACGTCATAATGTAGTAACTGGATCCATTTCATGTAGGAAAAAATCATAATATAGTATGTAGATAATTTTCATGTAAAAAAGTCATAGTATAGTATGTCAAATTTTCATGAAAAAATTTTATTTTGTCGCAAGTCAAAAATTTAATGGAAAAATGTCATGGTATAGTATGTGGATTCATTTCATGTAGGAAAAAGTCATAATATAGTATGTCGAAAAATTTCATGAAAAACGTTATTTTGTATTAAGTCAAAAATTTCATGGAAAAATGTAATAGTATGGTATGTGGATTCATTTCATGTAGGAAAAAGTCATAATATAGTATGTCAATCATTTTCATGTAAAAAAAAAGTCATAGTATAGTATGTCGAAAAAGTTCATGAAAAAATGTTATCTATAGTAAGTGAAAAATTTCATGGAAAAATGTTATTTTGTTGTAAGTCAAAAATTTCATGGAAAAATGTCATAGTATAGTATGTGGATTCATTTCATGTAGGAAAAAGTCATAATATAGTATGTCGATAATTTTCATGCTAAAAAAGTCATAGTATAGTATGTCGAAAATTTTCATGAAAAAATTTTACTTTGTTGTAAGTCAAAAATTTCATGGAAAAATGTCATAATATAGTATGTGGATCCATTTCATGTAGGAAAAAGTCATAATATAGTATGTCGATAATTTTCATGTTAAAAAAGTCATATTATAGTATGTCGAAAAATTTCATGAAAAAACATAATTTTGTAGTAAGTCAAAAATTTCATGGAAAAACGTCATAATATAGTAACTAGATCCATTTCATGTAGGAAAAAGTCATAATATAGTATGTCGATAATTTTCATGTAAAAAACGTCATAGTATAGTATGTCGAAAAATTTCATGAAAAAAACTTTTGTCTTAAGTCAAAAATTTCATGGAAAACTGTCATAGTATAGTATGTGGGTTCATTTCACGTAGGAGAAAGTCATAATATAGTATATCGATAAATTTCATGTAAAAAAAAAAAAAAAGTCATAGCATAGTATGTCGAAAAATTTCATGAAAAAACGTGATTTGGTAGAAACTCAAATAATTTCATGTAAAAATGTCATAGTATAGTATGTGGATTCATTTCATGTAGGAAAAAGTCATAATCTAGTATATAGATAAATTTCATGTAAAAAAAAAAGTCATAGTATAGTATGTCGAAAAATTTGATGAAAAAACGTTATTTTGTAGAAAGTCAAAAATTTCATGGAAAAACGTCATAATGTAGTAACTGGATCCATTTCATGTAGGAAAAAGTCATAATATAGTATGTAGATAATTTTCATGTAAAAAAAGTCATAGTATAGTATGTCGAAAATTTTCATGAAAAAATTTTATTTTGTCGCAGTCAAAAATTTCATGGAAAAATGTCATAGTATAGTATGTGGATTCATTTCATGTAGGAAAAAGTCATAATATAGTATATCGATAAATTTCATGTAAAAAAAAAAGTCATAGTATAGTATGTCGAAAAATTTGATGAAAAAACGTTATTTTGTAGAAAGTCAAAAATTTCATGGAAAAACGTCATAATATAGCAACTGGATCCATTTCATGTAGGAAAAAGTCATAATATAGTATGTCGATAAATTTCATGTAAAAAAAGTCATAGTATAGCATGTCGAAAAATTTCATGAAAAAACGTGATTTTGTATTAAGTCAAAAATTTCGTGGAAACACGTCATAATATAGTATGTGGATCCATTTCATGTAGGAAAAAGTCATAATATAGTATGTCGATAAATTTCATGTAAAAAAAGTCATAGTATAGTATGTCGAAAAATTTCCGAGAAAAAGTCATAGTATAGTATGTCGAAAAATTTGATGAAAAAACGTTATTTTGTATTAAGTCAAAAATTTCGTGGAAACACGTCATAATATAGTATGTGGATCCATTTCATGTAGGAAAAAGTCATAATATAGTATGTTGATAATTTTCATGTAAAAAAGTCATAGTATAGTATGTCAAATTTTCATGAAAAAATTTTATTTTGTCGCAAGTTAAAAATTTCATGGAAAAATGTCATAGTATAGTATGTGGATTCATTTCATGTAGGAAAAAGTCATAATCTAGTATATCAATAAATTTCATGTAAAAAAAAAAGTCATAGTATAGTATGTCGAAAAATTTGATGAAAAAACGTTATTTTGTAGAAAGTCAAAAATTTCATGGAAAAACGTCATAATGTAGTAACTGGATCCATTTCATGTAGGAAAAAGTCATAATATAGTATGTAGATAATTTTCATGTAAAAAAAGTCATAGAATAGTATGTCGAAAATTTTCATGAAAAAATTTTATTTTGTCGCAGTCAAAAATTTCATGGGAAAATGTCATAGTATAGTATGTGGGTTCATTTCATGTAGGAAAAAGTCATAATATAGTATATCGATAAATTTCATGTAAAAAAAAAAGTCATAGTATAGTATGTCGAAAATTTTCATGAAAAAATTTTACTTTGTTGTAAGTCAAAAATTTTATGGAAAAACGTCATAATATAGTAACTAGATCCATTTCATGTAGGAAAAAGTCATAATATAGTATGTCGATAATTTTCGACATACTATATTATGATAATCCGGCTCGAAGGATTCACTTTATTTGGGGCGGCAGTAGCTCAGTCTGTAGGGAGTTGGCTTGGGAACCGGAGGGTCACCGGTTCAAGTCCCGACATGGACCAAAAACTGAGTGTGAACTGGTAGCTGGAGAGGTGCCAGTTTACCTCTTGGGCACTGCCGAGGTGCCCCTGAGCAAGGCACCAAACCCCCAACTGCTCGGGGCGCTTGTCAGGAGCAGCCCCCTCACTCTGATACCTCTCCATTACTGCATGTATGTGTGTTTCAGGTCTGCATGTACCATGTATGAGTTAAACAGAGTGTAAATTGAATTTCCCCATTGTGGGACTAATAAAGGTAGATCTTCTTCTTCTTCTTCTTCTTCTTCTAATTTTCATGTAAAAAACGTCAGTATAGTATGTCAAATTTTCATGAAAAAAAATTATTTTGTCGCAAGTCAAAAATTTCATGGAAAAATGTCATAGTATAGTATGTGGATCCATTTCATGTAGGAAAAAGTCATAATATAGTATGTCGATAAATTTCATGTAAAAAAGTCATAGTATAGCATGTCGAAAAATTTCATGAAAAAACGTGATTTTGTAGAAACTCAAAAGCTTCCTGTAAAAATGTCATAGTATATTATGTGGATTCATTTCATGTTGGAAAAAGTCATAATATAGTATGTCGATAAATTTCATGTAAAAAAAAGTCATAGTATAGTATGTTGAAAAATTTCCGAGAAAAAGTCATAGTATAGTATGTCGAAAAATTTGATGAAAAAACGTTATTTTGTATTAAGTCAAAAATTTCGTGGAAACACGTCATAATATAGTATGTGGATCTACTTCATGTAGGAAAAAGTCATAATATAGTATGTTGATAATTTTCATGTAAAAAAGTCATAGTATAGTATGTCAAATTTTCATGAAAAAATTTTATTTTGTCGCAAGTCAAAAATTTCATGGAAAAATGTCATAGTATAGTATGTGGATTCATTTCATGTAGGAAAAAGTCATAATATAGTATATTGATAAATTTCATGTAAAAAAAAGTCATAGTATAGTATGTCGAAAAAAGTCATAGTATAGTATGTCGAAAAATTTCATGAAAAAAACTTTTGTCTTAAGTCAAAAATTTCATGGAAAACTGTCATAGTATAGTATGTGGGTTCATTTCACGTAGGAGAAAGTCATAATATAGTATATCGATAAATTTCATGTAAAAAAAAAAAAAAAGTCATAGTATAGTATGTCGAAAAATTTCATGAAAAAACGTGATTTGGTAGAAACTCAAATAATTTCATGTAAAAATGTCATAGTATAGTATGTGGATTCATTTCATGTAGGAAAAAGTCATAATCTAGTATATCGATAAATTTCATGTAAAAAAAAAAAGTCATAGTATAGTATGTCGAAAAATTTGATGAAAAAACGTTATTTTGTAGAAAGTCAAAAATTTCATGGAAAAACGTCATAATGTAGTAACTGGATCCATTTCATGTAGGAAAAAATCATAATATAGTATGTAGATAATTTTCATGTAAAAAAAGTCATAGTATAGTATGTCGAAAATTTTCATGAAAAAATTTTATTTTGTCGCAGTCAAAAATTTCATGGAAAAATGTCATAGTATAGTATGTGGATTCATTTCATGTAGGAAAAAGTCATAATATAGTATATCGATAAATTTCATGTAAAAAAAAAAGTCATAGTATAGTATGTCGAAAAATTTGATGAAAAAACGTTATTTTGTAGAAAGTCAAAAATTTCATGGAAAAACGTCATAATATAGCAACTGGATCCATTTCATGTAGGAAAAAGTCATAATATAGTATGTCGATAAATTTCATGTAAAAAAAGTCATAGTATAGCATGTCGAAAAATTTCATGAAAAAACGTGATTTTGTAGAAACTCAAAAGCTTCCTGTAAAAATGTCATAGTATATTATGTGGATTCATTTCATGTTGGAAAAAGTCATAATATAGTATGTCGATAAATTTCATGTAAAAAAAAGTCATAGTATAGTATGTCGAAAAATTTCCGAGAAAAAGTCATAGTATAGTATGTCGAAAAATTTGATGAAAAAACGTTATTTTGTATTAAGTCAAAAATTTCGTGGAAACACGTCATAATATAGTATGTGGATCCATTTCATGTAGGAAAAAGTCATAATATAGTATGTTGATAATTTTCATGTAAAAAAGTCATAGTATAGTATGTCAAATTTTCATGAAAAAATTTTATTTTGTCGCAAGTTAAAAATTTCATGGAAAAATGTCATAGTATAGTATGTGGATTCATTTCATGTAGGAAAAAGTCATAATCTAGTATATCAATAAATTTCATGTAAAAAAAAAAAAGTCATAGTATAGTATGTCGAAAAATTTGATGAAAAAACGTTATTTTGTAGAAAGTCAAAAATTTCATGGAAAAACGTCATAATGTAGTAACTGGATCCATTTCATGTAGGAAAAAGTCATAATATAGTATGTAGATAATTTTCATGTAAAAAAAAGTCATAGTATAGTATGTCGAAAATTTTCATGAAAAAATTTTATTTTGTCGCAGTCAAAAATTTCATGGGAAAATGTCATAATATAGTATGTGGGTTCATTTCATGTAGGAAAAAGTCATAATATAGTATATCGATAAATTTCATGTAAAAAAAAAAAGTCATAGTATAGTATGTCGAAAATTTTCATGAAAAAATTTTACTTTGTTGTAAGTCAAAAATTTTATGGAAAAACGTCACAATATAGTAACTAGATCCATTTCATGTAGGAAAAAGTCATAATATAGTATGTCGATAATTTTCATGTAAAAAACATCATAGTATAGTATGTCAAATTTTCATGAAAAAAAATTATTTTGTCGCAAGTCAAAAATTTCATGGAAAAATGTCATAGTATAGTATGTGGATCCATTTCATGTAGGAAAAAGTCATAATATAGTATATTGATAACTTTCATGTAAAAAAAAGTCATAGTATAGTATGTCGAAAAAAGTCATAGTATAGTATGTCGAAAAATTTCATGAAAAAAACTTTTGTCTTAAGTCAAAAATTTCATGGAAAACTGTCATAGTATAGTATGTGGGTTCATTTCACGTAGGAGAAAGTCATAATATAGTATATCGATAAATTTCATGTAAAAAAAAAAAAAAGTCATAGCATAGTATGTCGAAAAATTTCATGAAAAAACGTGATTTGGTAGAAACTCAAATAATTTCATGTAAAAATGTCATAGTATAGTATGTGCATTCATTTCATGTAGGAAAAAGTCATAATCTAGTATATAGATAAATTTCATGTAAAAAAAAAAGTCATAGTATAGTATGACGAAAAATTTGATGAAAAAACGTTATTTTGTAGAAAGTCAAAAATTTCATGGAAAAACGTCATAATGTAGTAACTGGATCCATTTCATGTAGCAAAAAGTCATAATATAGTATGTAGATAATTTTCATGTAAAAAAAGTCATAGTATAGTATGTCGAAAATTTTCATGAAAAATTTTATTTTGTCGCAGTCAAAAATTTCATGGAAAAATGTCATAGTATAGTATGTGGATTCATTTCATGTAGGAAAAAGTCATAATATAGTATATCGATAAATTTCATGTAAAAAAAAAAGTCATAGTATAGTATGTCGAAAAATTTCATGAAAAAACATAATTTTGTAGTAAGTCAAAAATTTCATGGAAAAACGTCATAATATAGTAACTAGATCCATTTCATGTAGGAAAAAGTCATAATATAGTCTGTCGATAATTTTCATGTAAAAAACGTCATAGTATAGTATGTCAAATTTTCATGAAAAAAATTTATTTTGTCGCAAGTCAAAAATTTCATGGAAAAATGTCATAGTATAGTATGTGGATCCATTTCATGTAGGAAAAAGTCATAATATAGTATATTGATAAATTTCATGTAAAAAAAAGTCATAGTATAGTATGTCGAAAAAAGTCATAGTATAGTATGTCGAAAAATTTCATGAAAAAAACTTTTGTCTTAAGTCAAAAATTTCATGGAAAACTGTCATAGTATAGTATGTGGGTTCATTTCACGTAGGAGAAAGTCATAATATAGTATATCGATAAATTTCATGTAAAAAAAAAAAAAAAAGTCATGTCATGTCGAAAAATTTCATGAAAAAACGTGATTTGGTAGAAACTCAAATAATTTCATGTAAAAATGTCATAGTATAGTATGTGGATTCATTTCATGTAGGAAAAAGTCATAATCTAGTATATCGATAAATTTCATGTAAAAAAAAAAGTCATAGTATAGTATGTTGAAAAATTTGATGAAAAAGCGTTATTTTGTAGAAAGTCAAAAATTTCATGGAAAAACGTCATAATGTAGTAACTGGATCCATTTCATGTAGGAAAAAGTCATAATATAGTATGTAGATAATTTTCATGTAAAAAAAGTCATAGTATAGTATGTCGAAAATTTTCATGAAAAAATTTTATTTTGTCGCAGTCAAAAATTTCATGGAAAAATGTCATAGTATAGTATGTGGATTCATTTCATGTAGGAAAAAGTCATAATATAGTATATCGATAAATTTCATGTAAAAAAAAAAAAGTCATAGTATAGTATGTCGAAAAATTTGATGAAAAAACGTTATTTTGTAGAAAGTCAAAAATTTCATGGAAAAACGTCATAATATAGTAACTGGATCCATTTCATGTAGGAAAAAGTCATAATATAGTATGTCGATAAATTTCATGTAAAAAAAGTCATAGTATAGCATGTCGAAAAATTTCATGAAAAAACGTGATTTTGTAGAAACTCAAAAGCTTCCTGTAAAAATGTCATAGTATATTATGTGGATTCATTTCATGTTGGAAAAAGTCATAATATAGTATGTCGATAAATTTCATGTAAAAAAAAGTCATAGTATAGTATGTAGAAAAATTTCCGAGAAAAAGTCATAGTATAGTATGTCGAAAAATTTCCGAGAAAAAGTCATAGTATAGTATGTCGAAAAATTTGATGAAAAAACGTTATTTTGTATTAAGTCAAAAATTTCGTGGAAACACGTCATAATATAGTATGTGGATCCATTTCTTGTAGGAAAAAGTCATAATATAGTATGTTGATAATTTTCATGTAAAAAAGTCATAGTATAGTATGTCAAATTTTCATGAAAAAATTTTATTTTGTCGCAAGTCAAAAATTTCATGGAAAAATGTCATAGTATAGTATGTGGATTCATTTCATGTAGGAAAAAGTCATAATCTAGTATATCAATAAATTTCATGTAAAAAAAAAAAGTCATAGCATAGTATGTCGAAAAATTTGATGAAAAAACGTTATTTTGTAGAAAGTCAAAAATTTCATGGAAAAACGTCATAATGTAGTAACTGGATCCATTTCATGTAGGAAAAAATCATAATATAGTATGTAGATAATTTTCATGTAAAAAAGTCATAGTATAGTATGTCAAATTTTCATGAAAAAATTTTATTTTGTCGCAAGTCAAAAATTTAATGGAAAAATGTCATGGTATAGTATGTGGATTCATTTCATGTAGGAAAAAGTCATAATATAGTATGTCGAAAAATTTCATGAAAAACGTTATTTTGTATTAAGTCAAAAATTTCATGGAAAAATGTAATAGTATGGTATGTGGATTCATTTCATGTAGGAAAAAGTCATAATATAGTATGTCAATCATTTTCATGTAAAAAAAAAGTCATAGTATAGTATGTCGAAAAAGTTCATGAAAAAATGTTATCTATAGTAAGTGAAAAATTTCATGGAAAAATGTTATTTTGTTGTAAGTCAAAAATTTCATGGAAAAATGTCATAGTATAGTATGTGGATTCATTTCATGTAGGAAAAAGTCATAATATAGTATGTCGATAATTTTCATGCTAAAAAAGTCATAGTATAGTATGTCGAAAATTTTCATGAAAAAATTTTACTTTGTTGTAAGTCAAAAATTTCATGGAAAAATTTCATAATATAGTATGTGGATCCATTTCATGTAGGAAAAAGTCATAATATAGTATGTCGATAATTTTCATGTTAAAAAAGTCATATTATAGTATGTCGAAAAATTTCATGAAAAAACATAATTTTGTAGTAAGTCAAAAATTGCATGGAAAAACGTCATAATATAGTAACTAGATCCATTTCATGTAGGAAAAAGTCATAATATAGTATGTCGATAATTTTCATGTAAAAAACGTCATAGTATAGTATGTCGAAAAATTTCATGAAAAAAACTTTTGTCTTAAGTCAAAAATTTCATGGAAAACTGTCATAGTATAGTATGTGGGTTCATTTCACGTAGGAGAAAGTCATAATATAGTATATCGATAAATTTCATTTAAAAAAAAAAAAAAGTCATAGCATAGTATGTCGAAAAATTTCATGAAAAAACGTGATTTGGTAGAAACTCAAATAATTTCATGTAAAAATGTCATAGTATAGTATGTGGATTCATTTCATGTAGGAAAAAGTCATAATCTAGTATATAGATAAATTTCATGTAAAAAAAAAAAAGTCATAGTATAGTATGTCGAAAAATTTGATGAAAAAACGTTATTTTGTAGAAAGTCAAAAATTTCATGGAAAAACGTCATAATGTAGTAACTGGATCCATTTCATGTAGGAAAAAGTCATAATATAGTATGTAGATAATTTTCATGTAAAAAAAGTCATAGTATAGTATGTCGAAAATTTTCATGAAAAAATTTTATTTTGTCGCAGTCAAAAATTTCATGGAAAAATGTCATAGTATAGTATGTGGATTCATTTCATGTAGGAAAAAGTCATAATATAGTATATCGATAAATTTCATGTAAAAAAAAAAGTCATAGTATAGTATGTCGAAAAATTTGATGAAAAAACGTTATTTTGTAGAAAGTCAAAAATTTCATGGAAAAACGTCATAATATAGCAACTGGATCCATTTCATGTAGGAAAAAGTCATAATATAGTATGTCGATAAATTTCATGTAAAAAAAGTCATAGTATAGCATGTCGAAAAATTTCATGAAAAAACGTGATTTTGTAGAAACTCAAAAGCTTCCTGTAAAAATGTCATAGTATATTATGTGGATTCATTTCATGTTGGAAAAAGTCATAATATAGTATGTCGATAAATTTCATGTAAAAAAAAGTCATAGTATAGTATGTCGAAAAATTTCCGAGAAAAAGTCATAGTATAGTATGTCGAAAAATTTGATGAAAAAACGTTATTTTGTATTAAGTCAAAAATTTCGTGGAAACACGTCATAATATAGTATGTGGATCCATTTCATGTAGGAAAAAGTCATAATATAGTATGTTGATAATTTTCTTGTAAAAAAGTCATAGTATAGTATGTCAAATTTTCATGAAAAAATTTTATTTTGTCGCAAGTTAAAAATTTCATGGAAAAATGTCATAGTATAGTATGTGGATTCATTTCATGTAGGAAAAAGTCATAATCTAGTATATCAATAAATTTCATGTAAAAAAAAAAGTCATAGTATAGTATGTCGAAAAATTTGATGAAAAAACGTTATTTTGTAGAAAGTCAAAAATTTCATGGAAAAACGTCATAATGTAGTAACTGGATCCATTTCATGTAGGAAAAAGTCATAATATAGTATGTAGATAATTTTCATGTAAAAAAAGTCATAGAATAGTATGTCGAAAATTTTCATGAAAAAATTTTATTTTGTCGCAGTCAAAAATTTCATCGGAAAATGTCATAGTATAGTATGTGGGTTCATTTCATGTAGGAAAAAGTCATAATATAGTATATCGATAAATTTCATGTAAAAAAAAAAGTCATAGTATAGTATGTCGAAAATTTTCATGAAAAAATTTTACTTTGTTGTAAGTCAAAAATTTTATGGAAAAACGTCATAATATAGTAACTAGATCCATTTCATGTAGGAAAAAGTCATAATATAGTATGTCGATAATTTTCATGTAAAAAACGTCAGTATAGTATGTCAAATTTTCATGAAAAAAAAATTATTTTGTCGCAAGTCAAAAATCTCATGGAAAAATGTCATAGTATAGTATGTGGATCCATTTCATGTAGGAAAAAGTCATAATATAGTATATTGATAACTTTCATGTAAAAAAAAGTCATAGTATAGTATGTCGAAAAAAGTCATAGTATAGTATGTCGAAAAATTTCATGAAAAAAACTTTTGTCTTAAGTCAAAAATTTCATGGAAAACTGTCATAGTATAGTATGTGGGTTCATTTCACGTAGGAGAAAGTCATAATATAGTATATCGATAAATTTCATGTAAAAAAAAAAAAAGTCATAGCATAGTATGTCGAAAAATTTCATGAAAAAACGTGATTTGGTAGAAACTCAAATAATTTCATGTAAAAATGTCATAGTATAGTATGTGGATTCATTTCATGTAGGAAAAAGTCATAATCTAGTATATAGATAAATTTCATGTAAAAAAAAAAGTCATAGTATAGTATGTCGAAAAATTTGATGAAAAAACGTTATTTTGTAGAAAGTCAAAAATTTCATGGAAAAACGTCATAATGTAGTAACTGGATCCATTTCATGTAGGAAAAAGTCATAATATAGTATGTAGATAATTTTCATGTAAAAAAAGTCATAGTATAGTATGTCGAAAATTTTCATAAAAAAATTTTATTTTGTCGCAGTCAAAAATTTCATGGAAAAATGTCATAGTATAGTATGTGGATTCATTTCATGTAGGAAAAAGTCATAATATAGTATATCGATAAATTTCATGTAAAAAAAAAAGTCATAGTATAGTATGTCGAAAAATTTGATGAAAAAACGTTATTTTGTAGAAAGTCAAAAATTTCATGGAAAAACGTCATAATATAGTAACTGGATCCATTTCATGTAGGAAAAAGTCATAATATAGTATGTCGATAAATTTCATGTAAAAAAAGTCATAGTATAGCATGTCGAAAAATTTCATGAAAAAACGTGATTTTGTAGAAACTCAAAAGCTTCCTGTAAAAATGTCATAGTATATTATGTGGATTCATTTCATGTTGGAAAAAGTCATAATATAGTATGTCGATAAATTTCATGTAAAAAAAAGTCATAGTATAGTATGTTGAAAAATTTCCGAGAAAAAGTCATAGTATAGTATGTCGAAAAATTTGATGAAAAAACGTTATTTTGTATTAAGTCAAAAATTTCGTGGAAACACGTCATAATATAGTATGTGGATCTATTTCATGTAGGAAAAAGTCATAATATAGTATGTTGATAATTTTCATGTAAAAAAGTCATAGTATAGTATGTCAAATTTTCATGAAAAAATTTTATTTTGTCGCAAGTCAAAAATTTCATGGAAAAATGTCATAGTATAGTATGTGGATTCATTTCATGTAGGAAAAAGTCATAATATAGTATATTGATAAATTTCATGTAAAAAAAAGTCATAGTATAGTATGTCGAAAAAAGTCATAGTATAGTATGTCGAAAAATTTCATGAAAAAAACTTTTGTCTTAAGTCAAAAATTTCATGGAAAACTGTCATAGTATAGTATGTGGGTTCATTTCACGTAGGAGAAAGTCATAATATAGTATATCGATAAATTTCATGTAAAAAAAAAAAAAAGTCATAGTATAGTATGTCGAAAAATTTCATGAAAAAACGTGATTTGGTAGAAACTCAAATAATTTCATGTAAAAATGTCATAGTATAGTATGTGGATTCATTTCATGTAGGAAAAAGTCATAATCTAGTATATCGATAAATTTCATGTAAAAAAAAAGTCATAGTATAGTATGTCGAAAAATTTGATGAAAAAACGTTATTTTGTAGAAAGTCAAAAATTTCATGGAAAAACGTCATAATGTAGTAACTGGATCCATTTCATGTAGGAAAAAATCATAATATAGTATGTAGATAATTTTCATGTAAAAAAAGTCATAGTATAGTATGTCGAAAATTTTCATGAAAAAATTTTATTTTGTCGCAGTCAAAAATTTCATGGAAAAATGTCATAGTATAGTATGTGGATTCATTTCATGTAGGAAAAAGTCATAATATAGTATATCGATAAATTTCATGTAAAAAAAAAAAGTCATAGTATAGTATGTCGAAAAATTTGATGAAAAAACGTTATTTTGTAGAAAGTCAAAAATTTCATGGAAAAACGTCATAATATAGTAACTGGATCCATTTCATGTAGGAAAAAGTCATAATATAGTATGTCGATAAATTTCATGTAAAAAAAGTCATAGTATAGCATGTCGAAAAATTTCATGAAAAAACGTGATTTTGTAGAAACTCAAAAGCTTCCTGTAAAAATGTCATAGTATATTATGTGGATTCATTTCATGTTGGAAAAAGTCATAATATAGTATGTCGATAAATTTCATGTAAAAAAAAGTCATAGTATAGTATGTCGTAAAATTTCCGAGAAAAAGTCATAGTATAGTATGTCGAAAAATTTCATGAAAAAACATAATTTTGTAGTAAGTCAAAAATTTTATGGAAAAACGTCATAATATAGTAACTAGATCCATTTCATGTAGGAAAAAGTCATAATATAATATGTCGATAATTTTCATGTAAAAAACGTCATAGTATAGTAAGTCAAATTTTCATGAAAAAAAATTATTTTGTCGCAAGTCAAAAATTTCATGGAAAAATGTCATAGTATAGTATGTGGGTTCATTTCACGTAGGAGAAAGTCATAATATAGTATATCGATAAATTTCATGTAAAAAAAAAAAAAAGTCATAGCATAGTATGTCGAAAAATTTCATGAAAAAACGTGATTTGGTAGAAACTCAAATAATTTCATGTAAAAATGTCATAGTATAGTATGTGGATTCATTTCATGTAGGAAAAAGTCATAATCTAGTATATCAATAAATTTCATGTAAAAAAAAAAGTCATAGTATAGTATGTCGAAAAATTTCATGAAAAAATGTTATCTATAGTAAGTGAAAATTTTCATGAAAAAATGTTATTTTGTTGTAAGTCAAAAATTTCATGGAAAAATGTCATAGTATAGTATGTGGATCCATTTCATGTAGGAAAAAGTCATAATATAGTATGTCGATAATTTTCATGTTAAAAAAGTCATAGTATAGTATGTCGAAAAATTTCATGAAAAAACATAATTTTGTAGTAAGTCAAAAATTTTATGGAAAAACGTCATAATATAGTAACTAGATCCATTTCATGTAGGAAAAAGTCATAATATAGTATGTCGATAATTTTCATGTAAAAAACGTCATAGTATAGTATGTCAAATTTTCATGAAAAAAAATTATTTTGTCGCAAGTCAAAAATTTCATGGAAAAATGTCATAGTATAGTATGTGGATCCATTTCATGTAGGAAAAAGTCATAATATAGTATATTGATAAATTTCATGTAAAAAAAAGTCATAGTATAGTATGTCGAAAAAAGTCATAGTATAGTATGTCGAAAAATTTCATGAAAAAAACTTTTGTCTTAAGTCAAAAATTTCATGGAAAACTGTCATAGTATAGTATGTGTGTTCATTTCACGTAGGAGAAAGTCATAATATAGTATATCGATAAATTTCATGTAAAAAAAAAAAAAGTCATAGCATAGTATGTCGAAAAATTTCATGAAAAAACGTGATTTGGTAGAAACTCAAATAATTTCATGTAAAAATGTCATAGTATAGTATGTGGATTCATTTCATGTAGGAAAAAGTCATAATCTAGTATATAGATAAATTTCATGTAAAAAAAAAAAAGTCATAGTATAGTATGACGAAAAATTTGATGAAAAAACGTTATTTTGTAGAAAGTCAAAAATTTCATGGAAAAACGTCATAATGTAGTAACTGGATCCATTTCATGTAGGAAAAAGTCATAATATAGTATGTTGATAATTTTCATGTAAAAAAGTCATAGTATAGTATGTCAAATTTTCATGAAAAAATTTTATTTTGTCGCAAGTTAAAAATTTCATGGAAAAATGTCATAGTATAGTATGTGGATTCATTTCATGTAGGAAAAAGTCATAATCTAGTATATCAATAAATTTCATGTAAAAAAAAAAGTCATAGTATAGTATGTCGAAAAATTTGATGAAAAAACGTTATTTTGTAGAAAGTCAAAAATTTCATGGAAAAACGTCATAATGTAGTAACTGGATCCATTTCATGTAGGAAAAAGTCATAATATAGTATGTAGATAATTTTCATGTAAAAAAAGTCATAGAATAGTATGTCGAAAATTTTCATGAAAAAATTTTATTTTGTCGCAGTCAAAAATTTCATGGGAAAATGTCATAGTATAGTATGTGGGTTCATTTCATGTAGGAAAAAGTCATAATATAGTATATCGATAAATTTCATGTAAAAAAAAAAGTCATAGTATAGTATGTCGAAAATTTTCATGAAAAAATTTTACTTTGTTGTAAGTCAAAAATTTTATGGAAAAACGTCATAATATAGTAACTAGATCCATTTCATGTAGGAAAAAGTCATAATATAGTATGTCGATAATTTTCATGTAAAAAACGTCAGTATAGTATGTCAAATTTTCATGAAAAAAAATTATTTTGTCGCAAGTCAAAAATTTCATGGAAAAATGTCATAGTATAGTATGTGGATCCATTTCATGTAGGAAAAAGTCATAATATAGTATATTGATAACTTTCATGTAAAAAAAAGTCATAGTATAGTATGTCGAAAAAAGTCATAGTATAGTATGTCGAAAAATTTCATGAAAAAAACTTTTGTCTTAAGTCAAAAATTTCATGGAAAACTGTCATAGTATAGTATGTGGGTTCATTTCACGTAGGAGAAAGTCATAATATAGTATATCGATAAATTTCATGTAAAAAAAAAAAAAGTCATAGCATAGTATGTTGAAAAATTTCATGAAAAAACGTGATTTGGTAGAAACTCAAATAATTTCATGTAAAAATGTCATAGTATAGTATGTGGATTCATTTCATGTAGGAAAAAGTCATAATATAGTATGTAGATAATTTTCATGTAAAAAAAAGTCATAGTATAGTATGTCGAAAATTTTCATAAAAAAATTTTATTTTGTCGCAGTCAAAAATTTCATGGAAAAATGTCATAGTATAGTATGTGGATTCATTTCATGTAGGAAAAAGTCATAATATAGTATATCGATAAATTTCATGTAAAAAAAAAAAGTCATAGTATAGTATGTCGAAAAATTTGATGAAAAAACGTTATTTTGTAGAAAGTCAAAAATTTCATGGAAAAACGTCATAATATAGTAACTGGATCCATTTCATGTAGGAAAAAGTCATAATATAGTATGTCGATAAATTTCATGTAAAAAAAGTCATAGTATAGCATGTCGAAAAATTTCATGAAAAAACGTGATTTTGTAGAAACTCAAAAGCTTCCTGTAAAAATGTCATAGTATATTATGTGGATTCATTTCATGTTGGAAAAAGTCATAATATAGTATGTCGATAAATTTCATGTAAAAAAAAGTCATAGTATAGTATGTTGAAAAATGTAAAAAAAAAAAAAAGTCATAGCATAGTATGTCGAAAAATTTCATGAAAAAACGTGATTTGGTAGAAACTCAAATAATTTCATGTAAAAATGTCATAGTATAGTATGTGGATTCATTTCATGTAGGAAAAAGTCATAATCTAGTATATCAATAAATTTCATGTAAAAAAAAAAAAAGTCATAGTATAGTATGTCGAAAAATTTCATGAAAAAATGTTATCTATAGTAAGTGAAAATTTTCATGAAAAAATGTTATTTTGTTGTAAGTCAAAAATTTCATGGAAAAATGTCATAGTATAGTATGTAGATCCATTTCATGTAGGAAAAAGTCATAATATAGTATGTCGATAATTTTCATGTTAAAAAAGTCATAGTATAGTATGTCGAAAAATTTCATGAAAAAACATAATTTTGTAGTAAGTCAAAAATTTTATGGAAAAACGTCATAATATAGTAACTAGATCCATTTCATGTAGGAAAAAGTCATAATATAGTATGTCGATAATTTTCATGTAAAAAACGTCAGTATAGTATGTCAAATTTTCATGAAAAAAAATTATTTTGTCGCAAGTCAAAAATTTCATGGAAAAATGTCATAGTATAGTATGTGGATCCATTTCATGTAGGAAAAAGTCATAATATAGTATATTGATAACTTTCATGTAAAAAAAAGTCATAGTATAGTATGTCGAAAAAAGTCATAGTATAGTATGTCGAAAAATTTCATGAAAAAAACTTTTGTCTTAAGTCAAAAATTTCATGGAAAACTGTCATAGTATAGTATGTGGGTTCATTTCACGTAGGAGAAAGTCATAATATAGTATATCGATAAATTTCATGTAAAAAAAAAAAAAAGTCATAGCATAGTATGTTGAAAAATTTCATGAAAAAACGTGATTTGGTAGAAACTCAAATAATTTCATGTAAAAATGTCATAGTATAGTATGTGGATTCATTTCATGTAGGAAAAAGTCATAATCTAGTATATAGATAAATTTCATGTAAAAAAAAAAAGTCATAGTATAGTATGTCGAAAAATTTGATGAAAAAACGTTATTTTGTAGAAAGTCAAAAATTTCATGGAAAAACGTCATAATGTAGTAACTGGATCCATTTCATGTAGGAAAAAGTCATAATATAGTATGTAGATAATTTTCATGTAAAAAAAAGTCATAGTATAGTATGTCGAAAATTTTCATAAAAAAATTTTATTTTGTCGCAGTCAAAAATTTCATGGAAAAATGTCATAGTATAGTATGTGGATTCATTTCATGTAGGAAAAAGTTATAATATAGTATATCGATAAATTTCATGTAAAAAAAAAAGTCATAGTATAGTATGTCGAAAAATTTGATGAAAAAACGTTATTTTGTAGAAAGTCAAAAATTTCATGGAAAAACGTCATAATATAGTAACTGGATCCATTTCATGTAGGAAAAAGTCATAATATAGTATGTCGATAAATTTCATGTAAAAAAAGTCATAGTATAGCATGTCGAAAAATTTCATGAAAAAACGTGATTTTGTAGAAACTCAAAAGCTTCCTGTAAAAATGTCATAGTATATTATGTGGATTCATTTCATGTTGGAAAAAGTCATAATATAGTATGTCGATAAATTTCATGTAAAAAAAAGTCATAGTATAGTATGTTGAAAAATTTCCGAGAAAAAGTCATAGTATAGTATGTCGAAAAATTTGATGAAAAAACGTTATTTTGTATTAAGTCAAAAATTTCGTGGAAACACGTCATAATATAGTATGTGGATCTATTTCATGTAGGAAAAAGTCATAATATAGTATGTTGATAATTTTCATGTAAAAAAGTCATAGTATAGTATGTCAAATTTTCATGAAAAAATTTTATTTTGTCGCAAGTCAAAAATTTCATGGAAAAATGTCATAGTATAGTATGTGGATTCATTTCATGTAGGAAAAAGTCATAATATAGTATATTGATAAATTTCATGTAAAAAAAAGTCATAGTATAGTATGTCGAAAAAAGTCATAGTATAGTATGTCGAAAAATTTCATGAAAAAAACTTTTGTCTTAAGTCAAAAATTTCATGGAAAACTGTCATAGTATAGTATGTGGGTTCATTTCACGTAGGAGAAAGTCATAATATAGTATATCGATAAATTTCATGTAAAAAAAAAAAAAGTCATAGTATAGTATGTCGAAAAATTTCATGAAAAAACGTGATTTGGTAGAAACTCAAATAATTTCATGTAAAAATGTCATAGTATAGTATGTGGATTCATTTCATGTAGGAAAAAGTCATAATCTAGTATATCGATAAATTTCATGTAAAAAAAAAAGTCATAGTATAGTATGTCGAAAAATTTGATGAAAAAAACGTTATTTTGTAGAAAGTCAAAAATTTCTTGGAAAAACGTCATAATGTAGTAACTGGATCCATTTCATGTAGGAAAAAATCATAATATAGTATGTAGATAATTTTCATGTAAAAAAAGTCATAGTATAGTATGTCGAAAATTTTCATGAAAAAATTTTATTTTGTCGCAGTCAAAAATTTCATGGAAAAATGTCATAGTATAGTATGTGGATTCATTTCATGTAGGAAAAAGTCATAATATAGTATATCGATAAATTTCATGTAAAAAAAAAAAAGTCATAGTATAGTATGTCGAAAAATTTGATGAAAAAACGTTATTTTGTAGAAAGTCAAAAATTTCATGGAAAAACGTCATAATATAGTAACTGGATCCATTTCATGTAGGAAAAAGTCATAATATAGTATGTCGATAAATTTCATGTAAAAAAAGTCATAGTATAGCATGTCGAAAAATTTCATGAAAAAACGTGATTTTGTAGAAACTCAAAAGCTTCCTGTAAAAATGTCATAGTATATTATGTGGATTCATTTCATGTTGGAAAAATTCATAATATAGTATGTCGATAAATTTCATGTAAAAAAAAGTCATAGTATAGTATGTCGTAAAATTTCCGAGAAAAAGTCATAGTATAGTATGTCGAAAAATTTCATGAAAAGACATAATTTTGTAGTAAGTCAAAAATTTTATGGAAAAACGTCATAATATAGTAACTAGATCCATTTCATGTAGGAAAAAGTCATAATATAGTATGTCGATAATTTTCATGTAAAAAACGTCATAGTATAGTCAGTCAAATTTTCATGAAAAAAAATTATTTTGTCGCAAGTCAAAAATTTCATGGAAAAATGTCATAGTATAGGATGTGGGTTCATTTCACGTAGGAGAAAGTCATAATATAGTATATCGATAAATTTCATGTAAAAAAAAAAAAAAGTCATAGCATAGTATGTCGAAAAATTTCATGAAAAAACGTGATTTGGTAGAAACTCAAATAATTTCATGTAAAAATGTCATAGTATAGTATGTGGATTCATTTCATGTAGGAAAAAGTCATAATCTAGTATATCAATAAATTTCATGTAAAAAAAAAAAGTCATAGTATAGTATGTCGAAAAATTTCATGAAAAAATGTTATCTATAGTAAGTGAAAATTTTCATGAAAAAATGTTATTTTGTTGTAAGTCAAAAATTTCATGGAAAAATGTCATAGTATAGTATGTGGATCCATTTCATGTAGGAAAAAGTCATAATATAGTATGTCGATAATTTTCATGTTAAAAAAGTCATAGTATAGTATGTCGAAAAATTTCATGAAAAAACATAATTTTGTAGTAAGTCAAAAATTTTATGGAAAAACGTCATAATATAGTAACTAGATCCATTTCATGTAGGAAAAAGTCATAATATAGTATGTCGATAATTTTCATGTAAAAAACGTCATAGTATAGTATGTCAAATTTTCATGAAAAAAAATTATTTTGTCGCAAGTCAAAAATTTCATTGAAAAATGTCATAGTATAGTATGTGGATCCATTTCATGTAGGAAAAGGTCATAATATAGTATATTGATAAATTACATGTAAAAAAAAGTCATAGTATAGTATGTCGAAAAAAGTCATAGTATAGTATGTCGAAAAATTTCATGAAAAAAACTTTTGTCTTAAGTCAAAAATTTCATGGAAAACTGTCATAGTATAGTATGTGTGTTCATTTCACGTAGGAGAAAGTCATAATATAGTATATCGATAAATTTCATGTAAAAAAAAAAAAAGTCATAGCATAGTATGTCGAAAAATTTCATGAAAAAACGTGATTTGGTAGAAACTCAAATAATTTCATGTAAAAATGTCATAGTATAGTATGTGGATTCATTTCATGTAGGAAAAAGTCATAATCTAGTATATAGATAAATTTCATGTAAAAAAAAAAGTCATAGTATAGTATGTCGAAAAATTTGATGAAAAAACGTTATTTTATAGAAAGTCAAATTTCATGGAAAAACGTCATAATGTAGTAACTGGATCCATTTCATGTAGGAAAAAGTCATAATATAGTATGTAGATAATATTCATGTAAAAAAAGTCATAGCATAGTATGTCGAAAATTTTCATGAAAAAATTTTATTTTGTCGCAGTCAAAAATTTCATGGAAAAATGTCATAGTATAGTATGTGGATTCATTTCATGTAGGAAAAAGTCATAATATAGTATATCGATAAATTTCATGTAAAAAAAAAAGTCATAGTATAGTATGTCGAAAAATTTGATGAAAAAACGTTATTTTGTAGAAAGTCAAAAATTTCATGGAAAAACGTCATAATATAGTAACTGGATCCATTTCATGTAGGAAAAAGTCATAATATAGTATGTCGATAAATTTCATGTAAAAAAAGTCATAGTATAGCATGTCGAAAAATTTCATGAAAAAACGTGATTTTGTAGAAACTCAAAAGCTTCCTGTAAAAATGTCATAGTATATTATGTGGATTCATTTCATGTTGGAAAAAGTCATAATATAGTATGTCGATAAATTTCATGTAAAAAAAAGTCATAGTATAGTACGTTGAAAAATTTCCGAGAAAAAGTCATAGTATAGTATGTCGAAAAATTTGATGAAAAAACGTTATTTTGTATTAAGTCAAAAATTTCGTGGAAACACGTCATAATATAGTATGTGGATCTATTTCATGTAGGAAAAGGTCATAATATAGTATGTTGATAATTTTCATGTAAAAAAGTCATAGTATAGTATGTCAAATTTTCATGAAAAAATTTTATTTTGTCGCAAGTCAAAAATTTCATGGAAAAATGTCATAGTATAGTATGTGGATTCATTTCATGTAGGAAAAAGTCATAATATAGTATATTGATAAATTTCATGTAAAAAAAGTCATAGTATAGTATGTCGAAAAAAGTCATAGTATAGTATGTCGAAAAATTTCATGAAAAAAACTTTTGTCTTAAGTCAAAAATTTCATGGAAAACTGTCATAGTATAGTATGTGGGTTCATTTCACGTAGGAGAAAGTCATAATATAGTATATCGATAAATTTCATGTAAAAAAAAAAAAAAAAGTCATAGTATAGTATGTCGAAAAATTTCATGAAAAAACGTGATTTGGTAGAAACTCAAATAATTTCATGTAAAAATGTCATAGTATAGTATGTGGATTCATTTCATGTAGGAAAAAGTCATAATCTAGTATATCGATAAATTTCATGTAAAAAAAAAAAGTCATAGTATAGTATGTCGAAAAATTTGATGAAAAAACGTTATTTTGTAGAAAGTCAAAAATTTCATGGAAAAACGTCATAATGTAGTAACTGGATCCATTTCATGTAGGAAAAAATCATAATATAGTATGTCAATCATTTTCATGTAAAAAAAAAAGTCATAGTATAGTATGTCGAAAAAGTTCATGAAAAAATGTTATCTATAGTAAGTGAAAAATTTCATGGAAAAATGTTAATTTTTTGTAAGTCAAAAATTTCATGGAAAAATGTTATTTTGTTGTAAGTCAAAAATTTCATGGAAAAATGTCATAGTATAGTATGTGGATTCATTTCATGTAGGAAAAAGTCATAATATAGTATGTCGATAATTTTCATGTTAAAAAAGTCATAGTATAGTATGTCAAATTTTCATGAAAAAAATTTATTTTGTCGCAAGTAAAAATTTCATGGAAAAATGTCATAGTATAGTATGTGGATCCATTTCATGTAGGAAAAAGTCATAATATAGTATATTGATAAATTTCATGTAAAAAAAAGTCATAGTATAGTATGTCGAAAAATTTCATGAAAAAAACTTTTGTCTTAAGTCAAAAATTTCATGGAAAACTGTCATAGTATAGTATGTGGCTTCATTTCATGTAGGAGAAAGTCCTAATATAGTATATCGATAAATTTCATGTAAAAAAAAAAAAAGTCATAGCATAGTATGTCGAAAAATTTCATGAAAAAACGTGATTTGGTAGAAACTCAAATAATTTCATGTAAAAATGTCATAGTATAGTATGTGGATTCATTTCATGTAGGAAAAAGTCATAATCTAGTATATCAATAAATTTCATGTAAAAAAAAAAGTCATAGTATAGTATGTCGAAAAATTTGATGAAAAAGCGTTATTTTGTAGAAAGTCAAAAATTTCATGGAAAAACGTCATAATGTAGTAACTGGATCCATTTAATGTTGGAAAAAGTCATAATATAGTATGTAGATAATTTCCATGTAAAAAAAGTCATAGTATAGTATGTCGAAAATTTTCATTAAAAAATTTTATTTTGTCGCAGTCAAAAATTTCATGGAAAAATGTCATAGTATAGTATGTGGATTCATTTCATGTAGGGAAAAGTCATAATATAGTGTATCGATAAATTTCATGTAAAAAAAAAAAGTCATAGTATAGTATGTCGAAAAATTTGATGAAAAAACGTTATTTTGTAGAAAGTCAAAAATTTCATGGAAAAACGTCATAATATAGTAACTGGATCCATTTCATGTAGGAAAAAGTCATAATATAGTATGTCGATAAATTTCATGTAAAAAAAGTCATAGTATAGCATGTCGAAAAATTTCATGAAAAAACGTGATTTTGTAGAAACTCAAAAGCTTCCTGTAAAAATTTCATAGTATATTATGTGGATTCATTTCATGTTGGATAAAGTCATAATATAGTATGTCGATAAATTTCATGTAAAAAAAAGTCATAGTATAGTATGTCGAAAAATTTCCGAGAAAAAGTCATAGTATAGTATGTCGAAAAATTTGATGAAAAAACGTTATTTTGTATTAAGTCAAAAATTTCGTGGAAACACGTCATAATATAGTATGTGGATCCATTTCATGTAGGAAAAAGTCATAATATAGTATGTTGATAATTTTCATGTAAAAAAGTCATAGTATAGTATGTCAAATTTTCATGAAAAAATTTTATTTTGTCGCAAGTCAAAAATTTCATGGAAAAATGTCATAGTATAGTATGTGGATTCATTTCATGTAGGAAAAAGTCATAATCTAGTATATCAATAAATTTCATGTAAAAAAAAAAGTCATAGTATAGTATGTCGAAAAATTTGATGAAAAAAAGTTATTTTGTAGAAAGTCAAAAATTTCATGGAAAAACGTCATAATGTAATAACTGGATCCATTTCATGTAGGAAAAAGTCATAATATAGTATGTAGATAATTTTCATGTAAAAAAAGTCATAGTATAGTATGTCGAAAATTTTCATGAAAAAATTTTATTTTGTCGCAGTCAAAAATTTCATGGAAAAATGTCATAGTATAGTATGTGGGTTCATTTCATGTAGGAAAAAGTCATAATATAGTATATCGATAAATTTCATGTAAAAAAAAAAAGTCATAGTATAGTATGTCGAAAATTTTCATGAAAAAATTTTACTTTGTTGTAAGTCAAAAATTTCATGGAAAAATGTCATAGTATAATATGTGGATTCATTTCATGTAGGAAAAAGTCATAATATAGTATGTCGATAATTTTCATGTTAAAAAAGTCATAGTATAGTATGTCGAAAAATTTCATGAAAAAACATAATTTTGTAGTAAGTCAAAAATTTTATGGAAAAACGTCATAATATAGTAACTAGATCCATTTCATGTAGGAAAAAGTCATAATATAGTATGTCGATAATTTTCATGTAAAAAACGTCATAGTATAGTATGTCAAATTTTCATGAAAAAAAATTATTTTGTCGCAAGTCAAAAATTTCATGGAAAAATGTCATAGTATAGTATGTGGATCCATTTCATGTAGGAAAAAGTCATAATATAGTATGTCGATAAATTTCATGTAAAAAAAAAGTCATAGTATAGTATGTCGAAAAAAGTCATAGTATAGTATGTCGAAAAATTTCATGAAAAAAACTTTTGTCTTAAGTCAAAAATTTCATGGAAAACTGTCATAGTATAGTATGTGGGTTCATTTCATGTAGGAGAAAGTCATAATATAGTATATCGATAAATTTCATGTAAAAAAAAAAAAAAGTCATAGTATAGTATGTCGAAAAATTTCATGAAAAAACGTGATTTGGTAGAAACTCAAATAATTTCATGTAAAAATGTCATAGTATAGTATGTGGATTCATTTCATGTAGGAAAAAGTCATAATCTAGTATATCGATAAATTTCATGTAAAAAAAAAGTCATAGTATAGCATGTCGAAAAATTTGATGAAAAAACGTTATTTTGTAGAAAGTCAAAAATTTCATGGAAAAACGTCATAATGTAGTAACTGGATCCATTTCATGTAGGAAAAAATCATAATATAGTATGTAGATAATTTTCATGTAAAAAAAGTCATAGTATAGTATGTCGAAAATTTTCATGAAAAAAATTTTATTTTGTCGCAGTCAAAAATTTCATGGAAAAATGTCATAGTATAGTATGTGGATTCATTTCATGTAGGAAAAAGTCATAATATAGTATATCGATAAATTTCATGTAAAAAAAAAAGTCATAGTATAGTATGTCGAAAAATTTCATGAAAAAACGTGATTTTGTAGAAACTCAAAAGCTTCCTGTAAAAATGTCATAGTATATTATGTGGATTCATTTCATGTTGGAAAAAGTCATAATATAGTATGTCGATAAATTTCATGTAAAAAAAAGTCATAGTATAGTATGTCGAAAAATTTCCGAGAAAAAATCATAGTATAGTATGTCGAAAAATTTGATGAAAAAACGTTATTTTGTATTAAGTCAAAAATTTCGTGGAAACACCGCATAATATAGTATGTGGATCCATTTCATGTAGGAAAAAGTCATAATATAGTATGTTGATAATTTTCATGTAAAAAAGTCATAGTATAGTATGTCAAATTTTCATGAAAAAATTTTATTTTGTCGCAAGTCAAAAATTTCATGGAAAAATGTCATAGTATAGTATGTGGATTCATTTCATGTAGGAAAAAGTCATAATCTAGTATATCAATAAATTTCATGTAAAAAAAAAAGTCATAGTATAGTATGTCGAAAAATTTGATGAAAAAACGTTATTTTGTAGAAAGTCAAAAATTTCATGGAAAAACGTCATAATGTAGTAACTGGATCCATTTCATGTAGGAAAAAGTCATAATATAGTATGTAGATAATTTTCATGTAAAAAAAGTCATAGTATGTCGAAAATTTTCATGAAAAAATTTTATTTTGTCGCAGTCAAAAATTTCATGGAAAAATGTCATAGTATAGTATGTGGGTTCATTTCATGTAGGAAAAAGTCATAATATAGTATATCGATAAATTTCATGTAAAAAAAAAAGTCATAGTATAGTATGTCGAAAATTTTCATGAAAAAATTTTACTTTGTTGTAAGTCAAAAATTTCATGGAAAAATGTCATAGTATAGTATGTGGATTCATTTCATGTAGGAAAAAGTCATAATATAGTATGTCGATAATTTTCATGTTAAAAAAGTCATAGTATAGTATGTCGAAAAATTTCATGAAAAAACATAATTTTGTAGTAACTCAAAAGCTTCCTGTAAAAATGTCATAGTATATTATGTGGATTCATTTCATGTTGGAAAAAGTCATAATATAGTATGTCGATAAATTTCATGTAAAAAAAAGTCATAGTATAGTATGTCGAAAATTTTCATGAAAAAATTTTACTTTGTTGTAAGTCAAAAATTTCATGGAAAAATGTCATAGTATAGTATGTGGATTCATTTCATGTAGGAAAAAGTCATAATATAGTATGTCGATAATTTTCATGTTAAAAAAGTCATAGTATAGTATGTCGAAAAATTTCATGAAAAAACATAATTTTGTAGTAAGTCAAAAATTTTATGGAAAAACGTCATAATATAGTAACTAGATCCATTTCATGTAGGAAAAAGTCATAATATAGTATGTCGATAATTTTCATGTAAAAAACGTCATAGTATAGTATGTCAAATTTTCATGAAAAAAAATTATTTTGTCGCATGTCAAAAATTTCATGGAAAAATGTCATAGTATAGTATGTGGGTTCATTTCACGTAGGAGAAAGTCATAATATAGTATATCGATAAATTTCATGTAAAAAAAAAAAAAAGTCATACTATAGTATGTCGAAAAATTTCATGAAAAAACGTGATTTGGTAGAAACTCAAATAATTTCATGTAAAAATGTCATAGTATAGTATGTGGATTCATTTCATGTAGGAAAAAGTCATAATCTAGTATATCAATAAATTTCATGTAAAAAAAAAAAGTCCTAGTATAGTATGTTGAAAAATTTGATGAAAAAACGTTATTTTGTAGAAAGTCAAAAATTTCATGGAAAAACGTCATAATATAGTAACTGGATCCATTTCATGTAGTAAAAAGTCATAATATAGTATGTCAATCATTTTCATGTAAAAAAAAAGTCATAGTATAGTATGTCGAAAAATTTCATGAAAAAATGTTATCTATAGTAAGTGAAAATTTTCATGAAAAAATGTTATTTTGTTGTAAGTCAAAAATTTCATGGAAAAATGTCATAGTATAGTATGTGGGTTCATTTCATGTAGGAGAAAGTCATAATATAGTATATCGATAAATTTCATGTAAAAAAAAAAGTCATAGCATAGTATGTCGAAAAATTTCATGAAAAAACGTGATTTGGTAGAAACTCAAATAATTTCATGTAAAAATGTCATAGTATAGTATGTGGATTCATTTCATGTCGGAAAAAGTCATAATCTAGTATATAGATAAATTTCATGTAAAAAAAAAAAAGTCATAGTATAGTATGTCGAAAAATTTGATGAAAAAACGTTATTTTGTAGAAAGTCAAAAATTTCATGGAAAAACTTCATAATGTAGTAACTGGATCCATTTCAAGGTAGGAAAAAGTCATAATATAGTATGTAGATAATTTTCATGTAAAAAAAGTCATAGTATAGTATGTCGAAAATTTTCATGAAAAAATTTTATTTTGTCGAAGTCAAAAATATCATGGAAAAATGTCATAGTATAGTATGTGGATTCATTTCATGTAGGAAAAAGTCATAATATAGTATATCGATAAATTTCATGTAAAAAAAAGTCATAGTATAGTATGTCGAAAAATTTGATGAAAAAACGTTATTTTGTAGAAAGTCAAAAATTTCATGGAAAAACGTCATAATATAGTAACTGGATCCATTTCATGTAGGAAAAAGTCATAATATAGTATGTCGATAAATTTCATGTAAAAAAAGTCATAGTATAGCATGTCGAAAAATTTCATGAAAAAACGTGATTTTGTAGAAACTCAAAAGCTTCCTGTAAAAATGTCATAGTATATTATGTGGATTCATTTCATGTTGGAAAAAGTCATAATATAGTATGTCGATAAATTTCATGTAAAAAAAAGTCATAGTATAGTATGTCGAAAAATTTCCGAGAAAAAGTCATAGTATAGTATGTCGAAAAATTTGATGAAAAAACGTTATTTTGTATTAAGTAAAAAATTTCGTGGAAACACGTCATAATATAGTATGTGGATCTATTTCATGTAGGAAAAAGTCATAATATAGTATGTTGATAATTTTCATGTAAAAAAGTCATAGTATAGTATGTCAAATTTTCATGAAAAAATTTTATTTTGTCGCAAGTCAAAAATTTCATGGAAAAATGTCATAGTATAGTATGTGGATTCATTTCATGTAGGAAAAAGTCATAATATAGTATGTCAATCATGTTCATGTAAAAAAAAAAGTCATAGTATAGTATGTCGAAAAAGTTCATGAAAAAATGTTATCTATAGTAAGTGAAAAATTTCATGGAAAAATGTTATTTTGTTGTAAGTCAAAAATTTCATGGAAAAATGTTATTTTGTTGTAAGTCAAAAATTTCATGGAAAAATGTCATAGTATAGTATGTGGATTCATTTCATGTAGGAAAAAGTTATAATATAGTATGTCGAAAAATTTCATGAAAAAACGTTATTTTGTATTAAGTCAAAAATTTCATGGAAAAATGTAATAGTATGGTATGTGGATTCATTTCATGTAGGAAAAAGTCATAATATAGTATGTCGATAATTTTCATGTTAAAAAAGTCATAGTATAGTATGTCGAAAAATTTCATGAAAAAATTTTATTTTGTCGTAAGTCAAAAATTTCATGGAAAAATGTCATAGTATAGTATGTGGATCCATTTCATGTAGGAAAAAGTCATAATATAGTATATTGATAAATTTCATGTAAAAAAAAGTCATAGTATACCATGTTGAAAAATTTCCGAGAAAAAGTCATAGTATAGTATGTCGAAAAATTTTATGAAAAAAACTTATTTTGTATTAAGTCAAAAATTTCATGGAAAAATGTCATAGTATAGTATGTGGGTTCATTTCATGCAGGAGAAAGTCATAATATAGTATATCGATAAATTTAATGTAAAAAAAAAAAAGTCATAGCATAGTATGTCGAAAAATTTGTCGAAAAAAATTTATTTTGTAGAAAGTCAAGAATAACTTGGAAAAATGTCATAGTATAGTATGTGGATTCATTTCATGAAGGAAAAAGTCATAATATAGTATATCAATAAATTTCATATAAACAAAAGTCATAGTATAGTATGTCGAAAAAAGTCATAGTAGAGTACGTCGAAAAGTTATAGTATGTCAAAAAGAGTTGTAGTATAGTATGTCGAAAAATTTCCAAGAAAAAGTCATAGTATAGGATGTCGAAAAAAGTCATAGTAGAGTACGTCGAAAAATTTCTGAAAAAGTCATAGTATAGTATGCTGAAAAAAACTGATAGTATAGTATGTCGAAAAATTTCCAAAAATAGTCATCATATAATGTCGAAAACGTTCCGATAAAAATGTCATACAGTATAGTATGTCGAAAAAAAGTCATAGTATAGTATGTCGAAAAAAAGTCATAGTATAATACATCGAAAAATTTCCGAAAAAAAGTCATAGTGTAGTATGTTGAAAAAAGTCATAGTATAGTATGTCGAAAAAAAGTCATAGCATAGTATGTTGGAAAAAGTCATAGTATAATATGCCGAAAAAAAGTGATATTATAGTATGTTGAAAAAAAGTTACAGTATAGTATGTCAAAAGATTTTCAAAAAAAATTCATGATATAGTATGTCGAAAAAAAGTCATAGTATAGCATGTCGAAAAAAGTCATAGTATAGTATTTCTAAAAAAAATCACAGTATAGTATGTCAAAAAATTTCCAAAATAAAGTGCTAGTATAGTGTGTCGAAGAAAGTCATAGTATAGCATGTTTAAAAATTTCCGAAAAAGTCATTGTATAGTATGTCGAAAAAAAGTCATAATATAGTGTGTCAAAAAATCAAGTCATAGTATAGTATGTCGAAAAAAGCTGAAGTATAGTATGTCGAAAAAATTCCGACAGTAGTTGTAATATAGTATGTCGAAAAAAGTCTTAGTATAGCATATCCAAAAAAAGTCATAGTATAGTATGTCGAAAAAATTCTGAAAAAGTCATAGTATAGTATGTCGAAAAAAGTCATAGTATAGTATTTCGAAAAAATTCCCAAAAAAGTCATAGTATAGTATGTTGAAAAAAGTAATAGTATAGTATGTCGAAAAATTTTTGAAAAAGCCATAGTATAGTATGTCGAAAAAATGAAAAAGTCATAGTATAGTATGTCAAAAAAAAGTCATAGTATAGTATGTCGAAAAAATTCAAAAAAGTCATAGTATAGTATGTCGAAAAAATTCCGACAATAGTTGTAGTATAGTGTGTCGAAAAAAGGTCTTAGTATAGCATGTCCAAAAATATTCATAGTATAGTATGTCGAAGAACATCTTAGTATAGTATGTCAAAAAAAGTCATAGTATCTCGAAAAAACAGTCATAGTATAGTATGTCGAAAAATGTTGTTAAAAATGTCATAGTATAGTATGCCGAAAAAAAGTCATAGTATAGTATGCTGAAAAAACTCATAGTACAGTATGTCGAAAAAAAGTAAAAGTATAGTAAAAAAAGTCATAGTATAGTATGTCGAAAAATTTCAGAAAAAAGTCATAGTATAGTATTTAGAAAAAAAGCCATACTATAGTATGTCGAAAAATTTCCGAAAATAGTCATCATATAGTATGTCGAAAAAGTTCAGATAAAAATGTCATAGTATAGTATGTCGAAAAAAAATCCTACTATAGTATGTCGAAAAAAATTCCGAAAAGTCATACTATAGTATGTCGAAAAAAAATCATAGTGTAGTATGTCGAAAAAAAATCATATTATAGTATGTCGAAAAAAGGCATAGTATAGTATGTCGAAAAAAATTCATAGTATAGAATGTCGAAAAAAATTGTCATATAGTCCATCCATCCATCGTCAACCGCTTATCCCGTTAGGGGTAGGGGGGGGGGGGGGGCGGATGCCAGAAGGAGAAGGGGGAAGGGAGGGGACACAGAGAGCAGGTAGTCAATCCAAGGAAGGGAAAAAAAAAAAAAAAAAAAAAAAGAAAAAAAACAATTAAAGCCCACATCCCAACAAGGGAAAAATAAATAAATAAAAAAACATAAAAAAATTGGGGGGGGGGGGGAGGGGGAGAGAGGAGAAACCGAAAAGGGAAAAAAAAACAAAAGAGGCGAAAGAGAACCCCCCGGGGGACCACCACCACCTCGTCATATAGTATGTCGGAAAAAGTCATAGTATAGTATGTCGAAAAAAATTCATAGTATAGAATGTCGAAAAAAATTCGTCATATAGTATGTCGGAAAAAGTCATAGTATAGTATGTCGAAAAGTTTCAGAAAAAAAGTCATAGTATAGTATGTCAAAAAAATTCCCAAAAAATTCAGAGTATATGTCGAAAAAATTCCGTGAAAAGTCATAGTATAGTATGCTGAAAAAAGTCATAGTACTGTATGTCGAAAAAAAGTCATAGTATAGCATGTCGAAAAATTTCAGAAAAAAGTCATAGTATAGTATTCCGAAAAAAAGCCATACTATAGCATGTCGAAAAATTTCAGAAAAAAAGTCATAGTATAGTATGTCGAAAAATTTCCGAAAATAGTCATCATCTCGTATGTCGAAAAAGTTCAGATAAAAATGTCATAGTATAGTATGTCAAAAAAATTCCTACTATAGTATGTTGAAAAAATTCCGAAAAGTCATACCATACAATGTTGAAAAAAATTCATAGTATAGTATGTCGAAAAAAATTCCTACTATAGTATGAACAAAAATTTCCGAAAAAAAGTCATAGTATAATATGCTGAAAAAAGTCATCGTATAGTATCCCGAAAAAGTCAGTGTAGTATGCCGAAAAAAATTCATAGGATAGTAAGTCGAAAAAAATCATTGTGTATGATGTCAAAAAATTTTCCGAAAAAAATTCATAATATAGTGTCGAAAAAAGTCCTAGTATAGTTTGTCAAAAAAGTTCCGAAATAAAGTCATAATTTAGTATGTCACAAAAAATTCATAGTATTGCATGTCGAAAAATTTCCAAAAAAAGTCATAGTATGGTACGACGAAAAAATTCCAAAAAAGTCATAGTATAGTATGTCGAAAAAAGTCATAGTATAGTATGTCGAAAAAAGTCATAGTATAGTATTTCGAAAAAAGTCATAGTAGAGTACGTCGAAAAATTTCTGAAAAAGTCATCATATAGTATGTCGAAAAAAATTCACTGTATAGTATGTCGAAAAAAGTCATAGTATGTCGAAAATACAGTCATAGTATAGTATGTTGAAAAAGGTTGTTAAAAATGTCAGAGTATATAGTATGCCGAAAAAAAAAAAGTCATAGTATACTATGTCGAAAAAAGTCATAGTATAGTATGTCGAAAAAATTCTGAAAAAGTCATAGCATAGTATGTCGAAAAAAAGTCATAGTAGAGTATGTCGAAGAAAGTCATAGTATAGTATTTCTAAAAAAATCATAGTAAAGTATGTCAAAAAATTTCCAAAATAAAGTGCTAGTATAGTGTGTTGAAAAAAGTCATGGTATAGCATGTTTAAAAATTTACGAAAAAAAGTCATTGTATATTATGTTGAAAAAAAAAAGTCATAATATAGTGTGTCAAAAAAAGTCATAGTATAGTATGTCGATGTCGAAAAAATTCCGACAATAGTTGTAGCATAGTATGTCGAAAAAAAGTCTTGGTATAGCATGTCCAAAAATATTCATAGTATAGTATGTCGAAAAAAATCTTAGTATAGTATCTCGAAAAAACAGTCATAGTATAGTATGTCGAAAAATGTTGTTAAAAATGTCATGGTATATGCCGAAAAAAAGTCATAGTGTAGTATGTTGAAAATTTTTCTTAAAAATGACATCGTATAGTATGCCGAAAAAAGTCATAGTATAGTATGTCGAAAAATTTCAGAAAAAAAGTCATAGTATAGCATGTCGAAAAAATTCATAGTATATTATGTCGAAAAAATTCCGTAAAAAGTCATAGTATAGTATGTCAAAAAAAGTCATAGTATAGTATGCTGAAAAAAGTCATAGTACAGTATGTCGAAAAAAATTCCTACTATCGTATGTCGAAAAAATTCTGAAAAGTCATACTATAGTATGTCGAAAAAAAAATCATAGTATAGTATGTTGAAAAAAATTCATAGTATAGTATGTCGAAAAAAATTCCTACTATAGTATGAGCAAAAATTTCCGAAAAAAAAAGTCATAGTATAGTAAGTCGAAAAAAGTCATAGTATAGTATGTCGAAAAAAATCATTGTGTATTATGTCAAAAAATTTTCCGAAAAAAATTCATAATATAGTGTCGAAAAAAGTCCTAGTATAGTTTGTCGAAAAAGTTCCGAAATAAAGTCATAATTTAGTATGTCACAAAAAATTCATAGTATTGCATGTCGAAAAATTTCCGAAAGTCATTGTATAGTATGTCGAAAAAAAGCCCTAGTATAGTATGTCGAAAAAATTCCGAAAAAAGTCATAGTATAGTATGACGAAAAAATTCCGAAGAAGTCATAGTATGTCGAAAAAACAGTCATAGTATAGTGTGTTGAAAATTTTTCTTCAAAATGTCATGGTATAATATGGCGAAAATGTCATAGTATAGTATGTGGAAAAATTTCCGAAAATAGTCATCATATAGTATGTCGAAAAAGTTCCGATAAAAATGTCAAAAAATTGCTCCTATAGTATGGCGAAAAATTTCCGAAAAAGTCATCATATCGTATGCCGAAAAAAAGTCATAATATAGTATGTCGAAAAAGTCATCATATAGTATGTCGAAAAAAGTCATAGTATGTGGAAAAATTTCCGAAAATAGTCACCATATAGTATGTTGAAAAAGTTCCGATAAAAATGTCATAGTCTCGTATGTTGAAAAAAGTCATAGTATAGTATGTCGAAAAAAAGTCATAGTATAATATGTCGAAAAAGTATTAACAGTATAGTATGTCAAAAAACTAGTAATAGTATAGTATGTCAAAAAAAGTTATAGTATAGTATGTTGAAAAAACTCACAGTATAGTATGTCGAAAAAAGTCATTGTATATTATGTCGAAAAAAAGAAAAATCCTGAAAAAAAAGTCATAGTATAGTTTGTCGAAAAAAAAAAAGTCATAGTATAGTATGTGGAAAAATTTCCGAAAATAGTCATAGTATAGCACATAGAAAAATTTCTGAAAAAAAGTCATAGTATAGGATGTCAAAAAGATAAGCAAAAACGTCATAGTATAGTATCCCGAAAAAAAGTCATAGTATAGTATGCACACAAAAAGTCATAGTACAGTATGTCGAAAAAAGTCATCGTATATTATGTAAAAAAAATTCCCGAAAAAGTCATAATAGTGTCAAAAAAAAGTTGTAGTATAGTATGTAGAAAAAGTTTCGAAATAAAGTTATAATTTAGTATGTCGAAAAAAATTCATATTATTGCATGTCAAAAAATTTCCGAAAGTCATTGTGTAGTATGTCGAGAAAAAGTCATAGTATAGTATGTCGGAAAAATTCCGAAAAAAGTCATACTATAGCATGTCGAAAAAAAATTCATAGTATAATATGTCGAAAAAAATTCATAGTATAGTACATCGAAAAAAAGTCATTTTACTGTATGTCGAAAAAATTTATAGTATAGTATGTCTGAAAAATTCCGAAAAAAAAGTCATAATATAGTGTCGAAAAAAGTCCTAGTATAGTATGTCGAAAAAGTTCAGAAATAAAGTTATAATTTAGTATGTCGAAAAAAATTCCGAAAAAAGTCATAGTATATGTAGAAAAGATTCATAGTATAGTATGTCGAAAAATTAACGAAAAAAGTCATAGTATAGTATGTCTAAAAAAAAGTCATAGTATAGTATGTCGAAAAATTACTTTTATTTTATTTTATTATTGTAAATTTCCCCACTGTGGGACTAATAAAGGAATATCTTATCTTAAAAAGTCATAGTATAGTATGTCGAAAAATTTCCGAAAAAAAGTCATAGTATAGTATGTTGAAAAAAGTAATAGTATAGCATGTCTAAAAAAAGTCATAGTATAGTATGTCGAAAAAATTTATAGTATAGTATGTTGAAAAAAAGTCAGTATAGTATGCCGAAAAAAAGTCCTAATATAGTATATCGAGAAATAAAAAACATCTAAAAAAAACAAAAAAAAAGTCATAGTATAGTATGTCGAGAAACTAACGAAAATAGTCATCTTATAGTATGTTGAAAAAAGTCACAGTATAGTATGTCGAAAAAATTCTGAAAAAGTCATAGTATAGTATGTTGAAAAATGTCATAGTATAGTATGTTGAAAAAACTCATAGTAGAGTATGTCGAAAAAATTCTGAAAAAGTCATTGTATAGTATGTCGAAAAAAGTCATAGTATAGTATTTCGAAAAAAGTCATAGCATAGTATGTCGAAAAAATTCTGAAAAAGTCATAGTATAGTATGTTGAAAAAAGTCATAGTAGAGTACGTCGAAAAAATTCTGGAAAAAGTCATAGTATAGTATGGTGGAAAAAAAGTCATAGTATAGTATGTCGACAAAATCACAGTATAGTATGTCGAAAAATGTCATCTTTTAACATGTTGATAAAAATGTCATAGTATATTATTAATAATAATAATAACAAACTTTTTTGTTTTCAGCCTTCTCTCATGCTAATTCAAGTTCTGCTGTTATCTTCTGAACCACGCCCCCTGAAATGTTGATTGATCAGGCTTCCAGCTATTTGGCCAAGTGAATTTCTCATTTGATGTGTTTGAGATTAACTCTGAAAATGATTTCACTGTCTGAGTGACTTACATCACCGATAAGCTTGGGCAAATATAAATTACCCATGATTTCCTCTGATAACACTAATCCTATCCGGAATAGTTTTTTCCATTTCTTTCCAGACAGCGTTGAAACCCACAGACGTGAGCGTGTTGTCTTTTAAACCTAGTCTGTTTTGACCGATGCCGAGAACCAGCAAGAAGTCTGATATCTTCAATTTGTGTTCATAGAAGATAATATCTTTATTCATATTCTCTTTACAATATTGAAAAACAAAACAGAAAGACGGCATCTTAATAAAATCTCTCACAGAGAAACGACAGGGCGAAACATGGGGAGGCCGGCCCACATTGATTAAAAAAAATAAAAATAAACTTCATGAATGAAAACAAATGTAACTTACATTCAAGTGAAGTCATATTCTGCACTAACCACCTACAACAGCAACACACAGATACAGACTATATGTGCAACACAATACCTGTACACTATAAGGTTTTTATGCACTTAAGAAAATGTCCTTTCCAGAACAGCAGTCACAGTTAAACCACCAGCGACAGACAGACGATAACCCACAGCAACAACAGCTATCAATGTCATTTAGACTGTTGGGAGGATTTAGTGAGACATTCTCAGATTTCACTAAATAAGCTGAAAATCTGTCACCCTGAACTCGTTTGAGAACATGTAGTTTCTCAAATAAAACTAGTCAGTGGGCATATTTGGGAAATTATAACAGCCTGGTTAAGCCTAGCTTTGGGTTATGATACAAGGTCCCTGATTTTCAAAAAAAAAAAAAAAATTGCCTGAAACAACAAAGTTTGACATTAAGGCCCATATTCTTCAGCCAAGATATTAAATTTAAAAGGTTATCTAAGTCATAAATGATAATCTTTCTACTTAATTTGTAAGATGCTGTCATTGTGTCATGGGCTCAACGCTGTCTACTACAAAAGTGATTAGTAGCTTTTAAAATGTAGTGCTTTGAGCTTTGTCCGGATCAGTACAATGATGATCCTTGTCATCCTTTATGGGAAAGTTTGTACTTTTTGTAGCTAGCTTAGCTTTGTCAGGTAAACCTATCAACATGTTGAATGTGTGGAAATAGAAATTGAGATTGAGATTTTTAAAATGCAGTTAACGCATGAATTGGTCTCAAACATTCTTGATCTCATTGTGTTGCACACTTCAATAACTGAAGAAAGCATCTTTAATAGAGGATTTAATAAATTATATGCTGTATCATTTCAAGCTATTCATTCAAAAGCATTTACCAAAGAGACTCAAGGCTTGCAATTTTTAAGCTACCAGCAGGTGTGCTACACTAGCTTAAAGGTGCAATGTGTACGATCTGGCCACAACTAAAAAATATAATCACTTACGTATCGCAGAAGATGCAGAGGAGGGAAGTTATTGCTTTAATTGTTGTAGTCTGAGGTGGCATCATATCCGTTTCAAACACCAAAACAAAGCTGAAGCGAGAAAGCAGAAAACAGCAGCGGGACCACCTTAGAGAAGTTAGAGGAAGTAGACATGTCTGACTATGTCTGGTTTTCAAATTAAGATGTTAAGAAAGGGAACTCTATATACTAAATACATATCTGGAATTATATTCACCAGAAGTATAAAACGTGACATGTCTCAAACAAAAAATAAATAAATAAAAAAATACCACTAATTTGTGAGGGCAATGCCTAAATAATGCCTAACAATGATCCTGATATATTTGACTTCAGGACATGAAAATCAAACATTTTTACTGTATCAATATAGATATTTTCCAAAGTAAAAGTCCCTTGAATGAATCAGCTTTCTCCCATGGTCTAGTGTTAAAAAAATTACAATAAAGCGTAATATTGAATCGCAGTACTTCAAAATTGGAATACATTTCAACACGGCACCCAAGTATCGTGATAGTATTGAATCAGGAGATACTGTAGGTGACTAACTAACAGCAGGGCAAGAGTACGCAGAATAACGCTGCTATCTGATAATATTCACGTGTGGCGTCGTTTACTCTGCCCCTTATGGGGGCTTTATGATCCATTTATGCTTTAATAGTTTGTTTATTGGATTAAATTTGAAGTGGCAGAAATGAGAAAACTACTTAAAACACTGACGTCAACACCTTCACACTTCACTTAAGTTGAAGAGATAAAACTGATGTTTGACACTAAGCCAAGATTTTGACTGTAATTACTTTTAAGACTGTTTTATTGCTTCTAGCATAAATCTGTCGTCCTGTTTTTAGTTGTTCCAAAATCAGCTTCATGCTTCGCTACTAGTCAGATTTCTCATTTCAGCCCAGAAAGATTTGTGTGCATCAGATAAACAGAAGTAGAAATCATCAGCTGAAATCTGTTAAAATCCATGATACTGCACATCTTCTCAACGGATGAGTTTTGCTTCCAAACCCTAATTTCTTTCAGTCGTCCTTTTTCAGAAATGGTGCCAAAGCTCAGCAGCAGCTCAGCAAGACTGCAGCAAAAACAGCACTTACTAAACGTGTTAATATTCCTAGAGTGATTTGGGATTTGACAGTTTGGATTTAAAGGAGTAAGAAGAGACTTACAGAGAGAGTTTTCTCTGTGACGGACAACGGACGTAAGGGTGAATCAGTCAGGGCCGCGTAGGTTACATGTTACGTCAAATGTACCGACATTTTTTATAGTCCAAGCAAAGCCCTCATGTCTCGGTTATCTCCCCAGCCTCCAAGAGCTGCTGTGTAAAAAATTCAGTTGCTTTGATTTTACATGCATCATCTGCATCCCCGACACGTTTACATGGAGGCAGCAGCAGTAAACACTGTGTACACATCCACCCGTCCTTCGTCAAAACACAACCTGTCCAAACAGCTGGAAAATCTGATTTGTCTTTCAGCTCTGATCTCTGAGGCCGTTTATCTGCCCTGAAATTCGACCTGATCGAGGCTCTGTGCTGTTTGGACAGTATAATCGCTCGCTGGCATTGGCTGGTATCGAGACGGAAGATATGAAAAAAATCAGATTTGAGCTTCATGTATGAATGCAGACTGAAGAGTTGACTGCTGGACAAACGAAAACAGTTTTCATCAGTATCAGCTTTTACATAATACATGTGGCTTCCTGTAGCTATGCTAACTAACTTGTACACAGACTGTATGTTTGTCCTCTTTACTACAAGTGACAAACCTCGACAGTAATTAGTAAACACTGAGAAATTCAGTGTTTTCAGACCTGAAATGATTATTCAGTTGATCATGGATTGAACAGATTGTAACAGATTGTGCACCTTTTGTGTGATGTCCAGTCAGCGTTGATGGTAAATGTAGGTGACTGAAGGAATGAGTTTGTCAGTGCAGCTATATTGGCCCAGAAAGCAGAGTTTTCCTGCTCGTGAAGCCACGTCAACGGCGCCTACATGTACCAGGATGCATTGTGCGCGAGCTTCTGACGCCCAGAGGATCCCCACCAGCCACGTCCTGTCGTACGACTAATGCAGCCGCTGCCTCGGCCTTTCTCCACTGCATTTTTTGGGCTCCAGTAAAGCACCAGAGTCTGCCAAACACTATCAAATATATCTTTGTCCATAACATCCTCTGAGCTCGTTTTCTATTCATCTAGAGCACGATGCCCGCTGGCTGCCCAGAGACTTGAAATGGTCGCGTCTAGAAGGGAACCAGGACAAAACTCTCACAAGATAGTTAAGGTTAGACATTGACCTTGAATAGCAAGGGTTATGTTAGGGTGTCGAGTTTATGCTAGTTTTTGCAAATCTCAGATGAGATTTATGAAGAAGAAAAGATTGTGCAGCTGCGATCATCCTTCTGGGTCTGAGGAATTCATTGCTTTACCATCAACACTGATTGGACATGAACATAAAACGGTGGCAGATATTCAGGAATTTTGAAGCAGGGAGTAGTTGCTGTTTGTCGTTATTTATTTATTTATTATTCAACAAAAAAAATAAGTTAGTGCTGAAATGAAGAGCAACAACTTTTCTTTAAAATACATTTTTCAAGCAAAAAATCCAAATCATTGCTTGTTCCAGCTTAATCAGAATTAGCCGTTGCTCTGGATTCTTTCTAAAAGAAATGTAGATGAAGTGATATTTAATTGTGAATATTGTGGCTCTTATAACTGTCAAACAGCTGATTTTTAGAAAATGCGGTTCAGGCTAAACGTGGGCTCTGCTATTCAGTATAACGCATTCACTTTTTAATGTGTTGCATAATGCAAAACAAGCTCTTGACCAAAATATGCCTTTCTTTCATCTCTGCATATTTATTCTACCATTTAAAATGGCTGCATAGACATTTCTTTACTGCTCCACATTAAGCGTTCCCTTTATCATCGGGGGCATCAATGTGATCACAAATACTAACGTCTCCTCCAAAGAAAATACTGTAATCTAGTTCACACTAATTAAACTCCAGCAGGAGATGCTTATAGATTCAAAATCTACAGAATTTACAGTAATGGAAACAGCGTCGATAGTAGTAACACTTAGAAACACATCTACTTCACCACTAACATCAACTTTGTCACTTGTTTATGGCTTTCATATTTTTTTAAAATGAGGATCCAGCCCCCTTCATAGCAACACGCAGCAACAATAAACAACAGTAAGGAGATTAAAGAGTTCAAGGAAATGTTTATCCTGCATGAAATGTGCTCGCCGTCAGTTTTAATACCTTTAGATGTGAAATAGTGGGCATTAGACACACATTAAACCTGTGTGTTTCTGACAACCTCGCTGTTCTTTTATGATCAAATAAATTCCATGTGAACACAAACACGCAGCACAATGTGGATATGATAAACACTGTTTACCTTTCATACAATGCAGCAGTCCTCATCAAAGCTCTTTATCAGGATTTCATCAGAAAGGCATTTCTGAATGAGCGTTATTGTGTGAATGTCACGCTGGCCACTGTCATGGCAACTGTTTCCCGTCTCACGTTCTGTCACATGTGGTGCATAATATGCATACCTTTATCAATGCTTGGCAGAGCTGATTTCGATGTTTTTTAGAGCGGATGGCTTGTCGGACAAATGTGTGAGAAGAGAAATGCAGGAGATGTAACTTGCTACGTGGTTGTTTGGGCATATTTCGAAAGCAGAATCCTCTTCTGAGAGTCAGACTGTCTCGTGTTGAAGCTTTAAGAAAAGTCTTGCCTTATTTTGACTTTGAAATAGTCCACAGTCAAGTCAGTAATCCTGTTCACGATTTCACAACCCTAACAAGTTAACGAGTGCTCTCGGCGGCGGCGGCGGCGGCTCTTTGACAAAGGGATGAACTTCTGCTGAACCTTCTCCGTGGAGGTAACCGAGGAGCGCTGAATTACCCCCGTCTCATCTGACACAGCACGACTGCACTACTTTGAAAAGTCAAACAAATAAAAGACATCTGAACTATTGTTTCACATGCCCCTTTCATCTGAAACTAATGAAGAGCTCAGCTCTGACAGATCTGAGTCCCATCTGAGATGTGTACTTGTACACAAAGCTGCCTTACAATTGAGTAGTAGAGCATAGTGGCATGCTCTTGCACTGATCAGGTTCCCATGTGAAACTAAATGTGAATAATCACCGAAAAGGATGAAAATTGCCACCACAAAAAAATGACGTAAGCTTAGAGGCAAAACTTTAAAACATCACCTCCTCACAGCTCCCGTAATCGCTCTCCACCATGCTCAAGCCGTCGTAGCTGCGCGGATTCTGCCCTGCTGGTCTCGTTTGAGGCTGGGCGGGGTTCGGCGCCGGCGGCGGGCTGGCCTGCTCTGCATACGACGGCATGGCCACGCTCAGACGCATGCTGAGTCTCTTGTAGCTTCCCGAGACGTTGTCCAGGCTGCGGGTCTGGTGGGTGGGGTAGTAGCTGATGGCGGTGTACTCATTAGGGCACTGAGACCTGGGAAGAGGAAGTCCGTCGGGGCCCAGGAAGTCATCCAGGTTCTGGTTGCTGTAGCACGGTGGTAGGGGAGCGCGGCGGTCACAGCGGTCCAGCGGGAACGGGAAGCCTCCAAATCGAGAGTTCCTCCGCGAGTCCATGGTGGAGCTGGCGTAAATGTCCTCTACGATGTCAAACTGTGGGAACTCTTGGACTGCTGGGCGGCCGTAGTAGTCCGGGTCTGCTGGATAGACTGAGGAGAGAAGACAGGTATGATACGAGATTAACATCCACTAATTTATCTGTTGGTCACTAATCGCTGTGACAGAACAGAAGTTTATTAGGTATTATAATGTAGTACTGAACGATTACTCAATTAAAGGAACAGTGTGTAACATTTTGGGGATCTGTTAGCAGAAATGGAATATAATATTCATAAGTACATTTTGTTTAGTGTACAATCACCTGAAAATAAAAGTTTTCATTACTTTAGAATGAGACGTTTACAGTAAACCTACATACAAAACGGGTCCTCTTCATGGAGTCTGCTGTGTTGCTACAGTAGCCCAGAACGGACAAACTGAACACTGTTCGGCCGATGTCGATAACGTTACTCATTCCCGTCGTCACCGCTGCTCTCTCTCTTTTGCTTCACCACTCACTTCCCATATGCACACGCTCTATGCACCCAATGCTACTCTTACAACAACTGGCTCTGCACAGGGCCATTCATGTTTTTGCATCGGCCATAGTAACGCCAGAGTAACACACGGTACAGAGATCCCACCGCTTCATACCGCCAGATCCTGCATGCTGCTCCTTTAAAGACAATTTGATTTTAAAGATATTTCTGGAAGTAAATAATGTCAAACATTTGCCTGTTGCAGCTTCTCAAATATGAGAATTGGCTGCGTCTTTCTGATTTATGTCATTGTAAATTGAGTGTTTGTGTTTCAAAAAAGCATTTTTGAGACACCATATTGGACTGTGGGAAATTGTAATTTAATTTTTTTTGTCATTTTACAGACCGAGTGATAAATTGCCAAAACAATCATTGACATCATCATAAGTTCATGTTCATCATTAGTATAAGATCATAATAAGCAAATGGAAAATAGGGCAATAGGCTTTTACTTATTCATCAAAACCCAGTACTAGCAGAGGAGCTAAAACGGACGTTTGACAGATTTGAGACTGGCCAATACAGATATTGATATTTATATCTGGTTCTTCTGGTAACATATTATACATTGGCAATAAGCTATTCAGTTTAAACAATCCAATTATTTTTATCACGCTGATATCGGATCGTTGCTTGGTATCGGTCAGGTATTGGAATCTGTGTTGGGAAAGAAATAAATGGTATTGGAACATCTTTAGTAAATTATGAGGTTGTGCAAAGACTTCAGAAACACCATATGTCAGTGTTTCTGAAGTCCGGAGGCATCAGGGTGAAAAGTTGATCACTTAGATTTGAACAGTTGCCACAGAGTCAGATCAGCTCTTAGACTCAACAAACAGCGATTATCAATATTGTCAGTGTAAGATTAATACTAATAAACAGTGGAACGTCTGTTGCTGTGCGGGATGTGCAGGATATATTTGGGGTGTTAAGAAAGCTTTGAGTATTTGCATATTAAATCCTTCACTGTGGATTTGAAGTGGTGTGGGTTTCATCAGTGGAACAGGAGGAGGGGAGTTTTCTAGAGAAAGCTTGTGTCCTAAAGTCACCACATGGTACTGTAGTGTTTTAGACACATGACTGATCCACATTTCTAATGACTGCAAAAGTCGAGTAATCCTCTCGTCTTGGATCAACAGAATTAATGTTAAGACAATTCAAGGGCAGTCTTGATGATAAGCTCCTCTGGCTTCTCGTACATCCCTGTGTGTGCTCTCAACACTTTATCACTTAAATATTTCCCTGAAACTAATCTCAAACTAAGTCCCCAACCTTGAAATACTTATCATGTCCTTTAGGATGTGTTAGTACGGTGTTACACCCAGTAGACTTTTTAAATCTTGTGCAGGTTTAACAACAGAAGTATGTGGCAGCTGAATAGTTTGTTTTCTGAGTTTGATGATGAAGAGTCAGCTTGTTGACAACCTTGCAGTGATTCATCCTTCAGTTATTCTCCCTTTCAGAGAATTCTCCGAGCATGTAACAGTGTGCTTTGTGTACCGGATCATTTGTACTTACTGACGTAAATGGTCCAAATCAGCATTGTTCAATGTGAGAAAACATGCAGTTGTGTTGTCTATTTTGCATTAGCATTGTGACTTTTGTACTTATGTTGTGGCTTTTGTATTTGTGTTGCATTTACATTGTGACTTTTGTATTGGCTTTTGTATTTGTGTTGCATTTACATTGTGATTTTTGCATTTATGTTGTGGCTTCTGTATTTATATTGTGTTTATATTATTTATTTTGTGTTGCATTTCCGTTGTGGCTTTTGCATTTACGTTGTGGCATTGTATTTACGTCGTGGCTTTTGTGTTTGCGTTGAATTTATGTTGTGGCATTGTATTTACGTCGTGGCTTTTGTGTTTGCATTGAATTTACGTTGTGGCATTGTATTTACGTTGTGGCTTTTGTATTTGCGTTGCGGTTTTGTGTTTGTGTAGCATTTACGATGTGGCATTGTATTTACGTCGTGGCTTTTATATTTACGTTGCATTTCTGTTGTGGCATTGTATTTACGTTGTGGCTTTTGTATTTGCGTTGCTGTTACGTTGTGGCATTGTATTTACGTCGTGGCTTTTGTGTTTGTGCAGCAGTTATGTTGTGACTTGTATTTACATTGTGACTTTTGCATTTACGTTACATTTACGTTGTGGCATTGTATTTACGTCGTGGCTTTTGTATTTGCGTTGCATTTACGTTGTGGCATTGTATTTCCGTTGTGGCTTTTGTATTTACGTTGCATTTACATTGTGGCATTGTATTTCCGTTGTGGCTTTTGTATTTGTGTAGCAATTACGTTGTGGCTTTGTAGTTGTGTAGCATTTACGTTGTGACTTGCATTTACTTTGGGGCTTTTGTATTTGCGTTGCATTTACGTTGTGGCATTGTATGTACGTTGTGGCTTTTGTATTTCCGTTGTGGCATTGTATTTACATTGTGGCTTTTGTATTTGCGTTACATTTATGTTGTGGCATTGTATTTACATTGTGGCTTTTGTATTTGCGTTGCGGGTTTGTGTTTGTGTAGCATTTACGATGTGGCATTGTATTTACATCGTGGCTTTTATATTTGAGTTGCATTTACGTTGTGGCATTGTATTTACGTCGTGGCTTTTGTATTTGCGTTGTTTTTATGTTGTGGCATTGTGTTTTTGTAGCATTTACGTTATGACTTGCATTTACTTTGGGGCTTTCATATTTGCGTTGCATTTACCTTGTGGCATTGTATTTCCGTTGTGGCTTTTGTATTTCCGTTGTGGCATTGTATTTACGTTACATTTATGTTGTGGCATTGTATTTACGTCGTGGCTTTTGTGTTTGTGCAGCAGTTATGTTGTGACTTGTATTTACATCATGGCATTGCATTTACGTTGTGGCATTGTATTTACGTCGTGGCTTTTGTATTTGCGTTGCATTTATGTTGTGGCATTGTATTTACGTCGTGGCTTTTGTATTTGCGTTGCATTTACATTGTGACTTTTACATTTACGTTACATTTATGTTGTGGCATTGTATTTACGTAGTGGATTTTGTATTTGCGTTGCATTTACATTGTGACTTTTACATTTACGTTACATTTATGTTGTGGCATTGTATTTACGTAGTGGATTTTGTATTTGCGTTGCATTTCCGTTGTGGCATTGTATTTCCGTTGTGGCTTTTGTATTTACGTTACATTTACATTGTGGCATTGTATTTCCATTGTGGCTTTTGTATTTGCATTGCATTTACATTGTGACTTTTGCATTTACGTTACATTTACGTTGTGGCATTGTATTTATGTCGTGGCTTTTGTATTTGCGTTGCATTTACGTTGTGGCATTGTATGTACGTTGTGGCATTGTATTTACGTCGTGGCTTTGTGTTTGCGTTGAATTTATGTTGTGGCATTGTATTTACGTCGTGGCTTTTGTGTTTGCGTTGCGGTTTTGTGTTTGTGTAGCATTTACGATGTGGCATTGTATTTACGTCGTGGCTTTTGTGTTTGCGTTGAATTTACGTTGTGGCATTGTATTTACGTTGTGGCTTTTGTATTTGCGTTGCGGTTTTGTGTTTGTGTAGCATTTACGATGTGGCATTGTATTTACGTCGTGGCTTTTATATTTGAGTTGCATTTACGTTGTGGCATTGTATTTACGTCGTGGCTTTTGTATTTGCGTTGCATTTCTGTTGTGGCATTGTATTTACGTTGTGGCTTTTGTATTTGCGTTGCTGTTATGTTGTGGCATTGTGTTTTTGTAGCATTTACGTTGTGGCATTGTATTTACGTCGTGGCTTTTGTGTTTGTGCAGCAGTTATGTTGTGACTTGTATTTACATTGTGACTTTTGCATTTACGTTACATTTACGTTGTGGCATTGTATTTACGTCGTGGCTTTTGTATTTGCGTTGTATTTACGTTGTGGCATTGTATTTCCGTTGTGGCTTTTGTATTTCCGTTACATTTACATTGTGGCATTGTATTTCCGTTGTGGCTTTTGTATTTGCGTTACATTTATGTTGTGGCATTGTATTTCCATTGTGGCTTTTGTATTTGCATTGCATTTACATTGTGACTTTTGCATTTACGTTACATTTACGTTGTGGCATTGTATTTACGTCGTGGCTTTTGTATTTGCGTTGCATTTACATTGTGACTTTTACATTTACGTTACATTCATGTTGTGGCATTGTATTTACGTCGTGGCTTTTGTATTTGCGTTGCATTTACGTTGTGGCATTGTATTTCCGTTGTGGCTTTTGTATTTACGTTACATTTACATTGTGGCATTGTATTTCCGTTGTGGCTTTTGTATTTGTGTAGCAATTACGTTGTGGCTTTGTAGTTGTGTAGCATTTACGTTGTGACTTGCATTTACTTTGGGGCTTTTGTATTTGCATTGCATTTACGTTGTGGCATTGTATGTACGTTGTGGCTTTTGTATTTCCGTTGTGGCATTGTATTTACATTGTGGCTTTTGTATTTGCGTTACATTTATGTTGTGGCATTGTATTTACATTGTGGCTTTTGTATTTGCGTTGCGGGTTTGTGTTTGTGTAGCATTTACGATGTGGCATTGTATTTACATCGTGGCTTTTATATTTGAGTTGCATTTACGTTGTGGCATTGTATTTACGTCGTGGCTTTTGTATTTGCGTTGTTTTTATGTTGTGGCATTGTGTTTTTGTAGCATTTACGTTATGACTTGCATTTACTTTGGGGCTTTCATATTTGCGTTGCATTTACCTTGTGGCATTGTATTTCCGTTGTGGCTTTTGTATTTCCGTTGTGGCATTGTATTTACGTTACATTTATGTTGTGGCATTGTATTTACGTCGTGGCTTTTGTGTTTGTGCAGCAGTTATGTTGTGACTTGTATTTACATCATGGCATTGCATTTACGTTGTGGCATTGTATTTACGTCGTGGCTTTTGTATTTGCGTTGCATTTATGTTGTGGCATTGTATTTACGTCGTGGCTTTTGTATTTGCGTTGCATTTACATTGTGACTTTTACATTTACGTTACATTTATGTTGTGGCATTGTATTTACGTAGTGGATTTTGTATTTGCGTTGCATTTACATTGTGACTTTTACATTTACGTTACATTTATGTTGTGGCATTGTATTTACGTAGTGGATTTTGTATTTGCGTTGCATTTCCGTTGTGGCATTGTATTTCCGTTGTGGCTTTTGTATTTACGTTACATTTACATTGTGGCATTGTATTTCCATTGTGGCTTTTGTATTTGCATTGCATTTACATTGTGACTTTTGCATTTACGTTACATTTACGTTGTGGCATTGTATTTATGTTGTGGCTTTTGTATTTGCGTTGCATTTACGTTGTGGCATTGTATGTACGTTGTGGCATTGTATTTACGTTGTGGCTTTGTGTTTGCGTTGAATTTATGTTGTGGCATTGTATTTACGTCGTGGCTTTTGTGTTTGCGTTGCGGTTTTGTGTTTGTGTAGCATTTACGATGTGGCATTGTATTTACGTCGTGGCTTTTGTGTTTGCGTTGAATTTATGTTGTGGCATTGTATTTACGTCGTAGCTTTTGTGTTTGCATTGAATTTACGTTGTGGCATTGTATTTACGTTGTGGCTTTTGTATTTGCGTTGCGGTTTTGTGTTTGTGTAGCATTTACGATGTGGCATTGTATTTACGTCGTGGCTTTTATATTTGAGTTGCATTTACGTTGTGGCATTGTATTTACGTCGTGGCTTTTGTATTTGCGTTGCATTTCTGTTGTGGCATTGTATTTACGTTGTGGCTTTTGTATTTGCGTTGCTGTTATGTTGTGGCATTGTGTTTTTGTAGCATTTACGTTGTGGCATTGTATTTACGTCGTGGCTTTTGTGTTTGTGCAGCAGTTATGTTGTGACTTGTATTTACATTGTGACTTTTGCATTTACGTTACATTTACGTTGTGGCATTGTATTTACGTCGTGGCTTTTGTATTTGCGTTGTATTTACGTTGTGGCTTTTGTATTTCCGTTACATTTACATTGTGGCATTGTATTTCCGTTGTGGCTTTTGTATTTGCGTTACATTTATGTTGTGGCATTGTATTTCCATTGTGGCTTTTGTATTTGCATTGCATTTACATTGTGACTTTTGCATTTATGTTACATTTACGTTGTGGCATTGTATTTACGTCGTGGATTTTGTATTTGCGTTGCATTTACATTGTGACTTTTACATTTACGTTACATTCATGTTGTGGCATTGTATTTACGTAGTGGATTTTGTATTTGCGTTGCATTTCCGTTGTGGCATTGTATTTCCGTTGTGGCTTTTGTATTTACGTTACATTTACATTGTGGCATTGTATTTCCATTGTGGCTTTTGTATTTGCATTGCATTTACATTGTGACTTTTGCATTTACGTTACATTTACGTTGTGGCATTGTATTTATGTCGTGGCTTTTGTATTTGCGTTGCATTTACGTTGTGGCATTGTATGTACGTTGTGGCATTGTATTTACGTTGTGGCTTTGTGTTTGTGTAGCATTTACATTGTGGCATTGTATTTACGCCGTGGCTTTTGTATTTGTGTAGCATTTACGTTGTGGCTTTGTAGTTGTGTAGCATTTACATTGTGGCATTGTATTTCCATTGTGGCTTTTGTATTTGCATTGCATTTACATTGTGACTTTTGCATTTATGTTACATTTACGTTGTGGCATTGTATTTACGTCGTGGATTTTGTATTTGCATTGTATTTACATCGTGGCTTTTGTATTTGCGTTGTTTTTATGTTGTGGCATTGTGTTTTTGTAGCATTTACGTTATGACTTGCATTTACTTTGGGGCTTTCATATTTGCGTTGCATTTACCTTGTGGCATTGTATTTCCGTTGTGGCTTTTGTATTTCCGTTGTGGCATTGTATTTACGTTACATTTATGTTGTGGCATTGTATTTACGTCGTGGCTTTTGTATTTGCGTTGCATTTATGTTGTGGCATTGTATTTACGTCGTGGCTTTTGTATTTGCGTTGCATTTACATTGTGACTTTTACATTTACGTTACATTTATGTTGTGGCATTGTATTTACGTAGTGGATTTTGTATTTGCGTTGCATTTACATTGTGATTTTTACATTTACGTTACATTTATGTTGTGGCATTGTATTTACGTAGTGGATTTTGTATTTGCGTTGCATTTCCGTTGTGGCATTGTATTTCCGTTGTGGCTTTTGTATTTACGTTACATTTACATTGTGGCATTGTATTTCCATTGTGGCTTTTGTATTTGCATTGCATTTACATTGTGACTTTTGCATTTACGTTACATTTACGTTGTGGCATTGTATTCATGTCGTGGCTTTTGTATTTGCGTTGCATTTACGTTGTGGCATTGTATGTACGTTGTGGCATTGTATTTACGTTGTGGCTTTGTGTTTGTGTAGCATTTACATTGTGGCTTTGTATTTGTGTAGCATTTACGTTGTGGCTTTGTAGTTGTGTAGCATTTACATTGTGGCATTGTATTTCCATTGTGGCTTTTGTATTTGCGTTGCATTTACATTGTGACTTTTGCATTTATGTTACATTTACGTTGTGGCATTGTATTTACGTCGTGGATTTTGTATTTGCGTTGCATTTACATTGTGACTTTTACATTTACGTTACATTCATGTTGTGGCATTGTATTTACGTAGTGGATTTTGTATTTGCGTTGCATTTCCGTTGTGGCATTGTATTTCCGTTGTGGCTTTTGTATTTACGTTACATTTACATTGTGGCATTGTATTTCCATTGTGGCTTTTGTATTTGCATTGCATTTACATTGTGACTTTTGCATTTACGTTACATTTACGTTGTGTCATTGTATTTATGTCGTGGCTTTTGTATTTGCGTTGCATTTACGTTGTGGCATTGTATGTACGTTGTGGCTTTGTGTTTGTGTAGCATTTACATTGTGGCATTGTATTTACGCCGTGGCTTTTGTATTTGTGTAGCATTTACGTTGTGGCTTTGTAGTTGTGTAGCATTCACGTTGTGGCATTGTATTTCCATTGTGGCTTTTGTATTTGCATTGCATTTACATTGTGACTTTTGCATTTACGTTACATTTACGTTGTAGCATTGTATGTACGTTGTGGCCGTTGTATTTACGTTGTGGCTTTGTGTTTGTGTAGCATTTACATTGTGGCATTGTATTTACACCGTGGCTTTTGTATTTGTGTTGCATTTACGATGTGGCATTGTATTTATGTTGTGGCTTTTGCATTGTGGTTTTTGTATTTGTGTAGCGTTTGTGTTGTTTCTTTTTAGAAGTTATCATATCAGCAGTGCTCATGAAATATTCCAACAATACCCTACCACAGATTTAACCTCTGCTCACTTCATGAAAGCTTTAGCATTAAGTATATTATAAAAAAAATACTAACAATAAAGTAATAATTATAACCAACAAAAGATCCAAAGGCCTTTGGTGCTGCAGCTTAGCTCACACTATCTGATTGACAGGAAACACCCTGCAGCAATGAGCGCTTAGTAGAAAAGATGGGAGGCAATCTCTGAAAACAAAAATGAGGATTCTTGAGGATTACCACTTCAAATTCCACCCATCCATCCCCAAAATCTCAAACTAACAAGGTAGATGCATTGTACAGTTTGTTCAAACAAAACCACATTAAAAAGCCTCCTACTGTCACTTGAGGTACTGAGAATACTAAACAGACTCCCTGCTTTTATTGTGAAACAGAGAGAAAACTGAGACAGAGTAGCAGAGTTACAAGGAGAGACTGGAAACAAGATGAGAAACGAGAGAGATGCTCAGAGGGTTGGAGAGGAAAGAAAGAGACAGATGGAAGAGGAAGAGAGAAAAATAAAGAAAGTGAAAGATGGAGGGAGGCAAAATGAAGGGGAAAGGGAGAAACAGGAGGTGAAAGATGGAGGGTGTGAAAGAGATGGGAGGTCGAAGGGAGAGACGAGATAAGAGCGAAGGGAGGAGAGGCATATAGAATAAATCAGAGGAAAAGGAGGGATGGAGACAGGGATGAGAGTTTGCACAATGATGAAGATGTTTCAGGGCTTAAGAGATGAAAACACTGACATCTTTAAATCTCCCTCTGTAGATTTAAAAGACATCAAAAGGATTCGGCATTGCTTGTGTTATTTCCAGACTTTGCACAATTCAATAAATAGTTGAGAACAAAGGACTAAGACTTGGATCACTGACGCAGGTTCAAACATGGCTGAGAAATGGAAGAAGGACTTAAAGGACACGTTCAGATTTTAAGGCGCTGGACGCCGTATGTGTTACTGTGAGTCATCGAGATGGTGTTTGTTATAATCATTCCTCTTCTACAGCCTGTAGACCTGTTTCAATAAGTATTTTTATGCACACTGTATGTCGCATTAGAAAAGCTGTGTAGAAACAGAAAAATTTGATATATCTTCCCTAAGTGCGTGCGCAAAAAAAAAAAAAATTTGTAACGCTCGAGGTGTTTTTTTTTTTTTTTCCCCCACTAAACGCATTATGGAAACGCCTTTGCTGAAACACGATTTGTGACTCTTAAACCCCTCGTATCCTTAAAAATATTAGGGGTGGGGGAAATATATTTATAGATGTTGATAATTGATGATAAAAACTAACAATCAAATAGCTGCTGTTCTTTCTGGTTTGTAGTGGGCTCAGATTTACCACTAGAGTGAAGATACTGATAACACATGAAACTAGAAAACCTGATACAAACTGTCATGATAGCTTATCGGTAAGAACGCTAAATAATGCTCCAAATTTTGACGGGGAAAAACTGTCAAGGCCATTTTCAAAGGAATCCTTTTGACCTCTGACCTCCAGATATGTGAATGAAAAGTGAGATGCAAAGAGTTGAAACTGTAGAGATGAAACAGATGTTGACAAACTGCAGTTGAAAAAACAGATAATAAATCATATATATGGTAACGCAGAATGTTTGAAATCACAATAAGATCGTAATGTGACTCGGACAACCAGAAAACGTAATATCTGTGACCATGGCTGAGGCATAAAACCAGGACCCTGTCCTTTAAATCTAAGCATGTTTGTAGTCTTAATCATCAGACATCAGAAGGGGCTTTCAGCTCAGATTCAAACTTCGTTATTTCCACACTTTGCACAGTTCAATACATGTAGTTAAGAAAAAGAGCTGCTCTTTGTCTAAAGCTGCAGAGAACAGAGGACTAAGCCTCGGCTCACCGCCGTAGGCTACAACATTGATAATAAATGGCAGAATTACTTTGTTCACTTAAAGATTTTTCTCCACAGAGGAAACTTCTTTTCTTTTTTGAAGTTGCTTTTTCAAACTCAAGTCCAGTCCAGTAGAATATAAAACCCTGAAATGTAGCTCAACGCCTCATGAAAACAGTCTACTGTGCAAACATATTGTTTGTCTTTGCATTTTACCTGTGAAGTGATGAATGTTTGCAGCCTCTGGGCCTCTCCTACAATTAATCAGTGAAACGGGGCGTAAAAGGGAAAATTAAAATCATAATTAGTGTCAACATTCACCACAGCACAAACGACTGCCTGCGTCAGGGGTCACTGTGGTTTTGGTTGGATGCTGAGCTGGAAAGATTCAACAAACATGCTTCTCAATCTGCCAGCATTTCTCTTTAACAATGTGCACATCTAGTCATTTCTCTACATTAGGCTTTTGAGCAGCCTTGAAAAGGACATTAAAAATCCTGATGTGTTGATGAAACAGGAAGGCTTAGTGCTGTAAATAGCTGAAAGGTTCACGAGGGGCTGACCCAGGGCGGAGCAAAAATCTGATCTGAGAGCTGCATTTGATCTTAAGGATGTATATTTCTGTATGTTTTATGTACAGGAAGGAACACAAAATCTAGGGACATCTTTTCAAACTATCAATCTTTTCAAGTAGTATGAGAAAAAGCTTGAAAATGGATAACTTAAGGCCTTTACATACCAGGGGCGTGATGAATAAACGGCACCACTATAGACAGGCAAAATCCCACCACTTCCCGTAGACCGTCGTGGGAAACAATATGAATTGTAGTCAGCGGCGAGAGACAAATATTTTTTGGATTTTTTGTCAATTTAAAAGATAATTATTCAAGTCAAGAAAGTCAGTTTGTTGTAAAACTGTTGAAGTATCAGACTGTGTAAAGACGTAATAAGGAAGATCTGCGTCTCTCTCTGAAGCTACGACGTCTGTGTTTCCGACTAGGATGAAGTCACACCAGCTACAGATCTGATCCTTCTTTCTCTTCCCGGATGATAAAAAGGAGAAAACACATCAGGTCAGATTATGTTTCATCTGTGACTGGAACATAGCAAAGTTGGCTAATAGCTAGTGTTGATGACGTATGTGTGAATTTCTCCACTGTGGGACCAATAAAGGAATATCTTATCTTATCTGTATATTGTGTGAGACCAGAGATGTAGATCACCGAGTGGTTTAACGTAAAACTAAATGATGCGATGACAAAACGGAGACTTTCTTCAGTTGCAGTTATTTTTTAAATTGAGAAACATCATCTGTGTGATTCATGGTGTAATTCAAACAGGATCAAAAACATATTTATCTGTACGTTGACTGCCACTCAGAGTGTGCTGCATTTGAAGTACTAACTTTGACACTCTAGTACATGGGTGTCAAACTCAGGCTCAGGTGTAATTATATCTGACCCGTGAGATGATATCAAATGTCTATTAGAGCTGGCCCAACTGTAAATAGTGCATGAACCGCTAATACTACAAATCCCAGAATGCTCTGCTGGTACATTGGCGCGTCAGTGAAGGCAGGCAAGCGTCCCGTCCCATATCTGTTGACATTTGTTAGCAACGTCATATTAGCGGTCAACGCAAGAAAATTTCAGCCACTTCTCCCCAAAAACGGCCAAACGAAAGATGAACAACAGGAACTTTAGAGACAGGTGGGAGGACGAATATTAGTGGCGGGAGCACAAAACGCTAATTAGATATTCGGCAGCGAAACAGAGAGCAGAGCTGTGAAAAACATGGTAACAGGTGACATCAGGAGTGTTTTCAGAAAGGTGATTGGAGGAAAATGGTAAAACTACATTGTTTGCGTCCAGAGGGGAGCATATTCAAAAGTGAGTTTTACACATAAGATTTGTGCGTTCTGCTCCGGCGCCGACCACTCATTGTTTATTTTGGTGACCTTTTGGAAACCATTGTCTACGAAGACTAACAAATCTTTAACAGTCTGTAACATAGAGCGTCTGTGTGGTTGTACACTATAATGTACAGTACGTATTGAATATGTCTGGCGGTGTGAAAGCTCGGAAAAATTTGCCTTGTTCAGGGAAAAAAGTCGCTTTTTTGCCACGTAATATTCTTGCTGTGTGTGAAAGTATTCATGACAAAAATTTGATGTACAAATTAATCGCACAAAAACAATGACCTGGTATGTAAAGGTTTTTAACCTAACAATGTACAATCCTGCAAAGGAGCGCTTCGGTCTGTGCTCATCTTTTGGCTTTTCTCTTTCTCTCTCCAGCATCTATCTCTGATAAATGGCTTCATGATGGCTGACAGCTTGAAGGTGATAGAAGGCAAAGGCTCTATATTACTGTAAGTCTACTTTTTAATCAGCCTGCAATGCTTTTACACTGAGATACAGTCTGTTAACCAGAATTTTCAGCCAGTTTGTGCACAGCAGAACATGTCAGGTGTGGTCAAGACGAACCATCTCTGATTTAGTATCAAGGTCACAGGGCGAACCAGAAACAAAGGGTAAGATTCAGCCGCTGTCCCCTTTAACAACTACAGGAAAATGTCCTTTATTCGCCGTGATAAGGTCAAGCAGATGAATGACCTGCCAGGCTGGCGTTGCCTGGGGAGCGATGGCATGACGAACGCCTGATCTGCCTCTCTTCATCTGTCTCCAGAACATAGCAGCACAGCATATTGATCTGTTACATGAAAAACAATGCTGCACACAAAAGAAAAGAGAGAGAGAGAGAATGACAGAATAACAAAGAAGAAGAGGAGAAAGAGACTGAATGAGTGTGATTGAAGGAAGAACGAGATAAATAGACCAGAGGGAGATCGAGGCAGATAAATGAAAAAAGGTGGAGAACAAGGGGAGAGGTGACAAAGATGAAGAGAGAGAGAGAGAGAAAAACTAACGACAATCAGCTTCATGAAAGAACATTTTCATATTTAATTTTAAAACCGTCTGACTTTTTTTCTGTTTTTTTTGTATAAAGGTTCCACGTCAGACTCAGTAAACTCTGCTAAGTGCACAAACGTCTTGCTTTACAGTAATCAATGCCAACTGTTCACAGGTGTGTGTTCAAGAGCAAAATTGGCCTCAAATTGCAATATGAATCCACCTTATCCACACCGCCTGAGGGTTTGTTTCATGCTCAGAAATGAGTAAAAAGAAGCCATTTCCCATCCAAACCTGTATTTATAAAGGACGACCGTTCACTGAGAATGTGTTCACGTCACGCGTATAAGGTGGAGATTAAATAGAAGACCAGACTGAATCTAAACATTGTGACGCCGTTCTAACCCTACCCCATCCTCAAATCCGTCGTTCTCAATGCAGACATGCCCAAATTGAACGAGCGGCACCGTTGTGACGCACAAACATTCCCAACCACCTTTTTTTCAGGGATAGCTGCAGCGCGCACCACACGTCATGTGACGAGGAACAATCAATCACAGCCGGCAGATATATTTACTTTGTTCCGTAATAATCAGCTTTTGGTAAATATATGGAGAAGTTAATCATTTTAGTGCAGGACTAGTCACGACATCCGGTTGGACGGTCGACCGTTAAACTGGCAGACCAATCGAGCAGTAAAGCTACTTTGTGGGAGTCATGTCATCGCAGTACACAATTTTTGGTTGCTTAGTAACGGCAGGTGTGACGGGAGCGCAACCTCCCAAACACATCGGAAAGAAAAAAAAAAACTGTTTTTAGACAGCATGTGTATGGCCCCTTACAGTTAATCTGTAACATCAGTTAAAGGTGCATCAATAAACCAAATTTGGATTAACTACTTTTGTCTGATGGATTTTATCATTAATTTTCTTTACACTGGGTGCATTTATTTCAATTGGTAAGCAAATATCAGTTAAAGGTGCTAAATACAGGACTGGGAGCATTTCTATTACCGCTTGAAGGCGAGCTTGTGGCTAGCAGCTAATGGTGCTAACAGGGCTAACTACTGACAGAGATACGTGTTAACCTCCGGGGAACCGGAGGGTGCTACGCATCCACGAGGTCTGCGTTTTCAGCTGTAACAGCTGTATGAGCGCAGTGCAGAACGGCGGCCGTGAGCTAGCCAGCGGGGCGCGCTTACATGTAGTAAAAGCATGTGTGGCCGGACCGGCTAGGTTTCTATTTCGGGATGCTAAATTAAATTTTTTTAAATCGATAACGGACCCTCGTTAATCAATTATTAACTGCTAACTGACAAGATTAGTGCGTTTCAAGCCACAGTGCTATTTTTATGACCTAACAAGCCACCTCGCTGCAATAAAAAGCCGATGCACATACAGGTTACATCACCAGCTGCAGTGTATGTGCAAAACAGACAACAGTCCACAGTCCGGGAGAGTTGCTGCAGCAGCCATGATGCTGCGTGTGGTGGACCACATCATTTAGCGGCGAGGTTGTCAGCTGTTTGTCTGCCTGGCTACTCAGTGAGCACAGCGTCACTGTAGTGAATATCTTACAGACCGTGTGTGGCGACGGTGAGTGTGGGCTTATCAGTGAGCGTTTTAGCTGTGAATGTAGCTGTAGCAGTGTGTGTACCGCTTATTTGTCAATGAATAAATGCTAGTGATGGCGGTTCGCACTGGTGTCACAACACCGACTCTCAAGGTTAAGACTTTAATTTCTTTCAACCGGTTAATTGATAGCGTTGATCGTTTAAATTGATCAATGTCGGTTATCAGTTAAACAGTAAATTATTAACATCCATACTCTGTAGCTTTACATAGTAAGTAGTTCTTTGCTCCTGTATTAATGCTCTGAATATCATTATTAGCACCTGACAAATCTTCTCCTACGAGGGGTTCTTGAGAAAAAGAAAAGAAAATATGGAGGGTAAGAGTAAAAAATATAAAGGATGAGAAGGAGAGAAAACAAAGGGAGAAACAAGAAAGAGATACTTGGAGAGGGAGACGGGAGAGGACGTTCAATAAGGGACGGTATTATAGGATATAGACCAGGCAGAGCAAGGAGAGAGCATCAATCGCAGCAAGAGACAGTGGAAAGTAAAAGCCTGCTGACATGAAACAGAGAAATCACTGTTTCCTGATGTTATCGCATCTGATCGGCCTCGTCTATGAATGTTTCATCTTCCGCAGTTTAATCAGCGGTGTGTGTTTGCAGACGACTCTACAGGCCGTCCGGTGTGTCTCCCATGATGCACCATTTCGCATGACAATTAAACGCCTGTTTACATTGACCTTGATTGACTGAATCCTGTTCTGACCTTTTACATTACTGCGTCAGTCAGTGCAGTTGACATTTTCCTACGTGATTTTACAACAGTGTTGATTATTTAACATTAACTGTGCTAACAAAGATGCCTTAAATTGAAATACATAAATGTGACAGTACATATAAAGTCATGTAGTGTTGTCATGCACTGTTTTTTGTAAAATAGTGCAATAATATCTATAACCTGAGGCAGATATTTATTATATTGAGAGTTAAACAATGCAGTACTGATATATGAAACAACGCATAATACAAATGTGATCTTTGTTTTAAAGAATTGTGTCCATGATATGTACTGAATGGGACATTTTACAGCTAAAAAATCAGCATGCACAAATCACAACGCTCATCATCCTAAACCGATAAAAACACATAAATAAGTACTCACCTTCGTAGTCCATGTCCCAGTGGTTCTTCCTGATGGAGTCGTTGTCGGAGCTGGACGGCGGCCTGGCCGGCAGGTTTGGAGCGACGCTGCACACAACCGGCCCCTGCGTCTTTGGAGAGGAAACCCCGCCTCCTGACGAAATGATCTGGCTGCGTGGGCGAAGCGACCTGAACGGCGTGTGGTCGAGGTCGTTGGTGGGACCGACCAGCGAGCTCATCTCGATAGGGTGGCCTTCCTGGTTCTCCACTTTGAGGCTCTTGGCCAGACTGGACTGGAAGTAGCTGTGGGAGAGAAATGTTTTAGTTTTAGATAAATAATTATGTTTGTGGGGTAACTCCAGCTTATTCCAGGGCTGTGCGCCCGTCTGCTGGTTTTGTACTTCCTTTGCCCTCTAGTGGCCGACAATCAATCAATCAATCCAGCTTTAACTCCATATTTGGGATGTTGGAGGAGAATGGAAAAAAATCAAGTTTTAAAAACTGAGGAGCAGATTGATTTTTATCCTGCTGTGTTACGAATAAAGCCTTTTTCCAAGAAGAAGTGTTTCTTTTGACCTCCCTGTACAACTTCACAGCCGCATAATTTAAAAAAATTCAGTTTCTGATAGAAACGGTCGTCCAACATGAATTTCCTTTGAATGCAAAGACGTTATAACAAAGCACGGTGCAGAAAAGAGAGTAACTGGACAATTATTACTGGAAAGACTTGTTTAACACTTTGTGGCAGCGACAGCAGCATTTGAAGAGTCTAGAGTTGCTCTTTTGGTCTAATCTTAACTACTCACCAGTGTCAGGTGCACCTGAAGCAACCTGCTGCTAATAACTCTGTTGCTGCTTTGCTGCTGAATGACTCAGCAGTGTCACATGTGCCTGTGAATTATTACTATTTTTTTTAATCTACTAACTGTACAAAAAGTTCAGTGTACAGTCCATATTTAATATTGAATGTGTACATTGGATGTGTACAGTGTACAGTATTGTTTGTGTATTTAATGCTGTATGTATGTTTAATGTGTACACTTGCAGTACAGTTGAGTTCTGTATATATTTTCCATACTTACTCAGTACTTGTCAGCGTTTTCAATTTCTGAGTAATGTCCTGAGTATTTTGTGTTATTTACTGTTTTTTTGTTTCATATTGCTCTGTGTGGCTCTGTGGACCCTGTGAAATGTAATTGTGTTACCCTGTATGTACGTATCCTTGCATATGAGGAAATGACAGTAAAGCAGTCCAAGTCTAATGGAAATTATGGAATATGTTGAGGACTACTTAACTTTATTTTAGACACAAATAGTCGCTCTTACCCATTGGAGTCCTGGACACAAACAGGCTTTTTCTTCTTCTGCTGAATATAACGTTTCCTGATGCAAACAAAGATGCCAACCAAGAAGAGTAATCCAAGCACGCTGGCGCTGATCTCCATGATTTCCATGTAGCCGATCACTGGAGATACCTGATGGATAGACATGACAATGAGATGTATAAATAGACAGATATATACTTTATTGTCACCACGGAGACATTTGACTTGGACTGTACAAAGCAGGACCTGTCAACACATATGGGCACACACCACCAGCAAACAGAAATAGAGCAAATTAATCACAATTTTATCTGTTCAAAATGAACCTTAAAGGAGATTTGTCATATTTATTACTCCTATCAACATGGGAGTAGGCAAATATGCTGACATGGTTGGTACCGATGGATTATTTATATGAGATATACAGTATATATATATAAGATTACAATTGATTGATTGAGTGTAATTTAAGGTAGCTGTGGATGTTAAATGTCATTTCCCTCAACAATGATCTCAAACACAAAGAGTTTCACTGAAAAAGGAAAAGCAGAGCAGTAAGTAGTAGTAGTAGTAGGTGGAGCGTAGTTGTGACTGACCTGAGGCAGCGGGTCGCAGTGGATGGAGCCGTCAGTCACCTTACAATCAAAGCCTCCAGGGCAGGGATTGGGCGAACACACTTCTACCTGGTTGTGACACCTGCAGAAGGAAAAGAAGATTTGAGGATGAGAAGAATGATCATTATTTTTATTAGTTGTTCTTTTGTAGTGTGCATCTTATTTGGCAGATGCTGGTTCACTGCATACATCAGTTCTTCATCCTCCTTCACTGAACTCAGCGGCCCTTAAAGGTGAAGGATAGTGTTAGTATGCTAGTGTTCTTCTCCCCCACAGAACCACTGGTCCTGAACTGCCCGAAACGCCCTGATTGAAGTCCCGCCTTTTCTTCTGTAACATGGTGATGTCACCAAGTAGTCACACACTTTGCCTAGCGGCTAGTTTGGCTCGCCCTCAAACAAATCTAGTCAGAGCAGACCTGAAGATCTGAAGCCGAGTCCTAAAAGTTATGTTCAGTTGACCAATCACAACAGTGGGCCAGCTGACCAATCAGAGCAGCCTGGGCTTCAGGAGGAGGCGGGTCAGGAGGTCTAACAGAGCGTTTCACACAGAGGGTGAAAAGAGGTGTTGCAGCTCAGCTGGTATGAGAAAAATAATGTGTTTTTGAACATTAAAGCATGTAAACAGTAGAAACCCAAAATACAAGCATGAACCTGAGAATAACCATAATACGTCCTCTTTAACGCGCATGATATCTATCATAAAATGCGGATATTTAGGTTGTAGCATCATCTTTGCATTGTGCCAACATTGAATGGAAATATGCGTATAGTTAGCATGTAGACATTAAAATGTAACAGTTAACTTTGACACTTGAATATGCATGTTACCAAAAAGCTAGTAAATGGGGTTTAAGATTATTTTAAGATTAGAAAGTAGGCCTGTCAATTGATTAAAATATTTAATCACACGATTGTTAATTGTGATTAAACAGAAATTAATCTGATTTTTTATCTATTCAAAATGAACCTTAAAGAGAGATCTGTCAAGTATTTAATCCTCTTATCAACATGGGAGTGGACAAATACACTGCTTATTCAAATGTATGTATATATTTACTATTGGAAATCAATTAACGTAAAACAATGACAGATATTGTCCAGAAACCCTCAAAGGTTCTGCATTTAGCATAAAAAATATTCTCAGATCTTATCCTGGCAAACTGCAGCCCAACAGGCAACAACAGCTGTCAGTGTGTCAGAGTGCTGACTTGACCATGACTTGATCCAGACTGACTGGGACTATCATAAAGTGGGCATGTCTGTAAAGGGGAGACTGGTGAGGACCCAGAGAACCCATTTACATTCACACATCTGGAGGTCAGAGGTCAAAGGACCCCTTTGAACATGGCCGTCACAGTTTTTTTTGGAGGATTAGTTAACCTCCTTCCCAACAGGACAGTACTATGTGCTTTTCCAATTTATAAGCTGCCAGCATCTTCGCTTTAAAACTGAAAGATCAATTGCATTAATGCATTTTAAAAATTAATTAATTAGTGGAGTTAAAACAAATTTATCGACAGCCCTAGTCTGTCTGCTAGTATGTGCAGTAAACATAATGTTTTGTTTTGCTGCATTAAAATGTTTACACTTCTGTTAATTTTAAAGATTTTTTTTTTACCAAGTTGCAGGTGACAAGCTAGTATGACCTGATTGGTACCGATAGATTCTTTATGGTTTTTCTCTCTCCAGCTGAAAAACTGAACCCCCTACAACCTAAAGATTGCAAGTTGTGTTAATGCGTTAAATCAATTAGTGGTGTTAAAACGAATCTGCATTAATGCTCTCTTTGACAGCCCTTTAAAAAATTTTTTAAATGGGCTGAAAGAAGTAGATTTGTTTTCTCAGGCTGTATAGAAATCAAGCTGGGATTGGCTCCAGGCCAAACGTGGTTCAGGATTAAATGTTGAAAATGACAGAAGCAACATTGTCCAGATTGTGACTAAAAAAAAAAAAAAAATCAAGCCTTTCCTCTCTAAACAGTCGGTGTTCGTGACCAGATTGCTGTGTCTGTGAACATAAAGTGAGAGCAAGTGTGCTACAGTGAAGAGCGGCACAGTGGCGTCCGTCTACCTCGGCCGGAGTTAAGGTTCAGTTTTACAGATGATGCCGAGAGCTTCGCTGCAGCCCTCCGTCTTCCGGATCCAGCCATGAAAAACGACCCAGAGGACCGACTGGCACAGTCTGATTGCTAAGTGTTGCTGCTGTGATACTGACAAAAAAAGCTATCATTTTGTTTTACATAAAACTGCCTGGTGTTCAGCGTTACTCTTTCATTTCCCAGGTGTTGAATTCCCTTGCTTACAGCTCTGAAAGCATATTCCAGCAGTTACAGAGCAAAATACAGCATCCAATATTTTTTGGTTTGGTTTTGGGAAAAGATAAGGTTTTTTGATGAACTGACTTGTCAAGTCCTGTATTTTTTTGGGTTGGACACAGTTTTGACGAATTGGTTCGTGTGGATGGTATTCAATCAAAATAAACATTGTAAATACATTTCCCTCCTACTGCATGTGCTTCTGTCCACCGCGCACACTGACTACGATGTGACGCACATGTGAAGATAATTATCAGAGCGCCACAGCTTGATAAAACATCTATCTGTGTGTTTTACAAGTCACACAGCAAACTGCCATTTCCTGTAATTAGGATCCACCAATGGTCATCTTTCATACGTCGAGTTAATCAAAACCCTACCTGCAACACGGGTCGCTGCTAATACCCATGAGGAGCGACGCAATCCCACAGGCGGCTTTAATGAAAGCAGGAATATGCAAATGCTGCTGTAATTTCGTTTGAACGTGACTGTTCTCTTTGTCAGCCGTTGGTGGCGTGAGTGGAATACAACTAGCCGGTTGTAGGCTGATGGTGTGTGTGTGTGTGTTATAGTTAAAGAGTATGTGTCCAATCATATATGCATGCAAATTCAAGGCCATCACGGTTTCACAATATGCAAGCATGTGCATGTGCTGCCGCATATAATGAGGGTTGTGCTAGTGTTTGTATTTTGTTGGCCTTGTTGGAATCATGATAATACCTCTGTATATGCAATTATGACTTTGTGGGTGTACGTGATCTGTTTGACCACAATACATTTGGGAGAGTTACAGCTGCAGGTAATTATCTTCTTCACTGATTAGTCTTTTGTTTTGATTATTTGATTCATCCAGAAAATCCAGTTTATACCTGCTGCCATCAGTTCTGATCACATTGTAGTCTCCAGAAACTTCTGACAAAAATATGTCTGACAGTTCAAACAGTATTTGTGTGTTTGGGCTCGCTGTTGACCTAACCTCAGTACTGGTAATTAGTTTCATTGATTCATAACAAATCACTCCACCACTGCAGAGTGCTGATATTTTAGGTCTTCAAGAGATAGTCTGAACATTTATAACAAGGGATAGTTTGGGTGTATCGAAGTGGCTTGTATGAGACACCTACAAAAAAAAAAAAAAAATCAACATTAGTTTAAGTACATGCTATATTTAAAATGTTTTCACTGGTTTCCCTTTACCTTTTCACCAAGGAACTGAAGGCATCTTATCCATGTATCCTCTGGCCAAAGCCACCGGACTCCATTTAAAAAACCTGTAATTTTACTTTGCAGAATACAGGAGTTGCTGGTCTACTGCTGCCTCCATCGGGTAATTTATACGAGTTTGGTGAATCCACACTAACAAAAGTCACACAATAACACAAACAAACTGATCGACGCAGCGGTAGACCGGCAACTCCTGTGTTCTGTGAGGTAAAATTGTAAAATACCACTGCCTCGATTGACCAAATGTTCTGCAAAGTAAAATTACTGTTTTTGTCAACGGAGTCTGGTGACTTTGAAGAGAGTGATATACCAGCCGTCTGACAGCAAGGTGAAGCTGTGAAAATATTATCTAAATATAGCGTACACTTGAATTAACATTTTTTTTTTTTTTTTTTTTGGTGTCTAACATACATTTTAAGCCACCAGAATCCATTGACAAAGACAGTCATTTTACCTCGCAGAGGACGTGGTAACAAGGGGGTTACTGGTCTAACGCTGCCTAGATCGGGTAGTTTGTGTTATTGTGTGACTTTAGTGAATCCAAATTAACTCACTAAAACACCAACATCACACAATAACGCAAACAAACTAACCGATCGAGGCGGCGGTAGACCAGCAACTCCGTTGTTGTGCGAGGTAAAATTACCATATTGTCAATGGAGTCTGGTGGCTTTGAAGAGAGCATAGATGGATAAACTTCCCCGTCAGAAAGGGTTGTCTGACGGCGAGGTAAAACAGTGAAAGTATTCTAAATACTGCATGCACTTAAACTGACATCATCTACTGTAGGTACACTGACTATGGATAAGCACCTCATACAATCCCACTTCAGAACATCCGAACTATCCCTTTAATACATGTCATTTTCATTATAAAGAAGACTTATAAGTCACCTCATAATTTTCATCTTCTGGAAAAGCTTCTTCAAGAGCATTTTAATGAATATTGGACACTAAAACTGTCCAGTAAAACCAGACTGCTGAAATATGAAGGAACACATAGCTCACATGTTCACCCTTACAGAAATCACTGCATGCAAGTAAAGTGATTATAAATACATAAAATATGTGTGTTTACCGTGCGTCAGTGTTGTCCAGTGAGCAGTTGCACAAGTAACCTTGAGCCTTGGGCACACACACCCTGCCGTGGGCGCATGGTTGGGAGGCGCACGGGTTGTCGGGCAGCTCGCAGCGGGCGCCGTGGAAGAGTCCTGCACACCTGCAGCGTGGATCTGCAGAGTAAATAAAACACAGTAAATAAAACACAGTAAATAAAACACATCCAGACGTCTGAGACAAGAGCGACTGATCATCCGGTTTCCCCTACAGGCAGTAAATAATCAAAGCAAAGGTCAACCTGGTCCAGTCGGAGAACGCCAGAGTTTCTTTATTTAAAATGGAAAATGTGTTGTTGTGTTTCTTCATTCTGTGGAGAAATGCTCAAAAAAGAGACAACGTGACATCCCGTCCAGCAACCACAAGTCAAAAAACATCACCAGTCAACATCACGTTTTCTCAGTCGCCAAAATCAACGAGTACGAACTTTCTTCAAGATCTGCCAGTTTACATTTAAGTTCAACACAAGGATGGGATCACCTGAGAGGAGAGAAACCGACCAATTTATACCCACAAAAAGCCCGAAATGGACCAAAATATAACGCAACAAGGACACAAGCTCTTTTCTGAGGGGAGGTGACATCTCAATCTGATAACATGACAATGAGAGTAATAAACAGAGAGTAGTACAGTGGTGGATGAAGTACCTGAAAGCCACACTTCAGTTAAAGTACAGATACCTGAAAATGACTTAAGTAGAAGTTAAAGAGTAAAAGTCTTAAAGTGTCTGATATTTTCTGTACTTTAAGTATCATAAGTAATTTTCTGATATTAAATGTACTTAAGTAATGAAAGTAAAAGCACATGTAAATGTTAATAAAAAAGAAAGCAAGCCACCTTAAAAATGGACTTATGAACTTCAAAGTCCTTAACTTAAAATCCAGTTTTTCCGTCTCTCATAGTCACAAGTAGCGCGATCTGACATGCAGCCTGTTCGGACTTGACTATGGCTTTGAGATCACATGAATGCTGTAACGTACAAGCTAAGACCACTGATTCGCCAAACCTGCTGACTGCAAAGTAACAAAGATGCTTTTGTTGGAGTAAAAGTACACATTTTATTTAAGAAATGTAGGGGAGTAAAAGTAAAAGTTGACAAATATAAAAACTTAAGTACAGCTACTCTCAAAGAAGACCCGGTCCAAACTGAGTAGGTCGCGACCGTGTACTGTCAGTCTGTGAATTTGTGGCTAAATTATTCCACTAATAGTCAGCGGTCATGACTAGAATGTTAAATCCAGCACTACATGTCCAGCAGGTCCAGGTCTAGGTGACGCTGCTCCACTCAACTGGCTGTTCAAGCAGTGACGTACCTTATACTGAATGAATTCAAACAACATGGCGACCTGTTCGTGAGCTTTCTGTTGTCCTGTCTGCACCAAGATCTACTTCTGAAAACATTTAAAGTGATTCAAAAGGCGATGACACTGCTGAACACTCAGCCTGTTGTGTCTGTATGACTGGTCATTAGTGGTCCAAATAAACATATTTAACCACTGGAAAAATGTGAGAAAACACCAGCTGAACGTCACGCTGTCTGAGCAGCAGAAGTGGATTTCTAAAGTTCAAGTAAATTATAGAAATGTTTTTCAAAATAACATCCCTGAGTCAACAAGATTTATTCGTCGCATTAAGAAAATGTTTCTTTGTTTACTTGACATTATATTTTTTGACCTAATACTTGTATAATAATAAGAAGAAAACAAGTTTAAGTTTGTTATCTCCATCTGCCCTGCTACTTCCTTTCACCTCTGTTCACCATCTCAGGAAACAAACAACGCTGATGGTTCAGTGAAACAGTAGGGGGACGACTTTATATTCTGCAGTAAAAATAGAGAAGCCTCTACAGCCTCCACTGTTTTTGCCGCCTGCCTGATCACATTTCCTTGACCTGGAAGGATCTTTTGGGAAATAATATTTATTTGTTGTTCGGCATCGCGCCCCAGAATCTGTGCGACTTGACGTGATGATGAATAAGGTCCTGAGAGGAGTAATACCTGGCTGTAACCTTCTGTCCTGTGTCCATTTTCTTATTGTGCTGAAGCAAAATGAGAAATTATACTGTTCAGTGACCTAACTGGTAAACCCAGGTAAAGAAATATGGCCAGGCGGCAGGTTTTGATAAGAGCTTTGGGGTTCGTTTGTTTACACTGTTAGAGATCTCTATCTGCTCCAGCTCTACGTCTGGTTTCATATCCACCCTCATAGAAACAGAGGAACATATTGGCTGTACTCAGCACCACAGTCTCACACAGACTCAGGACAATAACATCATTTTAAAGCTCCTGGTCTTCTAGCTGTAAAATCACAGGCGTCCTTATCAGCTGCTATTCTAAATAAAGACGACGCAGCCAGTCATCCTCTTGTGATACACGATGCAAAAAACAGAAAAGACGCCTCGGCGACCCCAATTCTTTATCTTTTGTGTTTTGGCAAGAACTGATGCATTCGGCCAATTAGTGATAACCTTAAACAGCAATAAGCAAGCAGTCACAGAAAGGGTTGGATGTTATACCAGATAAACCTGTCAGGGTTTGTCCCAGGCTGAGAGGGTGAACTGCAGCTTGAACAACCTTTGAGAATATTCAATGTCAGGAAACTGAAATATTTTATACTTCCTTATCCCTTGTGTAGTAATTAGGGCTGTCAAAGTTAACACGATAACGTGTAAACATGAATTTGTTTTAACGCCACAAATTTCTCTAACGCAGTAGCACAATCAAACTTTCAGAGGTTGTAGCAGGAAACCAGAGAACCTAAGGAATCCATTGGTAACCAGGTCATACTAATTTGTCACGAACGAGGATAAATAACGCTTCAAACGTGTGCTAAATTTCAGCGAGGAAAAACTGTCATGGCCTTGTATCAGATCATCAATGTTAAACAGTAGTCTACATTAAGCAGAGGCTGCACTGGAATACAAAAACCACAAACTGACTGATGTCATCAGGGTGTGTATTTTTATATCTGTGTTGCCTGTGTGGTATTTTTACACACTATTTAATGCCTTCTGTTTAGGGCTCTCAAAGTTAAAGCAATAATAATGTGCTAAATATGCAAATTTGTTTTAATGCCACTAATTTCTTTAATTAACACACCGATTTTTAACCTCTTGAAAATCTGACCGGCCATTATTCGATCTTTTGGAGGTTGTAGCTGGCTCAGTTTTAAAGCTCAAGAGGCATCATGTGAAACTACAAACCCTAAGAATCCATCGGTACCAACCAGGAGGTTAAATAATGCTCCAACGTTGCATTAAATTTCATAAAGGAAAAACTGTCATGTCCATTTTCAAAGGGGTCCCTTAACCTCTGACCTCCAGATGTGTGAATGTAAATGGGTTCTCTGGGTCCTCACCAGTCTCCCTTTACAGACATGCCCACTTTATGATAGTCCCAGTCAGTCTGGATCAAGTCATAGTCAAGTCAGCACTCTGACACACTGACAGCTGTTGTTGTCTGTTGGGCTGCAGTTTGCCAGGTTCTGATTTCAGCTAAATGCAGCACCTGTCATAAAACCTGTCATTGTTTTATGCTGTTAATTGATTTATAATAATAAATATATGCACTTATTTTCATAAAGCAGCATATTTGTCCACTCTTATCATGTTGATAAGAGGATTAAATACTTGACAAATCTCCCATTAAGGTACATTTTGAACAGGTAAAAAATGTGATTCATTTGTGATTAATCACGATTAACTACGACAATCATTAGACTACTCAGCATCCAATATTTTAATCGAATGACAGCCCTAATACTTACAGTATCTTATAGTCTAGAAATCCCATATATAGACCAAAAATCCTTAAATACTTGTTTTTTTTCTAACATTAGAATAGATTCAGCTGCATCAGTGTCGATGGGATCTTTGTTATAATGGTGATATCGCCTTTGAAATTAAGATTTTTAAGATAAGATAAGATATTCCTTTATTAGTCCCACAGTGGGGAAATTCACTATACTAAGCAAGAATAAATATTTTTTTCCCCTTTATTGCATCTCGACTGTAGCCTCCATGGTAATATACCGTAGTTTAGTTTATCCGCAATGGATTTATATTCATAAGCTTCTTACCAGTCAGACCAGATATATGCATTAAGCCGTACGGTTGAGGAGCTAATCCTGATTCATTTTGGGTCGTTATCTTAGGTGTTTTTTCTGAGAGACAGGTCTGTGGGTTTAACAGGCTAAAACAGGAGGAAACTGTGTTTTTGTTGAGTTCGGTCTTAAGCACCAGATCAATCCATATCTGATAGCCTGGCCCTTCAAGGATTAAAATCAACCTATTTTAAGTCTGTCTGTCTGTTTCGTTTTAGTCCCTACTCCGGCGCCTGTGGAGCACACACTGCCATTAACTCAACTTAAACTTAACTTAAACTCTGCTTTACTCTCTTTATTATGTTTCTGCAGGTTTCACTGATGTATCATTTTGATTTATGCAGCTGTGGGTTTACACCTTAATGTGACCTCTGAAATGCATTTCTCTAAATTAGCCTATGTGGCCTAAAAGAAGCTAATCTTGGGAATGCTCTTACTGGGGAGAAAACAGCTTGTGGATTTTTGGGGTAATTTTTTCCCTTAATTTGGAGGGATGACATGAAACTGACCAAAGGTCCCATGCTGAAATCTAACTAGGGACACTGATTACATGAACACACCTTTTGTTGCTGGAACACTTTTGGTCATTATTTCACACAAGAGACTTTTATATTTGTGTTTATGTTTGACCTTTTTCTCATTGGTTTTAAATGGGCGGGACTCAGCTGGAAAACTGTGTCACACTGATAACAGTTGTGAGGTTGTTTGCAGGTAACATATCTGAGTTAACTCTTAAGTATTTTCCTTAACTTCACGTTACTTTTGTCATGCTGTTTAATGTTACAGAGCAATACAGAGGCTTCAAACGACGGGTCCATCTACGTTCTGACCACTCAGCCGCTGCAAAAAGCTGTGATGCAGCTTTCCAAAGGAAACTTATCAGTAAGCTTATGAATAATGAACACTGTCGCCAGCTGAGTCAATGTTAGCTGTGCTGAGTTTGGAAATAGCTGAAAGGATTAGTTTGGATTTTTTGACGTAGGGTTGCATGTATAATCCTGCTTTCTGTGAGGTAAAACTACTGGTTTTGTGAATTTAGTCTGGTGGCTTTGAAGAGAGATCTACAGTATAACAGCTTCAGGCTGTTTGGTGTTTGGTGAGGTAAAGCTGCTGTGGACAAGAGCAGCAGAAAACCTATACAGCTAATAAATAATCAATATCAGTTAAAGTGTACACTCTATTCACCTCACCGTCGGACAGCCCTTTCTGACGGGGAACTGAAGCTGTTATATTTTACTTCACAGAACACAGGAGCTGCTGGTCTATCGCTGCCTTCATCGGTTAGTTAGTTTGTGTTATTGTGTCACTTTCTAATCCAAACTAATGTGGCGTCCACAGCGGTACATCGCTTAGCTTCCTGCTGGTTCTCCTGTCTGCTTCTCCAAACTGAGAACACGTCGACCACCACCCAAGATACTGTATGTAATGTTTATACACTGACTATAAGGATGTACTGTGCCAATCAGCTATAACATTAACAGCATTATGATCACTGACAGGTGAAGTGAATAACATTGATGCCCCGTGGCAGTGGGTGGGATATGATGTGATGGCTAGACAACTGGGTCAGAGCATCTCCAAGACTGCAGCTCCTGGAGTGTTCTCCTGGACTGTTCCTGGTCTGAAGTGGTCAGGACTACCAGAAGTGGTCCAAGGAAAGAAACAGCAGCAACAAGGTCATGGGCGGCCAAGGCTCACTAATGCACATGGGGCACGAAGGCTGGCTGATCCAGTAGAAGAGCTACTGGAGCTCAGATGGCTGAAAAAGTTAATGATAGAAATGTAGCTGCAGACCGGTCAGAGTGCTGACCTAATGCTATGGCTAATGTATGCGCTTTACATGTAGCAGAAATGTACGTCAGGTCAAGAAGGAATGTTTTTAGAAGGGCTTAAAGGGAAAATATCATATTGAGATTAAAACATACATACTTCAGTCAAAATTCAAATGTTGGGATTTGAATACATAAGCAACACCACTGGGCAGCCACAGAAAAATAATGGACCTGCCCTGAGGGTTTGATTCAAATGACATCTTCATTGCACTCACCTCCGCTGGCATCCTCCTCGCAGACCCCGTCGTTCTGACAGGGGTCGTTGTCGCAGGCTCCGGCCCTGCTGCAGCACTGGTACACCCCAAACACCCTCCTGCTTCCCGACCCGGTCCACTCCGCCGTGTCGCCCACTCTGATTGGCTCCCCATTGAGCTCCAGGCCCTCCAGGCAGCCGGTAAAATTATGCTGGCGAACCTCCGGTGCAGCGTTCTGTGCCAAAGAAGCGAAGAGCAAAGCACCATGGGAGCGCATCATCCGGCATGGCTCGGTTAAGGTGACGAAGGCAGGATGTTGCTGGTCCAGGGTCAGTCTCAGGGCGCTGGCGTTGACCTCCAGCAGGACGCTGTGCCACCTGCCGTCTGACACCGGATCAGATCTGATCAGTAAAGAACCGGGGGAGGCGTTTCCACAGCGGTACCTGAACCGCAGCTCTCCGTCCGTCAGCTGAGGGAGGAAGATGAGAGTCAGTTAGCAACACGTTAATAACGCTCAGACTCTCTAGGGCCAGACAGAGAGCACAACTTTTAATTTACTAGAAGAAACAACAAGTCCCCGTTCAACTTACGGCTTTATGTCAACTTAGATAAGACCGTCTGACTTCCTATCAGCTATGTAGAGGCTCAAGATTAACCCCTATTGATTAACACACAGATTAACTGTTTTGTCTACTTACTTTTTTTTTAATCACAAAGAGCTTATCAGATAGTGGGAATGTAAGGACAGCTGTTAAGTTACATTTTATTTACTTTCCTTAATCGGAAACCATAATTGTAACTACAGTGTACTTTTCAATCCATTTATATAAACGATAAAATTATCTCAGTTAATATTGTTTTGTACTCTTAATATCCAACCACTGACGTTTTTATGTATATATAATGTATATATTACGTTATATAATATTCATATTGACACTACAAGTAATAAATGCTCTGTAAAATGGAGTTAAAAACTCTCTTTTCAAAGACCGAAACCTTACAAATGTTAACTCAAACTCAAAGTTTACATCCAGATCTGTTACACATACTTTAATGTGTATTTTAGGCTTCGTTACTTTATGGGTATGCAACGTGTTGTGGTTATATTGATTTATTTGTTCAATTACAGCTACATGCTGGAGTAATTATTCCTCAGAAGCATTGATTTGGTAGTTTGCAGGTCAGAGGACATGGACTAAACTGGTATAAAAGGTAAAGATTAATAATCATTGTTTAAACGCTTCTGTTTTTTGTTTGGACTGGTCTGGACATAAAACTGCTGCCAGCTGGCTGATTCGTATGGAGAGATAACAGATTCTGGTGTACTGCGTTACAGATTCAATGTGCCAATATAATAAACCTTTAACCTGTTAACCGAGAAAAAGCACCATACATACAGTATCTACCCAAAATTAGTCAGAACTGGATCCTCAACTGCTCATAAGTGTACATGGTACCAGAGCACCCTAGGCCAAAGGTCGATGATCGATTTTGTGATCATATCATCTGATCTGAGGCTGCATGTTGGACACTTGGGTGAAGGGAGGAGCAGAGCTGTCAACTGATCACCGTCTGGTGGTGAGTTGGATCAGAGGGTGGGGGAAGACTTTGGACAGACCTCATAAACCCAAACGGTAGCACGGGTGAACTGGGAACGTCTGGAGGAGGCCCCTGTCTGAGAGATCTTCGACTCACACCTCCGGCGGAGCTTTTCTGGCATCCCTGTCGAGGCTGGGGTTATTGAACCAGAGTGGGCGATGTTCAAATCTTCCATTGCTGAAGCTGTGGCGGTGAGCTGTGGCCTGAGGGTCTTAGGTGCCTCAAAGGGTGGTAACCTGTGAATTCCGTGGTGGACACCGATGGTCAGGGACGTCGTCCGACTGAAGGAGTCCTTCTGGGATATGTTATCTTGAAGGACTCTGAAGGCAGTTGCAAGGTACCAACAGGCACGTAGGGCGGTCTGTTTGTAGTCATTTTGCATCTCTTTGTGGACATTTTGCATCTTTTTGTAGTTATTTTGCATCTATTTGTAATTATTTTGTAGTTGGTGTGAGTCTCTGTGGTCGTGTTATGTCTCTTTGTAGTTGTTATGCATGTCTTTGTAGGTGTTTTAGTCTCTGTAACTGCTTTGCATCTGTAGTTTTTTATGACTATGTCATTTTGAATATATTCTACTACTCTTTACTACAACTGGGACTGTAAATATAATGAAAATACAGCATTTATGATACAGAAAGTAGTTAAACACCATTTGCACACCAAATACACCCAAAGCCAGCGACTACAGTAACCTGATTTATTTTTCCATTCAGCCTGTTGCAGACTGCAGGAATTAAGAAGATGTCGACAAACCATTTGTGCTACAAATAAAATCAGCTCTCCGTGTTATCGATGCCCTCCCTGAACAACACCACGCTGTGCACACACATTTATTCAGCATTTCATCAACATCAGCGGGAGCCTCTTAATGATTCTGCACGCTCAGCGTTCACACTAACTAACAAGCCAGCAGCTTTTTTATCTATTCATGTTTTCTTTATATAACAGAAGGCTCCACATATCTTACCGTATTAAATATACGCATGGAGTGTGTATTTTGCAAATTGCTAAGCATCAACCCCATCGGACGCAGAGGGCCGCGATGCATTATTGATCTGCTCCTGGCTCATGCTACTTTAATTGATGCAGGAGGATGAGATTTCCTTCCTTTGTTTTGCAGATGTTATTTTCCTTCTTGGACTTTTTATTTTCCTGCTTCCTATAAAATTTTCGTACATCATGGATTGGACAGGTTGCTCAGCACTCGGGCTCTGCAGGGCGTCCTCCGGGCCATGCTGGTTTGCTTTCTGTCCCTGCCAGAGGTTTCCGTTTGATTCCCTGCTGCAGGGACGATGAAAACAGGAATGATTTATTTTGGAGGGATGGGCCAGCAAAATTCTTCACATGGATTAATGACAGCACACAGCGAAAGGGGAGGGAGATGAGGGCGGCGCTGGCTCTGGCTTATCATGGGAAGACGCTGAAGTGCTGGCAGAAGAACAAGTGAAAACCTTGAGACATCCGAGGCGCCTGTCGCTTGTCTTTTAATCTATTTTACATGACTTGGTGTGGCTTCTTGTGTGATTTATGTTGGATATTTGAGGAGAGATAGCACAGTTTGACGCACTGATGATTTTACAGTATCAGCACAGCCAATGTAGCGCAGACACGGTGTCAAACTCCACCGGGACTGAAGCTCTTCAGCATCAGTGCTTCATGGCTCCATAAATCACCGACTCTGAGTGTATATGCAAACACTGCAAGCTTCCTGCAGGGAGCTTTGATACTGCTGGGCAAAGTTCAATATGCAGCAACGGCTGCTACAACACACAGGTATTCTGCTTGCATGTGCACACTCACACACTGGCATTTAAGGTATTCAGGACATCGAAAGCATGCAGGAGGCAGCGCTGCACCACTGCTGTGATAACAGCTTCTCAGATTGAGCTCACTTGTTTGTTGTGATACATAATACCATGTGGTAACATGAAAATCACTTCTGCAGATGTGTTTGCATGCAAATGAATAATCTACAATTTAAACTGATAGCCTTGTGTCCACATGCACTGATTCAAAGACTCACTGAGTCCAGGTATGGGTGGATTATGGGCCCCTGGGCAGACAAAAGGCATCGACACCTCTACATACAGGGGAGCAAGACGCACTGACTTTATAGTTGTTTATCCTCTTTTTGTTGTTGTTTTGTGTGTCTTAATAATTGTTATGCATCTCTGTGGTGCTGTGCCTCATTGTAGTCTTTTTGTGTTGCTATGTAATTAGTTTGGTCTTAGTCATTTTTGTCTGTGGTTGTTTTGCCCCTTTTTGTAGTTCTTATGCATGTCTTTATCGTTGTTTTGGTCTCTTAGTTGTTGTTTGTGCTTCTGTAATTGTTTTGAGTCTCTTTGTAGTCATTTTGTGTCTCTTTGTAGAAATTATGAGTCAGTTTGTTGTTGTTTTGCATCTTTGTAATTGTTTTGTGTCTCTATAGTTATTCTGAGTTTATTTGTTGTCGTTTTGCGTATCTGTAGTTTTGTTGTGTCTCTGTGTAGTCGTTTTGTTTCTTTGTGGTCATGTTGAGTCCTTTCCTGGTCTCTTTGGCTGACATTTTTTAGGTGAAGGCCAAAGAAACCTGACACTGACAGTAGTGTCTGGACTGGTAGTGGGTCGTAGCATGCGTATTTGTAAATAACATTAGTATACATTTAAAACTAAGACTTTCTACTTTACTCAGACAGAAAAGGCATTGGTATGTAAGTATTTATAAGTATTTTTTGCAACCAAAAGTTTAACATACGGTTATACTGATATTATGGTATGAATGTAACCCTATCAATTTTATAAATCTATGATCACAGGACTATACTGGTCTCTGTAAGGTTCATGGTTTGTGAATATCTAATCTAGTTAACCGAATATCTGAGTAATTATGCTACTTCATCACATTGATGCAAAAACTCTGTAAATCCAATACTGCCACTAAGCAGTCATGATCACTGATGTGCAACGTTAGCCTGTACGCATCTAATATGAGAAATCAGAGGTAAGGCAGCCTGTTCAGAAGCAGTTTTACAATATGTCTACCTGATGACAAATCTCTACCGTCTCACTGTATCATCATCAAATCATCAGCACTCAACTGGGAGCAGGAATATGAATGAACTGGTTGCATAAATAAAATGTGCATGTAAAAACAGGCAGTGTGGTGTTAAATCAGTGACGCTGATGCTAAGCACGTACACATTTTCTATTTAACTCCTTACTGTACCCTTGAGCGAGACACTGAACTCAATCCTCCTCATGGTGAGATAAAAGCCTGAACGGACATGAAAGTCAATCAGTTTGTGTTTGTGCAGCGACCACGGCGGACCAGTGTTGCTCCACACCAGTGTGAATCTACATCTTTGTTCATCATCAGGTCTTCAAACTGCTCTGCTGTCACTCCGCATCAAGGACGGTGTTTTCCTTCCACTGACAAGTCACCTTTACTTCTTCTGCTCGCCTCGCCACAGAGGCTTTTCATTCAAACAGCTACGATTTCCATTTCAAAGACCTCAGTAAGATGTGTGCAGTGCAGACATAAAAGCGAATTAGCAGCAGTAAATAGGTCTGAACTTTAATGTGTATTTTTTCAAAGGCGTGGCTCTTGACGGAGCATACTGATGAGACTTAGTTCATAAGAAGCCACTGAGATTCACGGCAGCTCGCGTCCCGAGAGGGAACGAAGCGTGCAAATGGCGTCTTGTATCTCCAGGAAGTTTCTGTGAACTCATCACAAAAAGCAGGCGAGGGACTTCTCAGATGACCACGTTGAGAAATTCCTTTTGAAGCCATTTCTGCTCACGATGAATCAGGCAGGGACCCATTCTTGCATGTGAGAGTGGAGAACCAAAACCCCAGAGGTAGAACCTTGGGAAAGACTGAATGCTGCTTTTGAAGTTATCCGAGAATCAAAATGATTGAATATTCCACCAGAGTGCACACGGATGTCACACAAATGAGAAGAGCCCACGAGGGGAAGCATCCCGCTGCATTTCAAGTCCTTATCAAGCCTTTTTTTTGTTATCGGTTTAGAGAATTATTCATGTCGCTCAAAGAATACAACAATTCATCATTCTCTTTCAAGGTGCCCGTTTAATATTGTACAGTAGACCTTGTATTGTAGCTCACAGATGGATCCTCCTTTCCCTTGACAGTTCCTAAAAAAGCATGTCAATACATCTCGAAGACAAAACATTTTTTCACCAGGGCTTCTGCAGAAACCTCGCAGCTTCTCGTCGGCATGCATTTTGAGGGAAAAGGGCAAAATGTGGCTCACGTGCTGCGTTCAGAGCCAGCAGTCGTCACAACTGAAGTTAAAAAGGGCATCGATGAGCTGATTGCACCGTAAAAACAGGGAATAATAAACCAGACGTTCATCGCCAGCTTCATAATCCAATGTGGAACTTTAAATGTGTGCTTGGTGGGAGTTTACTGCACCTCTGATATCCAATCATGCATTTTGCTCTCATAAAGACATGAACAATCTACCACGCAGAGATAAAAGAGAGGCAAAAATCACTAACTCAACAACAAAGTCCCACGCTGGGTTTTCTTGTCAGCACAGAGGATGTGAAAAGGCCCAGAACACAGCTGGTATTTCACAGCTGAAGAAAGCCACGTGGTGTAAAATGTCAGTGTTGCCACAATAGAACAAGCTCAAATCAAGTTGATTTTATTTGCCAAGTTTCGGGTTGTCCACAGGTGCTGTGTGATGCTGACATTGTTGACCCAGATACACAGCAGAGAGTCCTGCTATTCTGGGATCTGTGTTTGCAGCAAACACGCAAAAGGACAAATTCAAGTCTCACCACATATCAGATACTTACTAAATGTGACACCTGTGCTGATAACATGACTGCAGGCACAGAGTAGCACATAAAATATTTTAAGATGATATCAGTGAAGTACAACATTTAGTAGTATTTATGAATCTGAGCTGGAGACATTTTGGATTTTTAAGCTCCACTCGCTGTTGGCATTCAGCAGCTCTCAGATTTGATCACTCTGATAGTTAATTAACAGCAGTCAACAACACCATCTGAAAATTGGGGAAGAGATTTATCTCTCCACAGCAACAATACCCAAAGTGCAAAATAAATTACCTCCCAGCTCAGGGGAGATTAAAATAATATTCACACATCCTTCACGTGATTGAAAATGATCATTTTCTTGTTCCTTTACTTGTCATTTAATTGCTGCATTAACCTGATTAACCTGAGCTGTTGAGACATTTCCGACCGACAGACAACGAGGAGAGCTTGATGTCTCACGTGAGCAGAAGAAACAATGTCTTTTCTTTACTGGTTTGTCCTTGAACTAGTTTTACATGAATGCTGCAGTGTTGCTGGGAGCCAACACATACTGATGGGGATAATCAGACAGGAACAGTGTCACACCACCATTTCCAGTGGGGAACTGAAGCCAGCAGACTCCATTCACAAAAACAGTAAATTTACCTCTCAGAACAGGGGAGTTGCTGGTCTATCGCTGCCTCCATCGGTTAGTTTGTTTGGTTACTGTGTGACTTTCGAATCTGAACTCCACATTATTATCTCTCTACATTACTTAGCTTCCTTTCCGGTCGTCCTGTCACTCTCCAAACTGGCAGCACGCCGACTGCCATCATTTAAGTCAGCTATTTTTTTTTCTTCTATTTAATCTTAGTCCTATTAATCATTAGACTATATTGGACGTTTCTGATTAAGAATGGGGCTGCACGGTGGTGTAGTGGTTAGCGCTGTCGCCTCACAGCAAGAGGGTCGCAGGTTCGATTCCAGCTTGCGGCTCTTCTGTGTGGAGTTTGCATGTTCTCCCCGTGTAAGCGGGTTTTCTCCGGGTACTCCGGCTTCCTCCCACCATCCAAAGATATGCTGTTTAGGTTAATTGATTACTCTAAATTGCCCGTAGGTGTGGATGTGAGCGTGAATGGTTGTCTGTCTCTATGTTGTCTGTCTCTATGTGCCCTGCGATGGACTGGCGACCTGTCCAGGGTGTACCCTGCCTTCGCCCAATGCCAGCTGGGATCGGCTCCAGCCCCCCGCGATCCCTAACGGGATAAGCGGTTGACGATGGATGGATGGATGGATGATTAAGAATGCACCTTTGCAGTTCTCAACCACCCGACCCGCAAACCACCAAATTTATGCATAATTTATTTGTTATTTCTGCATCATAGTAGAGAGACAGGGACATTTTAGTCTTGTCTTTTTCATTAAAGATATTGCATATTTGGTAGACGGTTGCTGATGAACATTATTTTGCCATAGTTAAAGAAATTAACACTGCCTTAAAACAGTACTTGTGTGAATGTACTTAGTGACAGCCCTCCACTGGACTGGCTTCACTGGAACAAGCTACAACAGAACAGCGCTAACATCCAGAAACAGAACGAACAAACAAAAAGAGGCTGCATCTGTTTAGAAAGCTGATTTAGGAAATCATAAGAAGAGCACATCTGCCACAGTTCCTCAGAGAGATAAATACCAAAGAAGAGATAAATACCTGTAAAGTCCCCCAGTCTTTGGTGCTGTTGGTGGACACGATGAGGCCTTGATCCTGGAAAGTCTTGAACCTCAGTGACAGTCTGAAGTCCTGGTTGTCCTCGTCCATCCTGTGGAGGTACTTCAAGTAGGATTTACCATCAAACCTCACTGCAGACTCTGAAACACAGAAACAACAGATAGTCAGCTGACAGCCTGTTATCGAGAAACACGATTCAATGGTTTGATAAAGAGACGTCTGTAAGTCAGAGGATCATCAGCTTCCCAGTACAAACACTTGAATATCCCTCATTTAAATCATTATGTCCTAAAAGTTGTAAAATGAACTACTAACCAAATCCAGAGTTATTTTTCTCACCATAATGAACGTACATCAGACCATCAGTGGTTTTTCTACTTGATCTGGAAGCTGACATTGTTATAAGCTGATTTCTATTTGAGTCATACTTATCAAAGTGCATGAATGGCCTGACACAATGGCTCAAATAACGAGATGTCAACTTTGCGTATGAGTGTTACACCTTTATGTTAATGCGCTCACAGTCGCTCACACAGATGCATGTTTTAGATAGATGCCTCATATACTATGATGAGCTCAGAATATATATATTAAATGAAATGTTGACTCAAAGCCCAGAAATGTTTTGGTTTCATACAATATTCCCTGCAATCAACGCTATTTAAGTTTTAACTCTGAAGACTCTCCAGTTGGAGGGATTTTATGAATCAGCAAATTCTTGTTAACAAAGCTCTTGTAGGCACCAACTCCAAACAATTTAATCCCAACTGAAGGCAACCACACCTGAAAAACAACTGACCAATCTTTATCAGTCCTCAAGGCAGCGAAAATGTGACAGCTGCTGAGTGTGCAGATGAAACATGGTGTAAACTGAATGTAATGTGTGATCTCAGATCTGACAGACAAGACTGCAAAGAAAGAACTGGTTTAAAAAAAATAGTTTGATCTTTTTAACTGGAGAATCGCCAAAAACTGAAAAACTAAAACGCCTAAAGCCAAAAGAACAAGAATAAAGTAATGCGAGAAAGGCCTGACAGAAGTTTCAGCATAAACAGGAGTAAAAAAGGAGGAAAAGATTGAATGAAGGATGAGTGAGTTCATTAATGGATGGATCAGTGATGATCCCAACAGCAAGAGGGAGCACATTCGTTTACAGACAAAACTTCTGCTTTTTCAGTGTCTTTTCTAAGAGGAAAGGTTAATGATGCCTGTGGGGAGTTTCAGGAACACGTTCCCAAAGTCTGCTGCTTAGAAAAACAACTTTCTGCCATTCATGGTGTGAAACAACTTTTTTCTTAAAGTGGGATTTAAGCCTAGTAACTTTTACTTTAAACCTTCAGTGGTCAATCAACTTTTAACTAAAAAAAAACAAAAAACTTAAAAAAGTAAAATGTAAAATGTAATGACAAAAACAGAAAGTACAACTTTATCTTCAAACTTTGCATGTTTAAAAAGGTCAAAAATTAGGTTTGTATAATGACTTTTGCCAGTGTCTTCATTTCTTCATTTGATTTTGTCAAATTGGCTTCATAACTTTTTAATGTGTATTTGTGTATATTAGTTAAAACACTATTTTCTGATAATGTCCTCTCATCTATTTTTTAATTTTCTAAATTTCTAGAGCTGTAGCTCGCAGTTAATTTTGCTTTTTTTGTTATGCTTTTGCATTTTTAGTCCATAAAGTGCCATCAAATTGTTAAAATGGTATATGAGAGACACTGACAGTGACATAAAACAGGGAAAGACAGAAAATCCTCATAAGTGAGAAGCTTGAATGAGAAAATCTTTGTCATATCTGCTGAAGATCCACTTGCTTGATTCTTCTACCTGATTAAACCAGAGATTCTCAGGTCGGTAGCACTCTGTCAGGGGGGTCCGCTAAATAACTAGCTATAAATTATAAAAATGTGCCGCATCATTAATAAGAGCATATCTACAGATGGGGATCAGCTGTACCTATAAAACAATCCTAATGTGTCCATTACTCCCACCAGTGTTGGCTTTGGCTGATTTAATCACCCTCTGTTTAAATGCATGTAAATGAGTGGTATTAACATTCAATAACATCACTAATTTCCCCACTGTGGGAATAATTAACATGATTCAAACTAAAGTGTGTTTCTGTTTATCACTATAAAACAGGTCTGATGTACTTTGAAAATGTTGAAAAGTTGATTCTAAGAGTACAAATGGTAGTATGAATATATTTAATCTGTGCTATGATTATTAGGGGGTCCTTGAAATATGTCCTCTTCTGTAAGGACCCTGGACCCAAAAAGACTGGGAATCAACTTAAGCACTAAACTGTGTTGACCTCATGAATATTAAATAGGTATTACAATAATATAATATTTACAATAATATGTAGAAAGACAGAGTTGGTAGCTAAATCTATATCCCTATGAGGCGTTTTGAATATTATTGGTGGCGATGTTGAAACGTTTATATTTAAAATGTAATATTTTAGTTCATCATGGCTGTGGGGACATGATGGTTTGTATGATTATGATTAATTGCAGGGTTGTATTTGCACATGCATTTATCTCAGAATATTCTGCCTCAATCCATATTTGTTGCCATTTAGCCTTTTAAAAATGAAATTTTCACTGTGGTCATAAAAGTGTTTCCTCTCCAGCTCGGTGCGCACAAGTTGAGGCTTTTGTTCAATGATTTTCTCTTATTTTTAAGATAAGATAAGATATTCCTTTATTAGTCCCACAGTGGGGAAATTCACGTTCTCATTTTCTTTGTAGGAGATAATGTCAAATATGACGACAGACATTCGAAGCGTCATTTAAAAACCTCAATAGATGCTTTGAATGAAACATCTGACCAAGCTGCAGTTTAACAGCATTATGACTGCTGCCTGTTGTCTGTCCTCACACAGCATCTCCTTATCGCCGAACCCCAGAGTCTCTTCAGACTAAAAAGGTGCCCGATATAGTCAAAATATGGCGGCGATAACACGTTCAGAAGATGTTCCAGAGGGAGGAAGACGAGCTGATTATCAGTGTATACCCTGGAGAGCCCCTAGCCGACTCTTCTTCTGTCCTCTCACCACTAATCCTCACAGGAATGCCATCACAAATCACCGAGGACGATCCGACGAGGTGGCGCCGCTTGCCAGAAGCTAACTGAGGGTCAGCATTCACACTGATTATGTTATCTGGGTGATTTCTATGTAATCTTGGGGATTTAATCCCTCAGTTCACTGTGTTTAAACAGGTGAGAAGAAGAAGACCGTTTGATCTCTGGTAGCGACAGAAATCTCCATCGAGTTGCCAGAAAATACAAGTCTTGTCCTAAAGAAGTGAGAATTTGATCTGGTGGAAGACGGTTCTTTAGGCTTGGGAAGTCCACCCAAACTGAGGAGCTACTGAGGAAGCAACCTCCAGGTCTGAAAACCTGCACTCTTCTAACAGCCTGCAGGGGGCGACTGCTCTGCTAAAGAAGCCTGATTATATAGAAGTCTATGAGAAAATGAGCCTACTTCTCAGTTGATTTACTACCTCAGTAAACATGATAAACATGACTTTACGGTCTCAATCACTAGTTTCAAGTCTTCTTCAATACAGCATGATGTTCATTGAGTAAATTATGGTCCCATTTAGAGGCTACCTTGTGATTGACAGGTCACTACCACGGCGTTGTCCGGTCTGAGAGTTGTCTGTGTTTTTGTCTTAGAGCTTTACACAGTGTTTTCAGTTCATAAAACATAATTATAATCTGTGTTCGGCTGAACTTAGCTCCACCTTCTCATCACATCTGTTTGCAAAAAACCAAGATGGCGACGGCCAAAATGCTGAGCTCTAGGCTAAACCAAAGCGTGGCATGACGGCGACAACATCCATTTCTTATATACAGTCTATGGGAACTACACAGAGACAAAAGACTAACATAAACTGCAGCTGGTGAAAGAACAACTCCATAAATCTTCAGCCACTGTTTAGCACAGTTTGTTTGTGATTGTGTAGCATGGTTCCCTCTCAGGTACACTGTGTGCAGCATGAATGAGAAACAACTACTCATCTCTCCCCTAAATTGCTTTTCTATCCTTTTTTCAATAAATAATAATAATAGAAATACATTTTTATCTTGCTTTGAGCCTCTTTTAATTTACTAGAGGCAATTTTTATAATTATTGTACTACAACATGAATTTTAATTTTCACCTTATGGTTGTATGCCTCCACCAGCAAGTCCAGCTGCAGATTACATCAGTGTCTGTCCAAGATGTCCATCATCACTTCATCTTTTTATCCCGTTAGACGTGTGTGTGTGAAATTGTAATAGTTAGCATATGAATTCTTGAGTTACCACCAAAATCTAATCAGCTCATCCTTGAGACCATGTGGCCATTTGTGACAGATTTGAAGAAATTCCCACCAGGTGTTCGATATTCACAAGAATGATATGTATGGACGGACAAACCTAGGAAAACATAACGGTTCCAGCCGGGGTTGTTGCTGCTGAAGAGGCATAAAAAACCTAAAAGATTAAAATGCCAGTTTGTCCATTATGACAGAAGAAAAGGTTCAGATGTAGGTGGAAGTGAATCTAGGACTCCATGACATGGATGATCACAGAATCTGATGAAAAAATGGCTGTAAACGTGGAACAGCCACATTTATGACAATCTGGATTGTCCCTGCTATTATAAGTGTGTTTTCACAGCACCTAAGCCGACCATGACAGAAAAAACAATGCTGCCCTGTTTTGGTTTCATAAACGGGAATGCTGCCTCTCTCCTCTGCTCTGTCTGTTTCACCGACACCGAGCTCAGCTGCTGCTCTAACATGGACACAACAGTCCCTCCCAAACTACGACTTCAGTCCTGATTTTACAGTCGGAAAAGTTTGTGGAGCTTCTTGACAAAACCCCAGATCAGAGGCAAACTGGCCTTGAGCCGAGAGACTCGCCGATGCATCACCTGGCAGGCTTGATGTGTGACCTGTCGAGGAGCTACAGCCAATAAGAGCTTGACACGTGGGTGGGGGAGGGGTCACCTGTTAGTCATCCAAAAACCTGAGTAATTCAACATTACCAGCTAAATTTAGAGCATTTTATTTTACAAAAGGATGAAACGGGCTTCTTTAAAGCTGTATTGAAGCAATTTCATAGCTAAAATAAAATAATGCAATGTTTTATTACATGAAATTCATTGATTAAATTAAATTTTGCGGTTGGCATTTTATTCATCCACCACATGATTAGACACTTTTTCTCATGACAAAATATGTATCAATCCTAACACACAGAGTTCGGGAAAATTTAAAGGGAATAAAACAGATTTCGTACGGCCCTGATTAAACCTGTCTGTTTTCTGATGCACAACTACATCCACAGTTGGATGAGACGTCAGCTGTGGACAGCGTGAAACTCTGTCTGGACGTTGCGAGAGCGACGATGGAAATGACGTTTTTTTCCCGTCCTGCTCTTTAGCAGAGAGGAGGGTGCCGACGAGCTGAGTGTTAGTGTGTTTCTGAACCTTAAAACTGGCTCTTGCTGATACAAGGCTGCTGCTTCCTCCCTGGTTCACACGCTCTCATCAACACCACACTCACCTCATTAACGCCCAACGAAGCACAGACGTACCGTTACAGGGGCAGACGCTCTCCCAGGTGTGGCGTGGGGTGATGTAACCGGCCCTGGCGGTGGTGAAATGGCTCAGCCTCTCCGCTGTCAGGCGGACGGCGTTCCTGCAGCCTCGCGGTGGACAGCCGGCACCCAGACAGCCGTTGTGGCTCACCCTGAGGATGTTGAGCCCCAGAGAGTCCTCGATGTCCGATATAACACCTACATCAAAGAGTTCAGGGTTTCAGAGCCGCACTTTCAAAGACTTTTCATCTCACACAGATTACCTGACTGACGTTGTTTCCACTGATAAAATTCTTCTCAAAGCATCTTTCTCTATTGAAGAAATACACCTGATATTCATTGTTATATATTTCAGAGTTGCTATTATTTTTGCATTTAAAGCTAATTACTGATGTGTTTGGCAGCTCCGTTTACAATGATTTCCACTTACAAGGCCACAGTTTTAAATAATATGTAATGTCTCCAGTCTCAGTCCACCCTCAACAGGCCTGCCAGATGTTCATATTTATTTTTAGATTATTAAGATTTAATGGGCTGAAATATCAGAACAGCTAGGACTCCCCTGTAGTAGCTCTTAAAAGGGAAACTACAATTTCATTCGTCATTTTGCGGCAGACTTTTGCCGACAGGTGAGCGGGGAGCTGCAGGAACACGGAGGGAAGCCAAACACTTCATTTACACAAACCACCAACACTGCAAAGATATAAACTTTATAGCTTTCCATCCTTTAAATCAAGTCTATTGCTGCATTCCTGTGAGTCTGAATCAACAGTAAGATGCAAATAATAAACTGAAAATAAAAATGATAAGATGAATCCACATTTGTACCTTTTATATGATGATTTTCAAGTTTTCAAATAGTATTGAAAATCAAATAGTTTATGAGACTGTTGTAAAAGTAAAAGTATATTTTCATACTATTAACCATCGCAGCTGTTGCCTGGTAGTAAAGTATTATTAACAGTATGTTTGGCACATTAAGTTCAGCAACGCTCCTTGTAGTTTCAGCTGGTAGATCAGCTGAGCGAAATAAACCCGACAGAGACAAAAAAAATTCACCAAAATCATGCTGGTTAGTGTTGCCACTGGCCTCTTCCACAATGTGGTCGGAATTTACTTTTAATTCATGGTTTTTGGTGGTAAAAAGTGCCGACTCGACATGCTCTTTTCCCCATTGTGTCTCTCTCCCCACAGAGCAGCTGCTAGGTTGGATCTGAAAATTGATTGACTCGTTCCCCACGATTATGAAATGCATGTCCCTATTTTGTACCATAACTTTAAAATGTATTGTATATAATACTTCCTCCATATTGCGCAGTGCTGATAATCTAGAAACCATCTATATGTAGACTATAGTTAAGGGCCTCCACTTGTAAATGAATCACCTGCAAGTCTGTTGGTTGGCAGAGACTGGACCAGTCCACTCTGAGGCCTCCAGACCAGCAGGGCCTCCAGGATTCTGGCATCAGGTAGCTGCTGCAGGCTGGCCAGGTGGAGCTCCTGTCTGGGTAAACCCAGAGCTTGTCCCAGGCTGCGCTGCAGGCCTCGCCAGTGGTCGCCCAGAAACTCCTCCGGTGACAACCCGACCAGCTGCAGCGTCAGGCCGGAGTCCAGCGCCCTCTGGTTGGCCGCCCACACGTGAACTTTGACCCCGGTCCAGACACTGAACTTCCCATCAGTTACGCTGACGTTGAGGGAGTAGGAGCCCTCCTTCAGGTTTTCATCCGCCCAGATTTTTCCATCGGTGAGGTCGACGGAGAACCTCCCTCCGTCTGGGTGTTCTGACACCAGCTTGTATGTGAGGACATCCTGCAGGTCCTGGTCGGAGGCGTGGAGTCTGCCAATGACCCGGTTGGCAAACAGCCCACTCGAGGTGGTAATGAAGACCTCCAAAGGAACTACTGAGGGAGGGTACTTGCTCTGTTCTGTGACATTGATGTTAACCACACAGATGGAGGAGAGGGGAGGGTGGCCGCTGTCCGTCACCTGATCGGTACATGAACAACAGTTAGCACATAACAAAGATTCATGTCTTTCTATTTCTCTGTTAGCTGTTTCCCTGTTTCCAGTCTTTATGCCAAACTAATCTCTCCAGCAGCTGGATCCACCTTCATATTCACAAGCTTATTTCCCAAAATGTCCAACTCTCCCTTAAAGGCAGCAGTTTCTCAAACTGCTCTGTCATTCCTCCCTCTGGAGGAAGACATATGTTCAGTCGGTAGTCCTCGTATGTTAAATGGGTTGGTAGGATGACGGTTTAACTTTTTCAAACCACTTATTGTATTGCTGTGACTAAATGTCAATTTGTTGGGTATCATACTGTCAGCTGCCAGAGTTTTCGAATATTCATATTTCATAGTCATATTTTCTCTTGATCACCGTCAGATGAGCACGTTGTCGTATTTGACTCCGAAGCATTGTCCCTGTCAAATATCTGTCCATTCTGTAAACCTACAGACCGTCTGTCTGAATGAACACCGCTGCTACTGTGAAGGCAGATATCAGCTGCTGCTGGATGTCCCAAGAACAGGAACAAAACGGAGTCGACCGAGCCTTTGCGGTGGCCGCCCCTAATCTCTGGAACAGCTTCTCTCTTCATATTAAAACTGCTAGATTAGATTTGATTTATCATGCATAAATAATCTGCCAAGCCCAAACAGCAGCATAAATTACAAATAATACCTGACTAATAAACCATCCTGATGTTTTATTCCAAGCTTGAGAAGCAAACGTAGCCGACTTATAAGCGAAAGCTTAATCGTTTAAGTCGCTGCTGAAGACTCACCTCTTCTCGCTCACATTTCATTAAGTTTATCTGCTGTTGTTGCTGATCTTTTTACTCTGCTCTTCTTGTTTGGTTTGTATTAATTTTTATTATGTACATGTAGAGCACTTTGGTCAACTGTGGTTGTTTTTAAACATGCTCTAGAAATAAAGCTGTGTTGATTAGAATATTTATATCCTACTCTAAATGCTGCATATGTGGATATTTTTAACACTGACCAGCAGAAAAACATGTTATTTGGACCAAAATATCATCAGCAGTTTTAAATCTAAAAATATTTGACGTAAATGTAAGGCAACCCATTAATCTGCATATTCAGCTGTACTCAATGCTCTCAGGTCATTATCTTCAACATCCTTGAAAGCTGTGACCTCATAATAACCTTTTTTATCACCAGTGAAATTACTGACTTTTAATGTCATTAAATTCATTATAATATGACTTGATTTTCATGACACCTGTCTATATAACTATGATGAGAACTTGCAGAACAACCAATCAAAGCTAAAAAAAAAAAGGTTGTTATCTGCACCCAGGAGTCAGAGCTGTAAGCTCTTAGCTCGGTGAACCTGAAGCACTGCAGGACTCGGAGCCTGTGAGGTCAGCTGTATCAGCTGAACCACAGCAGGACCTCACACAGCACCTCCTCCTGTTCCTCCTGTTTGCCCGTGTGACTGCCACCTCTCCTGACAGCACTGTCAGCCACACTGCAACAAAAGGCCACGAGGGACACTGCAGTGCATCAGGGCCTCATCACTGAACCAGGATCACAATAATCACTTTGTAGTTTCTTTCACAGTCTGACAGTTTGTGAAAGTCTACATTTTATTGTCCCGAGATTCCAGTAGAAGAGACGATGTGAATCTCGGGTGAAATGTGAGATTTGACAGTTATGGCGATAGAAATTTATTCTCCCCCCCCACTGGATGAAAGCACCGTAGGAAAGAATATGACAGGCAGAAGTTGAACAAGTTAAAGGAAAAGTTTGGATGTTTCGAATTTGGGCTGTATGAGGTATTTATCCATAGCCAAAGTATTACCGACAGTACACGGTGCTGTAGCGGTAGAGGTTTGGTAAAACAGACATGAGCACCAGCATGGGAGCAAAGCAGAGTACAGCTGTGGTAAAGGCCAACAGCAAAACACATTTTAGACACCTAAAATTAGAAATATCAGTTTAAGTCTAGGCTATATTTAGAATATTTTCATTGTTTTATTTTGCTGTTAGACTGCCGTTTCTGACAGGAGATTGAAGCTGGTCTATTGCTCTCTTCAAGCCACCAGACTCCATTGACAAACAGTAATTTTACCCCACAGAACACAGGAGTTGCTGCTCTACAGCTGCCTTGATCTGTTTGTTTGTGTCATTGTTAGTGCTGTCAAAGTTCACATGATCACACCTTAACGCAAATTCCTTTAAACGCCACTCATTTCTCTGACGCATTAGCACAACTTGTGAGTTTTAGGTTGTAGCGGCTCACTTTTAAAGGCAGAGTGAAAGTAATGGTATCATATGAAAATACAAAACCATTCATACCAACCAGGTCATATTCTGGCGAGGACAAATTGACATGTCCATTTTCAAAGGGGTCCTTTGACCTCTGACCTCCTGATGTGTGAATGTAAATGGGTTCTCTGGGTCCCCACCAGTCTCCCCTTTACAGACATGCCCACTTTATGATAGTCCCAGTCAGTTTGGATCAAGTCATAGTCAAGTCAGCACTCTGACACACTGACAGCTGTTGTTGCCTGTTGGGCTGCAGTTTGCCATGTTATGATTGGAGCAGATTTTTGATGCTAAAGTCAGAACCTGGGAGAGTTTATGGACAATATCTGTCATTGATTTGTGTTGTTAACCGATTTACAATAATAAATATATACATACATTTGCATAAAGCAGCATATTTTCCCACCATTAAGGCACATTTTCAACAGATAAAACATGCACGATTCATCGCAATTAACTATGGACAATCATGCAATTAATCACAATTAAATATTTTAACTGATTGACAGATCTAGTTATTGTATATTTTTTCTTTTGTTTTATTATATTATGTACAAAAAAAATAACTAAAAAGCCATTTATAAAAAAATATAATTTACAGAAGTCTGCACACAGTCCCATGTTTCAGCTAATAAAATATGATTAAATGTTTTATTTTGTGTGAGTAACAGAATACAAACTAACTGATCAAGGCAGTGGTAGACCAGCAACTACCGTGTTCTGCGAGGTAAAATTACTGATTTTGTCAGTGAGTCTGGTGGAGTTGAAGAGAGTGTATATAATGGCTTCAGCTCCACGTCAGAAAGGCAAGATGAGGTAAAGTGGTGGAAATATTCTCAATATATCATACACTTTTTTTTAGGTGGGCCTTTTTTAAGTGGTTAAATATGTTTTGCTGCTGCCCCGTCCACAGCAGAGCTAACAGCCATCTACTGTATGTAACACACTGATTATGAAGAAGTACCTCATACAACCACTTTCAAAACATCCAAACTATCCCTTCAAGTGAAAAAAAAAAACAGAGGGGGCGAAACCTGGAGCTTGTATCAAAATCAAACTCATGTCTGGAGTGAACACGCCTTATAATTAGTGTTTTCACCTGTATCTTGAGCTGGTGATGGGGTTTGACCTTCTTTCTGAGTGGGGCAGAGAGCGACAGCAGCCCACCCTGGTCAACGTGGAAACGGCGGTCTTCGTTGCCGCTGACGATGTGGATGGAGAAAGGCGGGCCGTTCCTGGGCGTGTCTTTGTCCGTCACCACGAGCTGCAGGATGCCGCTGCCGACTGACTCGCCCTCCTGCAGGACACCAGGTTTGTTAGTTGGTGCATTCATGGACGCTCTGACACAAGAGATTTAAGAGTGGTCTGCTGCAGCACCCAAATTCATTACATTTATAAAACAAACATGTTTGTTATCATTTTATTTGTTGAATCTGACTTTCCAACAACGTAGCTCATCAAAACTTCCCGACGGCTCACTGCATTGAGAGTACTGACCCACCAAGACAGGTTTGAAAATGGTCCGTTAGTACCACAGGAAAGCAATGCTAACTAAAAAAATAATAAAGTTCTGAAATTGTTCTCCATGATGGATTACCTTTCCAAAGCCATCTTAAAAGCCTCCGTCTTAGGTTATCAATTTAAAAAGCATGCTTTGGGAGATGGGCAGCAATTTGGAGTTAATGGGCTAAAACATGCAGCTGGTGCAGACTTTCAAATTTCAATTAGAGCACACTTCACGACACACAAAGGCCGGCCTCATCCGAGTGAGAGGAGCATACAGGAAGTGTTTTTAACCAGTGTGTCAGTGTTAGGAGTTTCATTCCCTGAGCAGGTCAGTGGTTTGAGAAAGGCATTAATGCTGGAAGAGATTCCCTGCATAGCTCTCAATGTGGACCCAGTGTAAGACTGATGTGGGAACCCACAGATCATCTGCCTGCTCCTCTTCCTGTCACCACAGTGTCACCATGATACCAGAGTTCCCAGTCTTTTACAGACCGTAAGCACTGATTCAGTGGGTGCTAGGGGGTAATTGAGAGGGATGAGTGTACTGTGGGATGAGTGTACCGTGGGGTGACCAAACGAAGAGGATATATGGCCAATAAAGATAAATAGAGGATTAAATGTGGGAGTTTACATGAAATTTCACTGAGCTAAATGTGTGCCCATTGGGGCCAAATAAGTCATTCAGCATAAAAAAAAGCATAAAAACTACTAATTGATTAAAGAAATCTTCGCTGACTAAAACCAAAACGACCGATTAGTGGACTAATCAACTAGGAGGGGGAAGCCCTACTTGAAATGCTGTTACAATAAAGGTTAAATGTTACCTAGATTTTTAAAAATGTTCACTTGTCAACCAAATCTTGACCAGTTTTAACTGAGACAGCTTTTGAAGACTTTCTAAACCTCCTTCCTCAGCAGAAACCGGTGACCGATGCAGTGCAGCACAGAGCTGAAATGGGTGAGTGAATCACGTTCACATGGATTATTCATGTGTCGCTGTTTAGCATGCCGGATTAAAGACAAACAGCATCTCCGGGATGAACAGTTAATCAACACAGATGCAACGTGATTTATCGCTGTGTGACATTCTACCGAATTACCTGTCCATCTGCTGCGTTTATTGAAAAACTCAAATTCAACTGCAGCCCAACAGGGTGCCGACGCTTCACTACAACAGATGTACCAGTTATGAAAGAGGGCGTCCAAAGGTGAGAAACAGCAAAGGCATGTAACGTCTACAGCAGAGACGACGCCACCGCTGCCGCTGACCTGCAACAACTGTCTGAAAAACAATTACAAACTTTCCCCAGTTTCAGCAACATCAATCTGCTTCACGCAATCGGAGCGTCCTCCATCAGGCCGAGCTGGCTGAGGACATCAGCAGATGGGACAATATCACATAGTTTGGATTCATCACCACATGGCACGCAGGTTTTTGCTCACAAACCAGCCATTCTGTGACTGAATGGGAGTTTCTGAGCTGGCAGACAGCCGGAGATGCAGAGCTGGCACAGAAAGCTTTAATTGTCAGCAGCCAGCGTGGCTGAAACGACGGCGTGATAAACCTGCCAAAGGCGTGAATTCACACGTGTGAGGATGTAAAATATGTATTCACAGGCATGAAATGTAAAAGTGGAGGTAGACTGCCTGTTAAAAGTTTTCCCACAGCAGAAGACTTGGGCCTGAGATTTAGAGGCTGTAGGTGAAATGGTGGCACTGATGTCCAAGTAAAGCTCTCACACCAACACCAACACATCATAACAGCTGATCGTCCTGCCTCTTTGATCCCCGTAAAGATAGAAACCCTGCTCTCTCTGAAGAATTTCCCTCTTGAACTTTCAGCAAACAGTTTTAATGAGCTCTGGGCGCCGCGGCTATGACAGAGCAGCACTTAAAGGTCAGCATATTTTCACTGGAATGTGCTGTAAAAAGAGTAAGATATATTGGCAGCGAAGAACATATCTTCAGTGATTTCTCTTTAATAATCTGCAATCATATCTACAATCTGTTTTCATTATCACTGTGTTAGGCAGTGGAGTAGAAAAGGTAGACATTTTATTTTTATTGTCCTTTTATTTTAATCTTGCAAGGTTTTTCTGGTCACTAACACATGAAGAAACTGGCTTTTTCTGCAGATTTGTGTGTTCTGCTCATATTCACGTGAAAGTGAGTTAATATTCTCCATTGTGCTGTCAAATCTCACACATGAATGCAACTGCTGCCTCCCCTCTTGGGACACCAGAGGTTATTTGCAGGAGCTGATGAGCAGGCGATTCTTTCTGTGGCTTTTTTAAAATTTACATATTGCTTGTTTACTTTTTGTTGATGCAGTGGTTTGTGTGAAGTCTGCGTTTTTCTTGTTTCGCAGGCAGTTTGGTGCCAACTTTTTTTTAACTGCTGCGAACATGGTTGGTTTCTCAACACAAAACCAAAACTGTTTCTCCACAACCCTGCCAGATGCCAACACATCTGTCCTGTTGGGCAGACATGTTGTAGATGTTCTGGTTGTCGTACCTGCAGCAGCAGACTGTGGTTGACCTGGGAGAAGACGGGCGGGTTGTCGTTGACGTCGAGGACAGTGATGGTGATGAGGACTGCCGAGGACAGAGGAGGATCCCCTTCATCTGCTGCCTGCACCGTCAGAGAGTAATGAGGGACCTGAAAAAGAGAAAGAGGTGGATTTCACTATTTCTGTCTATTTAATTCTTATTGTTTATGTTGTTATGGCTTTTTATTTGGTTATTTCTTGTGTTTGAGAAATAAATATTTATATCTGCCTTTCTTGGTTGTTCATTTTGACTTATTTCAACACACTGACCTCTTCTCTGTCCAGCGCAGTACGGACAGTGATTTCTCCACTTCGTGGATGAATAGTGAACTGCTGCAGAGGGTCTCCGCTCACGATGGAGTAACGCAGTAGATTGTTGATGGGACCATCCTGATCAGTAGCTGTTACCTGGAGGTAAAGAAAGGGAGGGGAGGAGAGATCAGAGGAGGAATAATACTTTCTGATACTACTGTCTGAGAACATGCAGAAGCCAGTCATAAGATTCACACATTATACTGATAGCACCCAAAAATACAATCCAACAGAGCAACACCAACTTCTAACAATAATAAATTAAGGACAGAGGTCATGTTATCTACAGAACCTCTCCCTGGTGCTCCCATAGTCTAAAAGAGGCAAAAGTGTCCTCTTGGATGCCCTGTTATAGATAGATAAAACATGATAATACCTTTCTAGTGGCGATTAAGTGTCCCTAGGACGCCCTTCCATTGGAGAAAACAGGATAGAGTGTCCTCTAGGGTGTCCTTCTAGTGGAGATAACATGATAAAGTGTCCTCTAGGGTGTCCTTCTAGTGGAGATAACATGATAAAGTGTCCTCTAGGGTGTCCTTCTAGTGGAGATAACATGATAAAGTGCCCTCTAGGGTGTCCTTCTAGTGGAGATAACATGATAAAGTGTCCTCTAGGGTGTCCTTCTAGTGGAGATAACATGATAAAGTGCCCTCTAGGGTGTCCTTCTAGTGGAGATAACATGATAAAGTGTCCTCTAGGGTGTCCTTCTAGTGGAGATAACATGATAAAGTGTCCTCTAGGGTGTCCTTCTAGTGGAGATAACATGATAAAGTGTCCTCTAGGGTGTCCTTCTAGTGGAGATAACATGATAAAGTGCCCTCTAGGGTGTCCTTCTAGTGGAGATAACATGATAAAGTGTCCTCTAGGGTGTCCTTCTAGTGGAGATAACATGATAAAGTGCCCTCTAGGGTGTCCTTCTAGTGGAGATAACATGATAAAGTGTCCTCTAGGGTGTCCTTCTAGTGGAGAAAACAGGATAGAGTGTCCTCTAGGGTGTCCTTCTAGTGGAGATAACATGATAAAGTGTCCTCTAGGGTGTCCTTCTAGTGGAGATAACATGATAAAGTGTCCTCTAGGGTGTCCTTCTAGTGGAGATAACGTGATAAAGTGTCCTCTATGGTGTCCTTCTAGCGGAGATAACGTGATAAAATGCCCTCTATGGTGTCCTTCTAGCGGAGATAACATGATAAAGTGTCCTCTAGGGTGTCCTTCTAGCGGAGATAACATGATAAAGTGTCCTTTAGGGTGTCCTTCTAGTGGAGATAACATGATAAAGTGTCCTCTAGGGTGTCCTTCTAGCAGAGATAACATGATAAAGTGTCCTCTAGGGTGTCCTTCTAGTGGAGATAACATGATAAAGTGTCCTCTAGGGTATCCTTCTAGTGGAGATAACATGATAAAGTGTCCTCTAGGGTGTCCTTCTAGTGGAGATAACATGATAAAATGTCCTCTAGGGTGTCCTTCTAGTGGAGATAACATGATAAAGTGTCCTCTAGGGTGTCCTTCTAGTGGAGATAACATGATAAAGTGCCCTCTAGGGTGTCCTTCTAGTGGAGATAACATGATAAAGTGTCCTCTAGGGTGTCCATGTAGAGGAGATATATGTCATATAGGCTGCCCTACATGCTAGAAAACTTTCTGCAGCCTGGTGCTCCACCGTACGCAGCTGGTGCCATTTTTATTGATTCATTTTTTGCCCCTGCCCCTCAGACAACCTGATGTCCTCGCTGACACCTCTGACTCTGGTTATTAAACAGGTCAGCTAAAGGTTTCAGGATCAATCCTTGGGTTGAAGGACACTCTTGACTGACGTCCACACTAGAAACTACATGTATGTTAGTAAAGTAGATAATGTGTTTACCTGTACTGCTGCTGTAACCTGATATCTTGTGTTTATGTGCAGTTTCCAGTTGGTTCTGGTTCTAGCTTGTTTTAACCTTTTTAAAACTTGAAAACAAAGACATCAGCTTGTTGTGATGGAGGCTTAATGGCAACACACATGAGATTTGTTAATTGGCTGTAAATGAAAAAAAGTCTTGAAACAGCATTATGCACATAAACAATAATCTCAAATGGCAGAATAAGACTTTGGGGCTCAATAACAGAATAAGATGACTCATTAAGATGGCGATATCTTGCAATAAAACATCTTCTTCTCCTTGTTGCTTTAGTTGGAGAATCCTATAACTGTCTCTGCTGACGGAGGACTGTCTCCTGGTTATGTTAAAACAAAACATTTCAAACTGCGACATGCCGCAGTTAAATGGTGAAAACACAGAGATGGCGACGGGAGAAGAAAAATGTCAAATATAAATCCATATGATTACAGACTCATCATCCAGCCGAGGCCCGACCATCGGCGAGCCACTGAACTGTGTTATTGCTGCGTTATCTCTGCTGCTGGCCTGACAGATGACGGAATGTGTGTGTGTGTGTGTGTGTGTGTGTGTGTGTGTGTGTGTGTGTGTGTGTGTGTGTGTGTGTGTGTGTGTGTGTGTGTGTGTGTGTGTGTGTGTGTGTGCTTTTACACATGTACTTCATCGGCAGGCTGCCAGATCATCTCATACTGCCATGTTGTTGTTGTATGTCTGAAATTATCAGCATATGTGATGTTTCATGAGCTGAATTCACCGTTTGTCCTGAACTTGTTTTTGTGTTGCCGTTTTTTTTCTGAATCATGAGCAGGTGTCGGACGCTGTCGTATTTCTTACATGTGTGTATTCTGTGTGTGACACGGGATAAAAACAAATATTTGTATGCAGCACCTTTGCTTCGTGCATGCTGATGCATGTTGTTTATGTGTGTCGTTCTGAAGCAACAGATAACGGAAACGTCCTTCAGTTCAACTCAACCTCGGAAATATATTTTATTCAAAGTCCATTTCAACTCAGTGATTCAATTAAAGATTACTGATGTTTTTGTGACCATGACGTATGACTGTTCCTCATATTATGTTTGTATGTTGAAGAATTTCTCGTTAAACATTTAATCAATGTAACCTTCACTACACTACGTATTTTCAGCCCTGTGTGATGCTCTAAAGACAACATCTGACAGTCTCCACCTGCTCATTTTCTGGGTTGTTGAGCTAAAAACTGTTTGTAACTTAAACTACACGCTCCCTCTAAAACTGTGGAAATCACTGCATTTAGGCCAAACACCGATTCTGTACTGAAACACCCCACAATTTCTCAGCAAATACTGTCTTTCTGTATATTGTAGATTGTATACAGAGTCACTGTTCAGTTCAAGGAGGATACATTTCTTTTCAGTAGTGCAGGTGTCAAAGACAAAAAGTCCTCCCACTAGGGATAGAGGTAACATTTGCACACTGGCAACTGTGGTGAACTATTTTTATTTTAAATTTCAAACTTTTCTATATAAGGGCATGTTCACAAATGTGTGATTGAGGCGATCTTACGCTGAATGTGGGCGGCGCCATGTGAGATCAGCCACACACACTTCTGAACTAAACGAAGATGTGAATTTCCTGCATGCGTGACCGTGCTCTTGCAATGTACGAACACTGATCAAACACCTTCCCAAAAGGAAACAGGTCGCAATAGGCTATAAAACTGAAAGGCATCTCTTATGGTATGAAACTGAAAATGCTTTCTCCTCATCCTGGTGACTGTCACACCTGGATGATGCCTTTGAATCTGCGTTAGCATGATGGATGTGATTCCATTCGCATCCCCTAAAATGGAGGAGCAACGCTGACACACCGTCCTCGTCTTATACACGACTCTCTCTCTGTTGCTGTTGCAGCTGAACAGGAACCTGTATTCATTTGCGCTCGCTGTAATGTGACTGATTCGCACGCTAACTAGCTTGTGGTGAAAACTTCAGCAAATGGTACTAATGGAGAACAGCTTCAACTCGCGCTCAACATGCATGAATCTCCATACCAGTAGTTGTGTTACTGGTGTTACACAGTGGTGAGTTGACAACAATGACAACAATGTTGTTTTGCTTATTTTATAGAAATAAAACCCATTTAGCTCATTTCAGCAACGTGTTATCAATACATATTCGGACAGCAGATGCTACAAACTGAAAATGAAAGTGTCTGCTCTGTAAAGAGTCTCAGCACAGCAGCAGGAGTCGGATTTCACACTCATCATCATCACAGGATGAGAAAGAGTTGACAGACCAGATGACGGCTTTGGCAGTATTTCAGATTTAAACCCAATGCGATCAGGAAACCATAACGTTAATGAGACAATTGGCGTTCAGAGGACGGAGCGGTCACAGCCGGCGGTCGCAGCACCAGAGAGGCCAGACACGAAGCTAGTTAAGGATCAATGTAAGCGTGGTATCGTGTCACCTTTTCTGCAGCTTTCAACAAGTCAGAACTAAGACTTTTGGAGACCTTTTTAAGCCCATTATGAATGCAATTTAAGACCCATTAGCTGTCCATTTAAGACCACTACGAATGCAATTTAAGACCTACTGCTCTATCTGGGGAGCACAGCTATTCCCTTTTGGTCCTGTTTTATTATTTCATTACTACGTGCTCAAAAAACAAAACATTTAAAAGCAAGACTTGGATTTGTCTCTGAAGACGTTTCGCCCCTTTTCTAAGTGGCTTCATCAGTTCGTAACGCTACAGTCAGACTAGTCCCCACTAGTCAGACTAATCCAAGTCCAGTTGCCTTCGATTCAGTTGTTTGCCAGAATCAATATGACCTGGATGAATGAGAACATTCACAGACATTTAAAAGCAAGATAATACATTTCTTCTGAGATGAAATTAATGTAAAAGAATTTTTAAGACCTGCAAAAATTGTGATTTAAGACCTTTCGTGACATTTTAAGACTTGGATTCGGACTTGAATTTGGGCTATTGAATTTTAGACTTTTTAAAACCCCACAGGAACCCTGTTGTAAAATGTGTACTAGGTAACACCAGCGTTGTCACAAGTTTATTAACTGGTGAAAAGATTACACCCACACACACAGACACACACATCAACACACAAATCTGCGTCCCTTTGTGCTCTTACCTTCATCACCAGGCTTCCAGGTGTCAGATCCTCAGATATCTCTGCGCTGTAGTCGCCTCGTGCGAAAACGGGCGCGTTGTCGTTCAGGTCCGTCACGTTGATGATAACCGTGGTGATGTCGCTGAGGGACGACTTGCCTCGACTTCCCTCTACTGACAGGTAGTACTCCCGAGAAACTTCAAAGTCCAGCGGGGCGATGAGGGTCAGGAGGCCTGCAAGAGCACCAGGTGAAGACTTCAATTATTCTCATTGAACGGCGTGAGAAGATGCAGTATAAATTTGACGTGTTCATGTAACAAACACAAAACCTGAATGTGAGATCTTTTCCAACTTTTGTATTTTTGGTTTACTTTCGTATAAAACATCCCAGAGAGACCGGGTTGCAGAACACGAGTGTGCTGCGTGTTCTGAAGAAATGTTACGGGATTCGTTAGGGATCTTTTGGGGGCGATGAAATCCTTAACTTTTAAACAGTTAACGCTGATCTACAACATGGAACACAAAGTTCACAAACTGTTCAAAGCCACCCAGCTCAACTTATGAGCCAAACACTGCTGTGGGTCGATCATTACAAATCCATGTTATATGGCTGAACCCTCCTGAGAGATACAGAAGTTTGTTTTAAACTCTAGTCAAGACCTCAAGGTATCGGATAAAATGATGGAACAGCACATGTAGAGTCTGGTGAAGCAACATGGCATCTGGGGTTTTGAATATTTCATACACTTTAGATAACCGTCCAAGAGCTTCAATTACTTATTAGAGCAAGAAGACACAAAACTCAGTGGTTCCCACACAGACTTTACTTTACTCAGATACGTTAACAACCACACAGATATATCTGGCAGAGTGGTGGACTAATGCTGACTATAATTTGCATCTAATATAATAAGTTTAGCTTATTTGTTGTTTCTGTTTTTTTAAGTTAAGATTACTATTTTTTGTTTTAAGTTTATGCTATTTTTAAGTTTTAGGCTTTTAAAGTTATGTTTAAGTTGTTTTTTTAAACTGTTTTAAGATTTTAAGAAGACCACAATATTCTAAGCATATTTTATCGTGACTCACAAAAAAAATCCTATATCGTCCCCTCCCTTGAATGGAGATCTCCGCTCTGCCGGCAAAGCATCGGGGCCGGACCCACGGCGAGATTACGGTGGCGAGCGACGGCTGGATCCCGGTATGGCAGACGGACTGTTAGACACTGTTTAAATTCAGGTCTGAGTCCATTAATACACCCAGATTTCTGGCTCGGTCCGGGGTTTTTAACGCTGCTGATTAAAGCTGAGCGCTGATTTTGATCGTTCCTCCTTAGCGCTAAAAACAACGACATCAGTTTTGTCTTAGTTTTCATTGAAGAACATTCTGGGACATCGAACTGCTGATTTGCTCAGTGCACTTAGTAACATATTGGACCATTGTCCCCTGGTGGTTATGTAAACTATGATTTGTTGAGTTATGTGACACACTGAAAGAACGACTCCCATAAAAAGGTCTCCAATCCACCGTTATTACACCACATCTGTTGATCTTCCATCAGCTCTACAGAGCGAATCGTGGCCAGTTATCAGTCAGCTACAGAGGTTCAGTTACATGGAACTGCTCCTGCTTCACAGTCACTCCTCATTTCTGGTTATTTAAAAAAAAATGGTGAATTGGTGGCAAGCATATACAGTGGTCTCTAATCTTAGTGTCAGGTGGGTTCCTTTTAACCCACCTGTGCATTTTCTTATGTAATTGTTAGATTTTTTAAAGTTAGCACAATAATAACGCCTTAACACAATTTTTTTTAACATCACTTATTATTAATTCTTTAATGCAATAATGCAATCGATCTTTTGGGGGCTGTAGCAAGCTTAGTTTTAAAGCTAATGTGAAGATATTGGTATCATCTGAAACTAGAAAACCTGAGGAATCAACTGGTACCAACCAGGTCAAACTAGCTTTTTGGTAAAATAATGCTCCAAACTTGCACTAAATTTTGGCAAGGAAAAACTGTCACAGCCATTTTCAAAGGGGCCCCTTTGACCTCTGACCTCCATATATGTGAATGTAAAACATGTAAATGGGTTCTGTGGGTCCCCACCAGTCTCCCCTTTATGCCCACTTCACGATAGTCCCAGTCAGTCTGGATCAAGTCATAGTCAAGTCAGCACTCTGACACACTGACAGCTGTTGGTCTGCAGTTTGCCATGTTATGATTTGAGCATAGTTTTGATGCTAAAGTCAGAACCTGTGAGTGTTTCTGAACAATATCTGTCATTGATTTGTGTTGTTAATTGATTTAAAATAATAAGTATATACATATATTTGCATAAAGCAGCATATTTGTCCACTCTGATGTTGGTAAGAGTATTAAATACTTGATTAATCTCCCTTTAAGGTACATTGTGATCAGATAAAATTATGGGATTAATCATGATAAACTATGGACAATCATGCAATTAATTGCATTTAAATATTTTAATTGATTGACAGCTCCAGTTATTGTTTTGGCAAAAATTGAATCGAAGGCAACTGGACTTAGATTTGTCTCTGAAGACGTTTCACCCCTTATCCAAGTGGCTTCATCAGTTCGAACGCTACAGTCTGACTAGTCCCTACTAGTCTTCAGACTAGAATGAATATGACCTGGATGAATGAGAACCTTCACAGACCCCAGTTATTGTACATCTTTTCTCTTTTGTTTTATTATATTATGTGCAAATAAAGAACTAAAAAGACATTAATAAAGGACAATAATTTTGAGAAGTCTGCACACAGTCCCAGGTTTTTAGCTTAAGAAACCTGGTCCAGATCAGTGACTCTCTCGATCTGAACATAATGCTTTTATTCTATATATTTATATATATATATATATATTATACTGCTGTTCAGTTGCTGATGTGAGCCGTCATCACCCCCTCTGTGTGCGAACTAAAGGGATGCTGCTCTGCTCTGCTGCACATCGCATTATGTAGAGTGACAGACATAATATACTGTTTAAAATGGATGTTCTCATGGCAAGGCAAGGTGCTGTGGATGATAACATCCACCATAAGTCACACACATACTGTGTATGTGTGGCATCATGTGACGTATGTAGTGAACTCCCACTTTTGTCAGCTCAGTGAAGCTGTGAGTTTAACCTTTCAGGCACTATAAATCTCTCCACAGCTGTCTGCCATCTTCCTGTGTTATCTGTCTTCCACATGTGAAGTTTAACCTCAATTTATGGCGGCGATAAAAGAGACGTTAGAGTCCGTAAGGGGAAGAAATGTGTCATGTCCACGTTTTTTTGTCTGTTATTGAGTCACTTCTTTCAGACAGTTTGAAGTCCTGATTTATCTGACCTCTCAGAAACATTCTTAACTTAAACAGATAAACCTTTTAACCTCCTCCTCTGGTCATTTCATCAACAGAGCCTTAGTACTGAATGGTTGATGTGCTGTTTCTAGTGGATATGAATGACGTACTGCAGAGTTGGAGGTCTGACCAAGAAAACACACAACTTAGAAGAAAAGATCAGGGAAGAAACTTTAAGATAATAGAGCTGTAAACACTTACCTGTTCAACCAATCGATTACGAAATTCCAGATTAAACAAATAACTGGCAACCTTTCTGATAATTGTTTGATGCTTTTCTTTGTTTACGGTGATTGGCTGACGGACAAAACAAGCAGTTAGAAAACGTCACCATGAGCTTTGAGAAATTAGGATGGACATTTGTGACTATTTTCTGATAGAGATCAGATGATCAGTGGTTTGAGTGAGGAGTCATCCTCAGATCTAATAATTTACAAAGAGCTGAGTTTTGTGAAGACTGTTGGTTTAAATCCATCATCTGTAGGCTGAGAACCGAAAGATTAATCAAAATAAATTGTGAGAGTGAAAAGGGACTCAGAACATTACAAGTATATGACATCCATCATTATACTCACTATTCTCTGTCTCTTACGTTGCTGCAGCAATTTTACGGTTGATACCATTTGTTACACAGATTTGGTGCTAAATTTAACCATTTTTACCAATTGAGAATCAATAATCTCTCCAAAATTCCACATTGAGACACAGAGACCTTGAGGAACGCCACAGAAAAAGCCATGCTGTGATTTGGTATCAAAAACTTTTGACATTTGAAGATTTCTGCAAGAATTGCATTTTCGGCGTTGTGTAAACTGCTGCTCAGAAACGCCCTTATTGTCAGTCTAGCTGGGAAATCCATCCATCCTCTGAATCCAGGTCTCTAGTTTGTCAAAGGCTGCAAAGTTTCATGAGGCTGTGATTATCCTGGAGGTCACCACAGCTGAGTCCAAGCTCAAACAACAGTCTCACTACAATGACATGGCTCCTATGGGGACTAACATCATCACACATGAATACAGTTGGACTCATTGGATGTCTGTAAAGGGGAGATTTGTGGGTACCCATTGAACCCATTTTCATTCACATAATTTGAGGTCAGAGGTCAAGAGACCCTTTTGAAAATAGCCCTGCCAGTTTTTCCTTGCCAAAATTAGCCTAACTTTAGAGCGTGATTTAGCCCCTGACAAGCTAACATGACATGGTTGGCACCAATGGAAGCTTTAGGTTGTCTAGTTTCATATTCTACCAGCGTTAAAACTGAGCTACAACTTCCTAAAGACAGCAATGTTGGCGGCAATCCCACAGGTCTCCGAGGGTTAAGAGAGAAGAAGACGGGACAATGCTCTGTTGGTTTTTGTTGGATAAAGAAATCATCAGAAGTACAGAGAGTACAACGTAGAAATTAAATAAAACAAAACCTTGATAAAGACGTGATTCACTTGTAAACTCCCAGCCGAATTATGCATCTCTTAATTGCCAACAAAACAAATTGAAACATGTAATTTGTGCTCTGATGATCCAGCCCTGCCAGCGTCAATATATCTGGTTGTCTGGAGACAGAAGATTGTAATTTGTTAAAACTTTTTTCTATTTATTACACTAAGCATGTCTGAAGAGAGACGGTATCTCCGTTAGTGAGCTCATTATACCATATAAATCCTGAGTGTATGTCGACTCTCATCCAGCACAGTGTGTGGGTGTTTTCATGGGCTGCCAGCCAGTCGGCTCAACCACACTTCATTAAGATAAAACAAAATGCAATCCAACAAAAACAACCACCTACCATTCCCCTCCAACTAAACACCTCCAGGTTTCAACAAGTAAATTATTTGCACCTCGCACACAGCTCAGATCTTGCTTCACTGATTTTTCAGATCAAGGAGATTTGTACAACCAGCCTCAGTCACAATGATCCAGTGTTAATTTTTTTACCTCTTCTACTGGGAGAAAACTGGCTGAACTCCAGTTTTTCTTTTTGATCAATGTCCCGAGTCTCATTCGTCCTCCTCTGAACACTCTTCAGGCTCTGACGCACCAAGCCGACGGTCAGGTGGTGGACAGTTTGGGGCCGACGGTGAGTGTCCGTCGGCTTAGTTTTCACGGTGTCCCTCACTGTCTGCCCATGTCGGGAATATTTTTTTATTTTTTTTTTTTTCAGATTCAGCATGTTGAATCGCCGGCGCTGCTCGTCGGTGAGAGCAATCACTGATTGGCTGTTTTAACAAATGAGTGTACCAGAAGAGAAACGGCAGGAGGAAAGCAAGCCAACAGCAGAGGGCTCTTCTCATTTTTCATCTCATCTGATCGTTCCAACAAATGGACATTTTCCCAGAGACAAGATCATCTGGATTGAAGCTGAGTGGTGAGTGAGAGTGGTGTGAAGATGGTCGGCAGACGTGACTTTGTCTCATGTGTGTATCATAACAGCGGCTTGTATATCCGCAGCCGTCGGTCTTCTGGTTTCCCTTTTCGAATGAATGCAGACTCTGGTGAGCTGCTGCTGTGGAGAGTTATTTCCTCTCACGCAGATGCAGAACATATGTGGCAGCTGGCTGTTAGGTGTCGTCCTTGCAGTGTGTTCGAGTACAACTTTTTGGGCAAAACAAAGAAGACATGAGGGGTCGCAACAGGTGGCCTTCGTCACCGCTCACCGTCACAGTTCTCTGATGGTGGGTAGGTGTGTCTGGGCTTTAACTCAGCCAGTACTGTACCAGGCGAAGGGTGCTGGAAGGTCCACAGCTGGATATGCAAGCCAGCTTCACCCCGGGCGACTCCAAGCCGACCTAGAGCCGGTCGCAGTGCATCGCTAAGGAAATGTGCAAAATCCCCTCACACCAAGCGGCAGTCCCTGATCTGCTGAACTGAATCCATCAGGCAGCCAGCCATTAAGAAGAGAAGACATATTTTCTGTCCATTATGAAACTGTGGTGGGACAAAGTCTCAGTAATTTATCGGAGACACTGAATCCAATTATTATCTCTGGGTGTGTCAGGCCAGCATGGACACTTTAGAAAAATAACAAGGAGGGCCGCTTCATGGCACTACTGGAATGTACATATTTTTATGTCTTGTGACTCATATGATTGCAGTTCATTTTGTTTTTTTGTGTTTCTCTGTGAGATTATGTGCTGACATAATTGGAGCTGCTTCTTTAATGATGCAGAGAGAATGACTCCTAATTACAGTTGACATTATCACAGAGGACAGACGCTGTGAGTGTTTCATTTCACTGACTGTCATAGTTACAAATGGGAGGAGTAAAGCTTACATGTGTGCCTCAGGGAGATGGATGTATTTACTGTATAGGAGGACGGTCACTTTATACTCCAAATTCAAACTTTTGTTCAAACGTATAGGGAAAAAAATGAGTATACAAACTATAAGTTGTTTGCAAGAGAGATAACTGGTTGCTATGTCTCCTCAAATGTAGATCAAAAATGTGTCGGGGGCTCGTGGAAAACGGGGAGAAAACAGGAGGAACAGGACGGCGATCCAGATACTGTTTTGTCGGTTTGTTAAACGCCCCAACAAAGACCTACAGTGGCAGAAACATGTTGGCTTATTTAATGATTCAGAGAAAGAGCCCACACATAACGACATGTTATATTAAATTTAACAGGTTTGCTCCTATAGTGTGTGGACACAGCACATAATAACAGGTTCATTTATGAACAACAAGAGTCTGATTAAAAAAAACAGAAATCTCGCAAAATCTCTCACAATCAAACGTGACTTTAGTGTAAGCAAACACGGCGGATGACGGGCAGGAGAATTAGCAATGTTAGTTTTTACTTTGTACTGAAAATTCATAAAAAATATATGGATGAAGTTACAGAGACACGTTAAATAAACTCTAATTAACAGGTTGCTCCTCCATCTCTGAGCTCCATCTTACTTTATGCTCATACGTTAGCCGCGGCCGCCATGACGGGGGTGGTCGTCCTTCCTTCTTCAGTCAGCTTGGTTCTCTATTGGCTATCGTTCGTTCCCACGTCACTGTGGCTGTCCTCGGGGTTCCCCACACACAACAGGAAATCCCATCATAAATACTGAACTTGTTTAATATTTACGATTTGAAACCGGTGCGGCCAGGGTGGACTTTGGAGCCGATCGGGGATGTCAAAAACACTCTTAACGTACCTCACACCACAGGAACATCTGGAAAGATCATCTTTAGAACCATCAAACAAACAGGACTTTGCTGACGATTGTTGGGAGGGCAAAATCAGGCCAAAAATCGGCTTGATTCATACAAACTGTAGTGAGTACCCGACATTACTCTACAACGAAAACTAATCTTCGTTAGCTTGTCACCCAAGTGAGGCGGTGGAGGCACCAGAAACGAGTGGAGCAACGTTAACTGTGCAGCAGTTTTAAGCTGTTTGAATTGTCCATGATAAAGTAAAACAGAGGCTCCCAGGATGAATCCAAATGACCACTGAAGGCTCAATCATGCCGTGAACATCTGGCAAAACTGAACTTCATTTCCATTTTAATATGCCTAAACAGACAAACAATCCTCCCTTGTTTTCTTCCCTGGATAAAAGTCGTGGTACTGATTTCCCATCAACCTGTAACTCTGCCTTTTTCTACTATTAGTGTAAATAATTAATTCCCACAATCCAGCAGATTTCATTCCACAAACACAAAACGTAATCTCGTCCCTCCTCTATGTGCAGACAACCATAATGTCTGAGATCAACTGTGGCAAGTATTGCTGTTAAAACTGTGTAGGTATTGTTTTGAATATATGGTTTATGTACAGCGGCTCCTACATGGCTGCTTGGGCTTCCCGCTGGCAGGTTTCTGTCAATAAGGGTTCGTATCGGTGTTGCGTGTTTTGCTGAAAGCAGTCTGAGCTCATTCTGCACAGCATGTTGTGACTTCTCAGACAGAAGTGAAAGGGTGAAGGTGATTTGTCATTGTGAACATAATGACTGTGTTTCTCACGAGTCTCACACACTGTGCAGGTTTCAGAAACCCAAACTGGAGACTCTATAAGACGTTTTAAGATAATTTAATCTGAATTTAAAACGAAAAGCAAACAAGCTTTTCTCTGATGATAATCGGGCCGTACTACTCAAACAAACACACACATTCATACATGTGGACTTGTGAGGAGTTTATTCTCTACACTTCCTGGTGTATTTTAAAGCGGAGACACATATTTTCCAAAAACGTCTTCGCTCTTAAGGGGTTAAACCTAAATACACCCTGGGAAAAAGACACACACAAAACAGCCACGTTGTTTCAGGAACCGGTGAGACGATGAAGTACGATCCAGTTTAAGTTACAGATCCATGAGTTCAAGGACTTATCAGATGGCAAAACACTAAATACTATGAGACAAGATTATATAACACAGCGGCAACTATTTCATCTGTCATCATGGCAAACAGCAGAGATACATGTTATAAAATCATCTACCAGGAATGTGTATTTACATGTGTCTGACTGGACAACAGGGTTATTATAATAAACTAAAACTAAGATGATAATTAGCAGTGAAAAATATTTTATAGTAAACTTTAACTAAATAAAAATGATATCCTCTGAAAGATCGAACAGAAGACGCAGAATTTTTGAAAGGTTAATTAAAAATCACAATTTGCGTGATTGAAATTAGTGGCATTAAAATGAATTTGTATTAACATGTTATTATTGCTTTGACAGCCCTAATATGTAGCTACATACGTCTGAGAGATTATACCTCCAGGGCCTTTATAAAAACTAAAACTACTGTACAAATAAATATAGAAAAACTAAAACTAAACCTTTCTGAGAAGCTGAAACTAAAACTAGCACACACACTCTGAAAACTAAAACTACACAGCCTAAAAATATATAAAATTAAAACCATTTGAAAATCTTGGTCAGAGCAAGGCCTAAAGCCCAGATTATACTTTCTGCATACGTTTTGCTGTCCAAGCCAGTGAATCCCAAAATGTCTGACTCCTCAGAAACACCAACAACACGTGTGAACACCTAATATCTATACTCCAGTTCCTCCATTCAGCATCTATATAGCTGCATCCAATTTCATTTATTTCTATTCATGCACCGTGACACCTCTTCATTCCAAAATAATAAATGTCTATGTTTGTGACTGTGCTATCCTCACCGTGGTGAGAGACATGTCGACTGTCAGACACTTCATCCTGTGATTCACCGACACATTACAGCGTTACGTCCATCTGCCACCTGCAGCAGGACATAACAAACTACGGGATGTCTGCTGATCCAGGGCCAGGCTGAGATTTACCGTTCACAGCTCCATCTTTAACAGCATCTTTGGAGAGACTTACCGATGATGCAGAATGCCCATAATTTATTTAATGATTCTGAATCATTCTGTGGACATCAAAAAAACCAAACTCATAAATCATCAATGGTGGTTTTAACGAGCCCGTGAGTCATTCTCTTTTCATACAGCGGACAAAGAAGCACAAAAAAACTATTGATTACAAATTGCCCTTTACAAAAACAAGGAAATGATCTCCTCTCCTCTCAACCATTATGCTTAAAAACTTCCTTCTGATTCATTCGTTGATTGATTCATTCATTCGTTTCTAAAGAAAGGTTAAAAATGTCTGACTTCCCTGCATAAACACATCATTCATTTCAGAGTCAGTGTCAGAAGCCAAGGTCGAATAAAATCAAACATCAGTGTTTCCTGCAAATAAAGAAATGAATCCATGTTCTCACCGACAAACTCTACCAGTTTAAATCTCAGCTCATCTTAAAAACTTAGAGTTATGTTTTTATTTCCTGTGTGAAGGTTGTCATGATGGGAGTCGTGTATGAATCCACAGAAAAAGAAGAAAAGAAGATTCAGCTCACTTAAAGCACATTTTTAGAAATATGATTTGCTTTCTTTGCCGAGACTGAGATGAAAAGAACGATATTACTCTCACTCATTAATGCTAAATATGAAGCTATAGCCTCTTTTCGACGGCAGGAACTTTCCCCCAGAACGAGGAACCAGGGTCTACATTAATTTCCCAGGACGTTTTATCCCAAAACATCCCTGGTCGGGGGGGTCGTATACAGAAACTTTCTGGGGGGAGTTTGCAAAGATAACCGTCGCTGATTGGTAATCAAAACACAGTGCCGCTGCTTCAACACAAACAAGGAAGTACTTTAGTACCAGTTTAGGACCATTTTAGGATGAGGGGAGAGCATTTCTCTTTTTTGATAGCACTAAAAGTAAAATCAGGCTCTGCTGTTGGCTTTCCAGCTTATTTAAAAAAGGCAAAGAGACAAAGAGAAATCGTTCAAGCAGTAGAAGAGACGACAGTTTAGCAATGTCGTGAATCAGAGAAAATAAAAGTTATTTCTTGATTATTTCATGGTGGTTACTTTCTAAAGATGGTGGAGACAGATGCTCTTAGTTTCATTTCATTCACTACATCCAACGCGCATTAGTAAAAACTGCAGCATTAAATGTCATCGCAGGGACACAAAAAGCTCACACTTATTTTCTTTTTCAACTTTAAAGTAAAATTGAAACTATTCAACTAGACGAAATGGGCGGCTGCACAATGTGTTTACCGCTAGGGCGATATGGAGAAAGCTAGGCTACTCCTCCGTTTCAAGTCTCTATGCTAAGCTAAGCTAACTTCATATTTAGCGCACAGGAAGCAAGAAAGTGCTGAACTGTCCCTTCAGCAAACTACCCACTGTGACAGGAAAGTGCACGAACCAATCACATTCACCTTCCAGAATAAGACTCAGCATTGCTCTTCAACTTATTAAATTATACAGGAGTCGACATGAGTGAGCGGCTGTATAAGACGCTGCCAGATTCCCCAAGAATGTGTTTACTAGAGATAGATCACAAGTACATCACAACTCTCCGTTGTTATAGCTGGGGTAATTACAGCTGTCCCTGGGAGTCAACTAAACCCCCAGAAACGAGAGAACGGGTCAATTATATGACAAAATCTGCCTCATATGAATCCATGCTGACCAGGATAAATGACAGAAGCCATTTATGATTTCAAGATATTACCTTATTTCTGTGAGGGATTATCACCTGTGTTGTGCCCTTTCTTGCATGGATCTCCGTTATCCTGCAGCCATTTAACCACAACCTTTCAGTAGAGCCGCTGTCAGTCACTTTGTCCACAGAAATCAAAGATATCGATGGAATGTCAATAACGAACTGATCCATCTAAAGTCTGTTTGTTAAAGTTTGATGAAATTTCGTGGGAAAAAAACAGAAATATGACACAATAATGCTGACACTGATCATTTCTGGAACAAGGTTCACAGCCATGAATCAGTTTCTAAGACAGTGGTGTGTGTGTGTGTGTGTGTGTGTGTGTGTGTGTGTGTGTGTGTGTGTGTGTGTGTGTGTGTGTGTGTGTGTGTGTGTGTGTGTGTGTGCTATACTGTGTTCAGTATGAATTTTCATTACTATCAGTGACATGTTTTTACAGAAGCGCTGACTCAACAGTTCATGTTGACTCCTAATATAGAAATATAAAGACGCTGTACTGAAGTGGCACACACAGGCAGTGAAGTAAATTGGGTTATTCTGGCCGTGACACTTGATTTTTTACTGGTAACTACGTACTGAAAGAATAAACAAATAATAGCAGTCATCAATATCAGCACAAGCTATACACACACAGAGAGAGAGAGAGAGAGAGAGAGAGAGAGAGAGAGAGAGAGAGAGAGAGAGAGAGAGAGAGAGAGGAGTCACTTTTATAATCTCTGTTTCAGCTCACTGAGTCTGCTGTGATTACTTTTAGTTTGAAATAATTCAATAATTGACCATATAACAAATATCAGAACACTGTCTGAGGTGTTTATCCCAAAAGACACTTAATGCCATCAGATGGGCCACTTAATAGTTTTGTCTTTCTAATTCAGCTTGAACAAATATACTCTATTTCCTGTCAACACATGTACTGAGCAACTCAATAACCCTCCCAAAGCTACCGTAATCCTCCTACTGTCTCTCTGTTTGTCCAGCAGTCTGGCTTTCTGATTGCCACGTCTCTGCTTTTCAAACTTTCAAGACTGCTCTCCCCAAATAATGAAACCTGACACAGCCATGAGTGCAGCTCTTCTCAATGATTTATCGCCAGGAAGCCATGAGATGATCCTACAGTGTCTGAAGGGGCAGACTTCACTTCACTCCCAAACTCTGTAAGTTTTTAAATCCAGCAGAGGACGGAGAACCTGAAAACTCAAACTACTTAACTTCAGCTCCTCAGGTTCTTTACTTTTAGTGACAGTAGTGAAACTAATAGAGATGTGATGATTGATTGATTATACACTATTAAATTAATCACTAACTAACTATTTTTTAAATTGATTTGAATAAATTTTTAAGAAACAAAAATCCATATTCTCTGATTCCAGCTTTTTAAATTTTAGTATTTTTGGTTCTATGAAATTAAACTGAATATACACCAATCAGCTTTAACAATGTAGGTCAACATGGGCACCCTGACCGGTCTGCAACACACTGCTGTGACCAGCATTAACTTTTTCAGCAGTCTGAGCTACAGTAGCTCGTCTATTGGATCAGACAACATGGGCCGGCCTTCGCTCCCTGCATGTATCAATGAGCCTTGGCTGCCCATGACCCTGTATCCGGTTCATGGCTTTTCCTCCTTCCTTGGACCACTTCTGGTAGGTCCTGACCACTGCAGACCGGGAACATCCCACAAGAGCTGGAGTCTTGGAGATGCTTCGACCCAGTCGTCTACCATCACAGTTTAGCCCTTATCAAAGTCGCTCAAATCCTTACGCTGCCCATTTTTTCTGCTTCCAACACATCAGCTTCAAAGACAACATGTTCACTTGCTGCCTAATATCCCCCCTGCCAGGTGTTACTGTAACAAGATTATCAATATTATTGACCCGTCAGTGGTCGTAACGTTGATAATGTTACAGCTGATCAGTGTATTTTGGGTCGTGGACAAAACGAGACATTTGATGACGTCACCTTGGGCTCTGGGAACTGATCGACATTTTCAACCTTTCCTGACATTTTGGAAACCAAACAACTAATTGATTAATCAAGAAAATAATCAACAGTGAAATTAAGTTGTGGAGCTGAAAACTAAATAATACTTCATGTGTCAGAAGATTTGCTCAAGCACAACAGTCTAAAGATAAGACAGAAATCCTGATGATGAATTATAATAAATAAAATGAATAACCAGAGTGAGTAACCAGATGGGACAGTGTGAACATCAGACTGCGTCCGAAATCTCATATTCAATGTGTCCTATTGTTCAACATATTTTGTGTGAATAAACAGTAGCATAGATGTTTTCGGACACACTGGGCCACTTCTTAAGAGCCTCCTTGCTGGTTGGAGACATGTAACCATGGTAACCTGTGACATCTTGTGACCGAACAATGATTTGTGAAAAGTCTGAACTAATTTAAAAACTATATACACCTAGCAAAATGAAATCTTAGCATTAGTGACATTACAGAACTGTCCATCAATGCCTGCTATCTCTACCACATTGCATTGTGGGATATCTGTGCCACCATAGTGTCCACTGTTGCATACTGTAATATTTCATTTGAAATAGTATTGAGTTTGCATACTATTGGTCTCATACTAAGATTTCGGACACACTAAAAATAAGCTAACATACTGTCATAGCAACTGAATAGCTGGTTAGAGATTCACTCTCACGGCTCTCATCAGCGTTTTCTCCAGCAGCAGCTCTAATAAAACTTTACGCTGCCTGTCCGGCATCAGACGGCACACAGACACAGTTCTCCCCATGATGAATAAACTGACCTTTAACTTCATCACTGTGCCCCTTTAAAGAAGTACTAATACCTCTTGTACATGTGTAAACAAAGTGTGAGACAGACGGATAAAAACGCTCCCTACCTGTCCGTGTGTCCAGTCGGAAGCGTCCGTCCTCGTTGCCGGACACGATGCGGTAGACGACGGGATGCGGCCCTCCGCCATCTCTAGTCAGCGCAGAGACGCTCAGCACCTCTGACCCGACCGCCAAGGATTCTGGAAGCTGGGCGGTGTACTCTGAGCTCAGGAAGACGGGCTGGTAGTCGTCCAGGGAGACCACGTCCACCGTCACGGTGGCGACAGAGTAGAGGTGACGAGGCAGGCCGCGATCAGAGGCCTTCACCTTCAGCTCGAAGGTGGGTGGCGTGTCGGGGTTCAGAGGTCGCTCCAGCCGCAGGATCCCAGAAAACTCATCCAGAGAGAAGTAGCCGCTGTCGCCCGCCAGGAGGGAGTACTTCACCTCAGAGTTTATACCTGGAGGGTGAGGATGGAGACGTGAACGATTAGAATAAGAGATGTTTCAGTACTATTTTATATATATAGCTATTATTTAACAGCTGTTTACTACGGACCATGTATATGTATCTTTGTTGTACGGCCTGGCTCAAGTTAACCCTTTTGTAAAACATGAACAAATACATGCAGAGAATGAATGCAATGGAACTTTCTTTTATTATTCAGTTTCTCAGTTTAAGAGCATAAATAAATGAAGCAGGGAATAAATAACAATTCTGCATTTTCTCAGCTTTCTTCTCAGTGGACGCTCAGTTGGTGTTAGTTTGTCCTGCAGGGTGAAATATTCACACACCCTACTAGGTTACTGCCACCCCTCCAAACAGAAGCCTTACAAACTGAACATTTCGCCATTTTGCTTGTTGGATTTTCCACTTTGAAATGAAATGAGTGATATGTTCCTCGCTCTGACTACCGTTACACTTGCCACTAGCACTGCAGTGTGTTGTTTGCTCTCGTCACGTAATAAACTACATCAATCAGTTCTTCTTCGTTGGTCTAAAACAGCTGTTGCCAGCGGCAGCCTTCACACCTTTCCGGTTAAACAAGTTGAATTTGGGGGATAGTAAATTATAGCATCGGATCGTGTACCAGTGCTGAATTTTGGCCAGAACTGGACACATTTCCAATTCTGAGTGTCGGAGCTACTCTAATTAGTATTCTAGCAAAGTATAATGTCATAAATTCCTGAAAATGTAATAAAAATTTGTACTTAACCTGATTGAAAATGTAATAAAATCCAACAATGTAATAAAATGCCCATTATTATAATTATGATCGAACATTTTTACAGATGACTGGCTGAACGTGAGTTGTAACAGACGCGAACAGAAGGTCCGTCTCTGGGAAATATGACAGCGTCAGTAGCTCAGAGAATAGCTATTTAACCTCGAGGAGATGAACCTCCAGAGACAGACCTTCAGTTAGCGGCTGAAAAAACTCACATTCAGCCAGCATAAACCCGCGTCAGGTTTCTGATCCCAGACCACCCCTACTCCACGCCGGAAAAGCAAACTTTCCGGCAAAGTAGCTTCTGAACGACAGGGAGTGTGTCAGGAAACCGTGGGGAAGCACTCGCTATCTAATGCTTGTGCTTTGGTCTGAATCTGTGATATAACCATGACCCATTTACACCATATTATGACTTCAGCATATTTTTTATGCTAAAGTCAGAACCTGTGAGGGTTTCTGGACCACATCTGTCATTGTCTTGCATTGTTAGTTGATTTGCAGTAATAAATATATACATACATTTGCATAAAGCAACATATTTGCCCACTATAATGTTATTAAGAGTATTAAATACTTGACAAATCTCCCTTTACGGTAGATTTTGAAAAGATAAAAAAATGTGTGATTAATTTGCAATTAACTGTGATTTAACATTTTCCTTGATTTTCAATTGATTGTAAATTTAACAAATGGAAATAAAAAGCTTTGGAAACAAATACATAACATTGACATACATTTTCAGGAAATTGCATTGGATGTTACAAGAAATAAAGTGTCTTTTAGTACCAACATAACGGTAATTTGGTTAACAAAATGACCAATATTCCACTATCAATGTTATTTTGTTTGTTTGTTATGTGGCGTGTGTGAGATTTTTATATTGCCTCTGATAGACATGCAGTTACAGAACACCTGGATTATTTTCTTTGAGAGGGAAAACAAATTAGCCCATAAAGTTTCTGTTGTTATCAAAACCACATCTGGATTCCTACAAGGTGTGTTTGTATTTAAAACTGAAGACATGATGTCAAAGCACTTCATATAACTTTCAACTGGGTGATCAACAGATGAAAAACTGTTGAGAGCTTAATGTTGAAGAATCTTTTGTGTACCTGCATCTTTTTAAAGTGTAAAGCCCTGCTAATGTCTCCTGGAGGCTGCGGTGCTCCTGAGATAATAACAAGTCGGTGTGAATACACCGACTTGTTATTCATTCTTAGTGGGAGTCCAAACTGTTTGTCTTCAGGGTGGTGCTACAAAGACAGCACATCAGGGTCATTAAAATCAAAAGTTTTGTTTTTCCTTTGGGAGCTTGAGCGTGTCCTGCAAATTTCATGGCGACCTGCATATTAGATTGTGACATTTCTTGAGGACAGGTGGTAAATTAAATGTAAAGGGCAGCATGTCACCAACATGCATGAGAATCATCTATCTGGGAACATGATTAACCAGAGCACACTTCAGTCTGACCGTTGATGTCTCCAGGCCAGAGGGTTGAACAGATGGAAAGAAAGACCCACAAAATGGTGGGTATCTATATACAGGCCCTGTGGTAAAGTCCCAAATCCCACAACATGAGGCCTATTAACACACAACTGGGAACACCAGACCAATGATGTTTATTTTACGGGGAGATGAGAGTATCACAGCGTGGTACGTAGACTGGTCAGCCAATGACAGGAAAGAGATTAATAACGAAATAGTGAAAGCAGCATCAAAAAAAAAAGATTTGCCAAACATCTGTGATATTTCTAACTAAATAATAATGAGACCCCTCTCATGCAGCCTTTTGTCCCCCTCCCTTCAGGAAAAAGGTTGCATGGTATTAAAAGCAGGTACTCGTTTCCATAACAGCACATATCCTTAACCCCTCAACATTAGTTCAGCTCATGACCTCAACGTAACGGTGTCTACTAAGAGCAGTCTTTCACAAAGACTGGTGCTTATATAAAAAAAAGTATCTTAGTTTGCAAGGACGGACATTTTCTGAAGCCAGCAACCTCAATACACAGCACTTTATATCTATCTATTTAACCTTGATTCAGTCCTGGTACCTGGTGCTCCTTTTTAATGCAGCTTCTGTTGGTGCATTGTGCTCCTATGTCAATGTGTTTTAATGTGCGTTAATGTGCTTCATGAGTTGATTTAATGCTCCCTTTTAATAGCAATTTTTGCACATGCATACCAAAGACAAATTAAGACAATTTAGACAATTAAGTATTTTCTACTCTATTCTATACTGTTTCTTTTTACTTTTAATACGTACTGCAGCAGTCCTTACAAGGTATGTACTGTGGCATGCAGTATGCATACAGCTGGGACATACTACTTTTTCATAACATTGCACCTCGACCCTCTTGCTCATACATCCGTCGTGCAGCAGATTGTGGATAGCCAGAAAAGCATACTGCAAAATGCGACTGAATGTAGTAGAAGATCCTGTTTTTATGATATACTATGTATCGGGACATACTAGTACGGCAGTTTGGGTATTAGAACACACTCACAGGAGATTTTAGTCATATATGCAGAATTTCTACGAATTTCTTTAAAGATCTACTGTATATCTGCAGAACACATCTGAGGCGCACGACGGAGCCTGAACGTTCGTACTGTAACTATCGGATCAGCAAGGCCAATTCCTTTATATTTATTGAACACTGAAAACATTTGGGTTTGACAGACAAAGATGAATATGAGACAAGAGATCAGTATTTCAGCTTCTATTTAAGTACTTGAGTATAAGAGCAGATAGACTTAAAACAGATTAAAGTGAATAATGCTTCATATTTAGTTGTAATAACTGCATCAATCCTGCAACTCGCTGACATCACCAAACTTTGACATTCTTCTTTTCTGATGCGTTTCCAGTGTTTCACCACAACCTCTTTCAGTTGATTGTTTTGGGCGGTTTCTCCCTTCGGTCTCCTCATTAGCAGGTAAAATGTTGCTCAATAGGGTTTCAGTCTGTAGATGGACTTGTCCAGTCTGAAACCTTCCTCTTCTTCCCCTGATGAACTCCTCAGTTGTTCTCAGGGTGTTTTGGGTCGTTGTCTTGCTGCATGACGAAGGATCTCCTGATCAGTTTGGATCCATCTCTCTTTAAATTGGCAGACAAAATGTTTTCCGTAGACTTCATGTGTTACATCATCAGTGAAGACCAATGATCCGTCCCAGAAGAAGCCATGCAGCCCAACGATGACTTTACCTCCACCGTGTTTCACAGATGAGCTGCTGTGTTTGGGATCCTGAACTGATCCTTTCTTTCTCCACACATTAGCCTTTCCATCGCTTTGGTAAAGATTCATCTTTGTCTCATTGGTCCAGAAAACTTTTGCCCACAACTTTTGAGCCTCGTCTCTGTCCTTCCTCTTCTTATTGTTGAGTGGTTGGTCTGGTGATCTGGTGTAGCCTCTGTGATCGGTGGATTGTGATTCCTTCACTCCTCCCTCTGGAGGTTGTTGGTGACGTCACCGACAGTTGTTTTAGGGTTTTTCTTTACAGCTCTCACAATGTTTCTGTCATCAACTGCTGATGTTTTAAAGGATTTGCATACCAACAGGTTTGTAGATATAAACAAATATCACAACGCCGACCTTTTCTAGAAGGTGGTTGAAGGAATGAATGAGGAAGGCTGTGTTGTTGTGTGGGAGCCATTTTATGTTTAACAGAGGATGCACGGCTGCATGTAAACAGGAATTATAGCGGATAGTATATATAGTGGAATATTCACTAGCCATGTAAACAGCTTAGTAGGAATATTGTCTTTTTTGGAATAAGGACAAAAAACAATATTTTGTGCATGTGAACGTAGCCTCAACCTGGTGGTCCCTCATTAAAGTACACTACATGCCCTGCAGCTCCCAGAGACAAGCAGACACAGTTTTCCTTTAAGAGGGGACAAGCTCAAATACCTGGAAAAGACTGTTTTGTGATAATTACACAGACTCCTGGGAGCGCCGTGATTAAAGGTCAACATTTTTAACTCGAGCTAAGCTTCGGCAAACAGGTGTTTTTGACAAGTTCCAGGAGGAAGATGCATTTTTGTACTTAAGCATTTAGCAAATTAATTAGCCTAAAGCTGGCGGTCTGGTTAAATGCCAGCAATTCAGATCCTGCTTTCTTGAGGACCATGCTGTTGATTGTCTTTGATAGTTTCTCTCTTTTCCTTATGTTTCCTGATGCTCTCTGGACTCTGTGCTATCCATTAGAGGCTCCAACACCAGTTTCATTCTGAACGAATCTAAGGACACTAATGCCATACAGTATATGCATCACATTACAGATTACTAGGGCTGTTAATCGATTAAAATATTAATGATGATTAATCACACGATTGTCTATAGTTAATCACAATTAATTAGAAATGAATCACACATTTATCTGTTCAAAGTGTGCCATTAATATGTCAAGTACTTAATATTCCTATCAACATGGGAGTGGGTAAATATGCTGCTTTATGCAAATGTATGTACATATTTATTATTAGAAATCAATTAACACAAAACAATGACAGATATTGAAACCCTCTCAGGTTCTGCATTTAGCACAAAAAATATGATCAAATCATAACATGGCAAACTGCTGCCCAACAGCTGTCAGTGTGTCAGAGTGCTGACTTGACTAGGACTTGATCCAGACTGACTGGGACTATCATAAAGTGGTCATGTCTGTAAAGGGGAGACTGGTGGGGACCCAGAGAACCCATTTACATTCACACATCTGGAGGTCACAGGTCAGGAGACCCCTTTAGTGTCAGTATGGAGGGTTATTTAACCTCCTTTATGACAAGCTAGTATAACATGGTTGGAGCCAAAGGATTCATCAAGTTTTGTACTTCCATATGATCCAGTATCTTGACTCTAGCTTTAGCCCGCTACAATCTAAAAATCACAAGTTGCATTAATGCATTAAAGTAATTAGGGCGTTAAAACATATTTGCGTTATTATCAAATTAACTTTGATAACCATACAGAGGATATATTTTATCATTTCACATTCAGGTTCTTCAATCACAAAGAGAGTTGTTAACATAATCTACTGAATCAACAGCATCTGGATTTAGGTCTTTACCTGTCAGGATACCTGCATTTTATGAAAACTGAATGTGTTTTCAGTACATTTTTTGGCAAATAAAGCATCCAATAAAAAAAAAAAAAAAAAAATTCATTAGTCATTGTTGTCTGTGAGAAAGTTGTCTGTAGAGAAGGAGGACATGCTGCTGCACATCTGAAGGAGTGGCTGTCCTGATCTGTCTGATCTTGTTTGCCGTCCTGCCAATGTTTGTGTGTACTTCTCACAGACTTACATTAGGAAAGAAACATCTGTAAATCAGCAAATCCTTTTTGGTGAATCAACATCCAACTTGACTAGCCCTCACTGAAATAAAAACTTGTAAAATGCACTACTAGACGAATCCAGAGAATTTCCTTTCCTCTGTTCATGTGAATCAACAACATAGAAATAGGCTATAGCGGCAGAACGGATATCCCCAGTCAAATCAGAGCAGTAGGATGGTCAGAGCAGCGTCCATTTTTATGTGTACCGTTGCCATAGTGACCACAGTAGCGGGCTGACTTCAGCATAAACTAAGCGAACTTCCCACAAATTGTGGAATCACCGCAGTGAGGTTTTGCGGTAACAACGACTAAACAAACGGTGGAGTAGTAATGTTATGAGGCACATAGAAAATGTAAATGACTCAAGTTTAATGACGTTAGTAACTGAACTTTGTTCAGCTCATTTTCTCTAAGCAGTGTGGCACTGAAGCATGGTGGAATTAACACGATAGCTGGTTAGCTAGCGGACAGCTGGCTGGTTAGCTCTTGGTTTGGTTGCACCAGATTTTGGTGCTGCACTGATGATGTTAAATGAACTGGTGGTCAGCAGCAGCAAAACGGTCCCTCCGCCTGGACAAGCTACCCAGTAATTAGCCAGCCGTCTCAGGGGGGCTGCATTCATACAACCACACATTTTATGTCCCCCCTCTTTTGTATTTGTCAAATTACCACAGAAAAACAGTTTAATAACTCTTCTACTCCTGTTTTATTTCTATGGCTAGTAGGGATGTTGATAGTTAACTGTTGAAGCATTAACTGTAATAAGAATTTTAAATAACACTATAGTAAAAGGGTGAAAGAAAAATTTTTAAAAAAAAAAAAAAAGGGGAAAAAAGAGAAAGGGCAAACAAAGGGGGGGGGGGGGGAAAGAGGGGCGTTCTTGAGTGGAAGAGATGCAGCATTTATTCACCGACATATAACTGCACACACTGTCTGCTGCAGCCACGTTCACAGTTATAACACCACAAACAAACCAACAACTCACCGCCGCCACACACACAGTCTGTCGGAAACTCGCTAACGTTACACCGGGCTGAGAGAGCATACGTGTGTGACAACGGCGGGCATGAAGCCACCAGCGGCGCTAAAGCTGTGAACGTAGCACAAACACGCAATCTATCGGACACTCGCTATCGTTACGCCGGGCAGACATGCAGCTGACAACCTCGCAACTAATGTGACACTAAATGGTGCGGTGGACAGTTACTGGGAAGGAAGCTGCATATGTCCTCAACACCACACTCAGCTACAGTAACTCTCCTGACAGTGAATTACATGCAAGGCACTAATCTTGTCAGTTAACAGAGAATAATCGGTTAACAAGGGGCGATTATCGATTAAAAAAATTCAAAATTAGCATCCCTCATGGCACTCAACCCAGCACTTTCTTGGGTCCTTACTAACATACCCGCCAAGTCAAGAGGATGAACGATTGTTGGGCAAATCAAAGGACAGACAGGGAGACTCCTTCTATTTTAGCAACAAATGAGAAGCTAACGTGCTGATATTTACAGGTAATTAGCAGATATAATGATGTAATATAATACCATGTTCACCATCTAGGCATATCATGTCAGCATGCTAACATTTGCTAATCAGCTCTAGACACAAAGTACAGCTGAGACTGATGGGAATGTCAGGTCATAAACCAACGTATTGGACCAATTAAAAATTAAATGATGGCGCTAGATGAAAATCCAGAGGATCACCAAACAGAAGCTATTAAATTTTAAATTGAATAGAGCAAGAGGCTAATGCAGCCAGGGTTAAGGGTTAAAATCTCTGAGTAGCAATTAATTAGCAGCCCAGCTGGATGACAGTGAGAAGCAACAGGTGGGCGTTTGGGAATGGCTCTTTTATTATGTTTAGATTTAGTGACACTGCACACACACAAATGTGAGCCTGTGTATTAGACTTCAGCAGAGTTAAGTATCGCTGAAACCAGGACTAGGGCTGTCACAACATGTTCTGAGCCGAGGAACATTATAACGCTCTCTGTGGTCTTACTGTGTTGTAACTTGCTCACAGAACCCAAAATAAAGTGACGTTAAGAAACCTACCAGTGTCTGGGTCCTTGGCGTAGATGACGGCGACCGGAGTCCGGACGGTGGTGTTGTCAAACACGGTGACCTCGTAGTGGCTGGAGGAGAAGTGAGGCGGGTTGTCGTTCATGTCTTGGATCATCAGCCGGATGTCTGCCTGACACGACCGCCCACCGCCGTCTGTCGCCTTCGCCACCAGGTTGTACTCAACCTCCTTCTCCCGGTCCAACACCGCCAGAGTGAACAGCTCACCTGGAGAACGACGGACAACACTGACGTCAGGACATTATAAATATAATAATAGTAAAATATATATAACAATATAAATATAACAATAGCAAACATATAATATTTACTTTTATGTTTAATTTAATGCACAACATGCCTTTTCATTAACAGCTTCCAGATTTAATGATTTCTTACCCCCATTACTGTGTCTGACAGCAAAAAAAAAAAAAAAATCGACCGTACTAGCAGCCCAGTGAGGCTCATTACTCACCACAAACCAAATAAATAATACATTCGATTAATAATGTATTATTGGATCATTATTACCAATGTATTAATATGCATGTGATACTTGAGTGTTGTCATTGGTCAAGTTGGAATTAATTTTAACGACTTAATACATTTTTTGTGGTGTAAAATAAATAAATAGATAGATAGATAGATAGATAGATAGATAGATAGATAAATCAGGTTCTAGCATAAATCTCATTAATTTACAGTGAGGAAACAACAGAGGCAGAATAAGATACTAAGTAAAACACTATAACACATGAATAGATAGAGAGATAAATAATAAAGCTCAGTTAAAACACTAAGAAATTGAAAAGTAACTTGTGTGATAAATGCACACTAAATACCCTAAAATATGGTACACCTTCTGTGGTCGAACAGTTAATTACATAAAAAATACAGGTTAACTTGCCGCCCAGTCATGAACAAAATATTGTGCCTTCTCTCTCAGGCTTGGCAAATTAGATCCCCCCATCCTGACGCCAAACTCGAGGTTTTCAGAATCAGCCAGTGATTTTACGAAGACGTACATCCCTTCTGTCCTCATAGACACGACAGTAAAAGAAAAAGTGAGCCTCGTTCTTAGTTTCACACAACAGTCCTTCAACCTGACAGTCTCCAGGCCTAATGGTAGTATTTCTGAGTGTAACTGTACACTGAACTCTTTGTCTTTTGTTTAAATTATACTTCACATTAACGTCTACACTGCAGAATGCTCAATACGCTCATAACTCTTGTTTTCACCATATATCAACAAACCTTTTTTCTGTATACATGAAAAACATTTTGCTCATACTCTCCTTAATATCACAAAGTAACCTGTTCAGGAAAATTAATGAGAAATTGTTTGAATAAAATAAGGATTTCATCAGGGATGACCATACAAAATGTCCCAATTCAATGGGTTTTTTTTTGTATTATTTTTTGTAATTTATTTTTTATTTATTGTTCTTATTATTACAATTTATTTATTTAATTGTTTCAATTCTTATTTTATATTTTTATTTATGTATCTGCTTTTCTTTCTTTACTGTGTCTGTGATTACTTAATTTAATTCCATGTTTAACTTGCCAAATCTTCTGTGTTCAACACTGACAAATCATTCACATAAAATAAAGATTTCAACAGAGATGACAATACAAAATGTCCCAACTGAATATTAAAAAATATATATTTTTAAATATTTGTAATTGTATTATTATTATTTTTATTATTATTATTATTAGCAGTAGTAGTAGCAGTATTTCTATTTATTTAATTTTTTTATTATTTCTATGTTTTTATGTATGTATCTGTTTTCCTTTCTTTACCGTGTGCCATGTGTTCAACGCTGACAAGTCGGATACGGATTTCCGCAGGGATGACAATGCAAAATGCCCCAGTTAAATATCTTTTAAATATAATTATTGTTTTAAATATTTGTTATAAATATATTTTTTTTCTTTCCTTACTGTATCTGTGATTATTTAATTTATTTAATTAATTTATAATGGGCTTTGTTTTGAGGGAATGTGAGTCTAGGATGACAATATTGTGACAATATGTAAAACACATGTCTCTTAATAAGTGTGCTGTTGTATTATACCTTTGTGTCAATAAAAAAATGAATATAGATATTTTAATGAGTGAGACATCTTCACAAGTCTATTCCTTTATGTCTGATATTTGAGTAGAAATATAAAGTAACATGAAATGGAAATACTGAAGTAAAATACAAGCATGTCAAAATTGTATTGTACTTAGTATTTCAAGTCATGAATTGCGGAAACTTTGAACTGTTATTGGCTCTAAATAAGTCGGATCACTTAACTCGATTCATACGTTCAAGATATTTAAATCTGTGCCAAAGTGTTGGTTTACAGCAGCAGTGTAGTAAACTGTGTGATATCCAACAGCCAATCAGGTGGCACCGCGGACATGATGGAAAGATGTTATGACAGAAACAAAGTGTGATGGATGACAGTGAGGAGCTCCTAAAAAAGAGAGAGAGAGAGAGAAAACAATAGAAACGTTGGTGTCTCTTTTCAGCACAGAGCCTGTCTGAGTGCCGATGTTATCACCAACTCAAACACTTCGAGGCAGCACTCGTGTTTTGACCCCAAACAGACGCCATCATACCCGTCCTGTGGTCGAGATGGAACTTGTCTGCGCTGGGACCGTGGAGGGTGTAGGAGATCTGGCCATTAGCTCCCACGTCTGGGTCTGATGCCGAAACCTTCAGCACAAACGTGCTGGAGGGCGAGTTTTCCATCACCGCCTCTGTGTACACCAGCTGGAACAGGAGGATAATAACAATAATCAGGCCTCCATTTGCATAGTTCTTCTCTCAGTCGAGCTGCATGAACAAGATGAAACGGATACTGAGGCTCCAGTAATGAAGAGAAAAAAGTGGTGTAAACATTTTAGCACTGGACAGAATTTATTATTAGGGCTAAATTTAAATTAATGGATCTTAACATTAAGGGCTACTTTCAAAAAAATGAAAGTTGTAAAATGTTGCTGTTGTCTGCATGATCAGGCAGCAGCAGTAAAATGTTTCTTATCTTATCTTAATCACAGGGTTGGCGGTTCAACCCCCACTTCCTCTTGTTGTCATGTCAAAGTGTCTGAGCAGGAAGCTAACCTCCCCAAAAATTGCTGCTTTTTTAAAAAAACTTTCCTCTTTTTTTAAGTTTCTTTGAGACACAACTATCTGTCAAATTAACCTAAGTGAGTTCTTGATGCTTTTTCTTTCACGTGCTTGTCAAAACCTCAGAAAGTCGAAAATATTTATATTTAGTATTTAATGTTTTCAAATGTAGAGCTGCCGAAAAAAATATGCACTTATTTTCACACTATATGCACACTTTATATTATTTTACATTATGGCTCCTCGACCAAAGAAATGTTTCAACTAACACTCATATGATTTGTCAGCTAATCAATTAGCTGATTTAATCAACAGATCTGTAAACCTGAGTTTCTCCTAAAAGGAATCGCACCAAAGCACCTCTTTAAATCTGGTGTTTAGCACAGACATGCTCATAACTTTCTCGGAAATAAGTCATTCAGGATGAAAAAGAACAAAAAATGACTGATCAATTAACGAGATCTCAGTCCAAAATGACTGATTAGTCGAGTAATTGACAAAGAAGGGGCAGCCCTAATATCAAATCCGATAAAATTCAAAATACATCCATTTAAATCAGCCACATTAAAACATATAATATGCAGGACTTCCCTAAGAAAAAAAAAAAAAGGCAATGTATGGACTCTATGGAGAGAGAGAGCCTGCAGCCTTGTGACATTTTTTTGCTGAGTTCAGGATTTCCAGGCACAAGCACTCATTCAAGAGGACGTTATGAAAATGGTGGACACAGCCCTGAAAAAAAAGGCAAAATGCAGTGCGGACAAATCTTGTTCTACAATGGAGGTGAACCTAGTGTTGGCTTTCACCTTCACTGCCGTGCGTGGTGCTGCAGGCGGTACGCTGAGCTGTGTGCTGGGCACCGGAATGTTGTGCTCACACATTGCGTGCTTTAAATTTCAAGTTAAATTTACAAGATAAGTGCATGAAATTTACCACAACACATGTACCACAGGTCCTCTCTCTCAAGGATTAGGTAAATGAATATTACCTTAACTATGAAGTAAACTGTTTGCAGTACTATCTGTTGGCACTGTTATAGTATGTTACTGCATGAAATGTTGAGGATTATCACTTTGAGCCGTATTACAGAAACGTCTTAAGTCTTAAGATAGGATGAGTCTATGATAGCAATTTTCTCAATTCAGCATTGAAGCAAATCGCTACTAACCTTAGAAATCCTATCTTATCTCACTTCAAGTGGAAGAAGCAGAGACTACTTTTCTCATCTGGCCGAGCTAAACAACTTCGTAACCGTTCTTTTTCTCACTGAAATCTACTGAAAACACACTGAAATGTACAAAAACATGGAGCACAAATAACTGCGGGCCCAAGACAGATGAGCTGAGTTGAGTTGGGAGATAGGAGATGAGATGGTGACATATGTAAAGAAATCCAAAGATGTTCTTTTTGGGAAATTTACCACAACACAAACTCTGGAGATAAAAGAAAGAGAGCAGGTTAAGATAGCAGACACAGTCTCCGTCGTACCCGGCAACCGACGCAGCGCTGATGCTATCATAAGGAAAATAAGATGTCCAACGAGCAGAAGAAAAGGGAAAGTCAGGACAACTTAACAGTTATCCTACAGTTAGGAACATTTATTAGGACGTTAATACACTTTTAGGATAGGAACACTGACTTAGAAACTGTTCATCTGTAATGACTTTTTCCTAATTATCATGGTTACCAAACAGTTAAGATTAGGGCTGTCAATCAATTAAAATAGTTAAAACACGATAAATTAATCACACATTTTTTTTTATCTGTTCAAAATGTAATTGTGAATTTCCCCACTGTGGGACCATAAAGGAATATCTTATCTTATCTTATGTATCCTAAAGGGAGATTTGTAAAGTACGCTGCTTAATGAAAATGTATGTATATATTTATTATTGCAAATCAATGACCAACACAAAACAATGACAGATATTGTTCAGAAACCCTCACAGGTTCTGACTTTAGCATCAAAAATATTGTCCAATCAGTACCTGGCAAACTGCAGCCCAACAGACAACAACAGCTGTCAGTGTGTCAGAGTGCTGACTTGACTATGACTTGATCCAGACTGACTGGGATTATCATAAAGTGGGCATGTCTGTACAGGGGAGACTGGTGGGGACCCAGAGAATCCATTTACATTCACACATCTGGAGGTCAGAGGTCAAAGGACCCCTTTGAAAATGGCTGTGACAGTGTTTCCTTGCCAAAATTTATCCTAAGTTTGGAGTGTTATTTAACCTCCTCCTCTTCAAGCTAGTCAGAAATGGTTGGTACCGATGGAGTCCTTCAGTTTTCTAGTTTCATGGTGCTTTAAAACTGAGCCCACCATAACCTCTGAAAGATCGAACTGAATGCTTTAAAGAAATAAGTGGCGTTAAAACGAATTTGCTCAGGTGTTATTATCACGTTAACTTTGACAGTTAACCCTAGTTAAGACAGGATCTGCTAGTGAGGAATTTTCTGTAATACGACCCAAGGTCTTTAAGTGGTGTCCTGCAATGAACAAACTATATGAGAGGTGAAAGTTTAAATTACTTGTGTGCAGCGCAAACAAGAAATTCCTCATCTGGGATCAGTTTTTCACCCACTTCTCTGCTTTCGACCTAATGCTCATTGTCAGAAATCAATCCATTAGATGCTTTTTGATAAACACTCCATTAACAACCACATCTCATAGCTTTGGGAAAATCTGTTTACACTTGACAGAATCACAGCAATGCTGCATTTCTTATTTGGAGAGCAGAGACATCCCTCTCAGAATTGGTATTGATGAGTTTTAGGATTTGTGTTGGCGCTGTAGAATAAAATATGAATGGAGAAGAGGCTGCTGACTCTGCAGTTGGATGTACTGTGATCACTTGTGTTATTGTGCTCCATGTGAGGAGTACATGAGGGGATTTATAGTTTGGAAGGAGAGTTCTCTTCTCATTACATCCAATAACAAATTATTTCACAATACAGGCTGGCCACTTTTCTTCAATAAACACTCTGAACTAATGAGATTCTTTATTAGTGAAAGTTTTATGCGAAGCAGGCGGGGTGCATTATTACTTGTAAGTGACGACTTCTTCAACTGAGAAACATTGGTACATTTAAAGAAAATGAAAGAACATTGCTGTTAACTGTTCCCAGCAGCCAGGAAGATTATTGTGCGAAACATCTCCCAGGTGGAGGTGTGTCTGAAAATGAGGACGCTGTGATGATTTGATGCACATTATCTGAGAGTGGAATTAGTCCTCCCTCACCTGTTCACACAGTGGATTGTTGTCGTTGATGTCCAGCACGTGTACGTCCACGATAACCGGAGCCTCAGACTTCCCGTCGGTGGCCGTGACTCGGAGCGTGTATCTGTCTTTGGTCTCTCTGTCCAGAGCTTCCTTCACGATCAAACCCCACTCGCCCTCGTCCTCCTGGATGATGGCGAACTGGCCCAAAGGGTCCCCATCTGCATGCAGGAAGAAGCACTAAGTTACAAGACCAGCAGTTTCTCTTTATAACCTCAGTAAGTTTGGTTTGTTGTTGTTTTTTTTTTCCCAAATATGGAAAAAAGTTGCAGTCAAGTCAGACACTTTCCAGCAATTTCAAGCAGCGTCAGAGCAAGTCGGGATCGAGTCGGACACAAATCTAACCGACTTTCTGGTAATTGATTCTATGCAGACCTGGCTCATCTTGAACGAGCCTCCTTTGAGGATGTTGTACTCATGTTATGAGTACAACATCCGGGTACTTAGAGTACACTGCATTGTGCCATATCTCAAAATATGAACACACTACAGAAATATACAAATTGAGACATAGCTTCTGCATTTCTTTTCTGTGAATCATGGACACATTTGAGCATGCTAATGATCATTTTCATTACTGACAAATCTGGTTTTCTTAATTAAACTTTTGCTCTCTAAAACATCAGAAAACTGTGAAAATCATCCATCACATCTCCATTCCTGGAGAGCATGAGGCCATGTCCTCAAATGTCTTGTTTTGTTCGGCAAACACTCTAAAACCCCCAAAACATTTGAGAACTTGTAACCATCAATTGTTTGGTGTTTTTGCTTGACAAGAATATATTATTCAGTTATGAAAACAGCTGTTTGTTTTTCTCTGGATTGACTAAACTTAAATTACAAAAATGTGGTCTTTCAGCACCTGATAGTTGCTACTGACGATGCATTTTGGTGATCCCATATTACTGACAATAATATTTTGATGTATCAAGTTGGTACTGAATTAAGTACTGAATTGCAAATTTCCAATCCACAATAAATCAATCAGTAACAAACTGAATCTTTCATGAGTGTTATGTGAAGACCTGTTTGTTTTCTTCCATTTACTTAATTTATTTTCTAGTTTGTTTGTTCACATAGAAGAGACTGAGGTTGTGACAGAAGTAATATTTATGTACCGGTACTTCGACATACTAGTGGTACTGATATTGTTATTCACTGAGTTTCTCAATGATTGTTGAGTGTTTGTTGTCTGCTTTTCCTTTCATTCTTGTGTCTTTCTATTACCTTCTGACTAATAAAGTTTTCTTATTTAATTCAAACAGCGACTTTGATATTGAGTTCTGCTGCCAAGCTCTTCCTGATGAATAATTCAATAAGTTGTTTTGTGGGGAAATGTTTTAACATTAGGCTGACTCATCTGGGTACTCTGCATTTTATTGTTTCCTTCTCTCTCTTACAAACTTTCATCTTTTGCAATGAAAACTTTTCTTTTTTCTTCTCTGTCGAGACAGCTGACTGGTGAGTACGACCATCAGCGCTGTTCCTCTTACCTATCGTGCTATTTATCAGCCTAGATTGGTTTGGCATGAGTTGCAGAGTGTTGGAGATATCAGCCGTCAAGCTGTCTGCCCTCTCTCCAACACAATGGAACGAGATGGCACTAAAGCTCAACAGCAACGTCTCTTTCTGGAACTCACAGCCCGGTTACTCAAGATAATCTACAGACCTTGTTGTGAGCAGTTTCATGTAGGACTATTTTCTTTCTACCGAACAGCCGTCAGCTGTATCACTGCATCTACTCATGTACCTAACCTTAACCCAAACTGCATGTGATTATCATAAAGTGGGCGTGTCTATAAAGGGGAGACTCAAGGGTACCAAGAACCCATTTTCAATCACATATCTGGAGGTCAGAGGTCAAGAGACCTTTTTGAAAATGGTGGTGCCAGTTTTTCCTCACCAAGGTTGGAGCTTTATCTAACCTTCTTCATAACAAGCTAGTATGACCTGGTTGGTACCGATGGATCCCTTAGGGTTTCTAGTGTCATATAATACCAGTATTTTCACTCTAACTTTGAAACTGAGCCCACTACAACTTCAAAAATCGCAAGTTGTGCTCATGACTTAAAGAAATTAGTTCTGATAAAACCAATTTGTGTTAACGCGTTAACTTTGACAGCCTTTACAGATCTATAACATTTATGGTGACTATTCGAAAAAGGGTGGGTTTGTGTAGGAGGTCCAGTCCTCTGTATTTCTAAAATCCAGGCTGATGAATTTTGGATTTTGTTGTGTGAAGCGGCTCTGGTGAAGACGGATACGGAATAAGTAAAATCCCCAATCATACTGGTGTTAGGCAACTTTAATATCTAACATTTGCTTTCGTTTTTGTTTCTCTTTGACAAGCCAGTGTCAGCGTCAGGCAAACACTACCATTTATAAATAATCCCAATGCAAATGTGCCTCTGTTATACTTTAGAAAAAAGACTTTGTTGTGACAGCAGAGTTCCAGCTTCAACTGTCTGGAGGAAAATGGAGGATTTGCATTAATTCGTGGCTTTGTTTTTGTTGTTCGCTGCGGGGCATTCAAGTTGGTATTCTTGCCTTGTCGGCCTATAAACCTGCTCCTGTTTGTGATTAATCTGTGGCTGAATAATGGAACATCAAGACTCAGTTGAGGGCGATTAACAGAGGTTTCATTTCACCTCATTGTCTTGATGAATCCCACAGTGAAGCAAATCTTCCATGGGACAGTAATTTGGCTGACAAACACACACTCAGACAGAAAAACACATAAATACATTATATACTATACACATACATTAAACTTTTTTGCATACATGCGTACAAACTTAATCACAGAGGAGCAACACACAAATACACACCTGTGATGTAACACGTCACTAAGCGGTTCTCTAGCGACACGTCAGCATCAGTGGTTGTCATGGAGACGATGACTTCACCAGGGCTGCTGTTCTCCACCACCGAGCCACGGTACACGTCATCGGAGAACTTTGGCGGGTTGTCATTCTCGTCTGTCACCGTCACCTCCACCAGGACGCTGGACGACAGTTTGATGTCGCCGCCGTGGTCCATGGCGAACACGTTGAACCGGTAGACCCTGGTCACCTCACAGTCCGTCTCCCGTACGGTGGTGATCCAGCCAGTGTCTCCGTCGATGGCGAATACCTCAGTGATGTCCACGGTGTCATCAGGTAGAGACTCCAAGCTGTAGGTCACAAGACCGTTGGTGTCTGTGTCCGGGTCGTTGGCGGTCACCTGTGGGTCAAAATAAGCATTTGGTCAACTTTTCTTTTCTTCAAATCTTTTTTTTTTTTTTGTAATGTGTTGACATGTTTTATAATATGCCTGTTTTCTGTGTTATATGGAGTTAGAGGAGAAGATTAATATCATTGTCACCTCTCTGTGTGTCAGTAGAGATACTCATCTAGAGTGCTGTAAACCCGGTTTAGCACTTATTCTAGGTTTGGCTACAACATGAAGCTAAAACAAATTCTGCACTCATGCAATAATAGCAGAACACGAAAGAGTCCCTTTTACTCCAACTTAAGAGTTTCACACATTATTCTAAATAAATAAATAATAAAGAAATAGCGAAGTGTTTTTGAGCTTCATATTTGTAGCAGTTTTTAACAAGTGAAACCAGATACAAACAAAATATAGCTCCTTTTAATTTATTATTATTATAATTTATTTAATATTGAATTTTATTCGGATGTAACTTTCAGTAATAGTGGTTTTGTAGCTAATTTGCCACTAGTTTATTCACACTTCAAGTGGAAGAAATTCCTGATATCTCAGATTTGGATCCACAACTGGGAGACATGAGCATTTTTCCCACCTGAATGACCACAGTCACTGTCTGAACAATATGTGAATCACAGACCGTGTTTAAGAGGTGGACGTAGTCGCCATGACGTCACCAAGCCTCAAATTCGGCATTTTGGTCGATGACACCTTGGTTGATGGCCGTCGCCATCTTGGTTATTTTGCAACCAGAAGAAGTGACGCGAGAGGGTGGAGCTAAGTACAATGAAATGCTAAATAAGACACTTTTAGGCAACCAAAATGTTACAGTTAATATTGATGAACTGACAACACACTGAAACCGGACAACGTCATGGTAGCGACCTGTCAATCAAAAGGAAGCCACATCCTTAACGTCCTTGAAACCGGAGATTGAGACCATAAACTCATGTTTACAATGTTTACTGAGGTAATAACGTGAGACGTAGGCTCATTTTCTCATACACAATCAGACATCTTTTAACAACCAGAGGAGTCGCCACCCGCTGGCTGTTAGAGTGAATGACAGTTCACTTCAGCATTGGCTGGAGGTTGCTGCCTGACATGAATGCAGCATAAACTCTAGTTAACATGTCCAGGATATGTTTAGGGAAACACATGTTGAATACCTTTCACGTGAATCAAACTGAACGGACCTCACACACGTTATACTCGTTCTGTCCACAGTACCAGCTTGTTCCAAAGACCAAAAACGTTCTCACCTGAATAACAGTGGTTCCAGCAGGCATGTTCTCAGCCAGGAAGGCCCTGTATGGGTTTGCATCAAACACTGGCTGGTTATCATTCACGTCTTGGACCTGGATGCTGATGGACACCAGCGATGCGACATCAGTCCCGTTGTGGCTCCCCTGAGCAATCACGTCTATCTGATACCATTTTGTCTTTTCGTGATCGATGGTCTTCTGTAACAGCAACGTTCCGCTTTCTTTGTCCAAACTGAACACTTTGTCCTTGTTGCTCTCCACAGTGTTCCCGTTCACCAGGCTGTAAATGAGGGGCATGTCGGAGTCCGCTCTCACTGAGCCCACCTCCGTCCCGATGGGGATGTCCTCTGCAGCTGAGAAGGTGTAGAGAGGCTCTGAGAACTTCGGTAGAGGAACCTCAGGAGGAACCACTTTGAGCTGAACGGGGACCGTTGAGTTGTAGAAAGGAAGGCTGCCGTCGCGAGCTTTGACTTTAAAGTTGAAAATCTTGTTCTCCATGCCAACGAGACTCTCTTTAACACTCACAACTCCGGTGAAAGGGTTGATCTCGATAATGTCTTCGGTCACCTCTTCGGCATCGTCTACAGTGTAGGTGACATCTGCATTTTTGCCGTCATCTGCATCATAAGCCATGATTTGAATCACAGGGGAGCCTTTATTTACAGTTGACTGAATGGAAACTTGGTACTCCGATGCTTTGAACTGAGGAACGTTGTCATTCTCATCTGTGAGAATAATCTTGACTGTGCAAAAGGCCACTTTTCCGCCGCCATCTTTAGCCATCACTTTGATAGATATGACTCTCTGGGCGGGGTTCTCCCTGTCCAGTGGTTGTGTCGTTACAATCTGCCCATCAGCATCGATGGCAAATTTCTCATCAGCAAGTTTGTTTATGATGGTGTAGTCAACGCTGCCATATGGCCCGTCATCGGGGTCAATGGCTGCTAATCGGATCACCCGAGTTCCCGCCTCTGCGTTTTCAGCCAGCTCTGCTTCGTAGATGCTCTGCTTGAAGTGCGGACTGTGCCTGTTGCTGTTTATCATGTCAATATTGACTGGTGCTGTTTTCTGAAACACTCCGTCAGACACCGCCACCGTCAGGTTGTAATACGGATCCAAGTTCCTCTTACAGACGTTCGAAAAAGAGATGATTCCTGAGGATTCGTTGATGTTGAAGTAGCGGCCTTCATTCCCAGAGAGGATTTTATACTTGAGGTTATTCAGGTCCCCTGTGTCCGGATCTGAGGCTTGGATTTTGATGACTATGTGGCCACACTTTGCCATTTCATCCAGTGTGGCGTCATACTGGGAGCTCACAAAGTCTGGCGGGTTGTCGTTGACATCGGTGACATTTATGAAGACGTGGGCTTCACTACTCAGAGGAACCGTGCCCTTGTCGGTGGCTTTGATTTTCAAATGAAAGTGTTTTGTGGTTTCATGGTCCAGCACCTGTTTGGTGACAATCAACCCACTGTGAGGGTCTATCTCAAAGAAATCAGTCTCATTACTCTCCATTGTCACCATCTGGAAGGTAAGATCTTTATTTCTGCCAGAGTCCCTATCAGAGGCAGAGAGTTGTATCACAGAGGTGTCGATCGGGAGCCCCTCAACAATGGTTGCGGTGTATGTTAGCTTTGAGAAAACTGGCGCGTTATCGTTCACATCCTCTACTTCTATTTCAATGGAGGCCTCAGAGAAAGCTCCGGTCACAGAGTCAGAAGCGCGAACTGTCAGCACATGCATGGCTTGGCTCTCGTAGTCGAGGGGGTTCGTGACAGTCAACACACCGGTTTTGAAATCAATGTGAAAGTGTTGCGAGGCATTTTCCTCCTCAAGGTTGTAGATGAGTCGATAGCCTTCTGGATTCCTGGCCTGGACGTGTAGGATGGTGGTGAACGGGGGGACATTTTCAGGGACTTTCAGTGGATACAGATGGGTCTGGAAAACTGGGTTGGTTTGATTCCTAACTTGAATGCTGAGCTGCGCCGCTGTGCTGTGACTGGGCTCGCCGTCATCTATAGCCAAGACTGTCAACACGTACTTATTCAGAGCTTCAAAGTCAAGAGGTCTTTGAAGGGACACGTCACCAACGTCAGGATCTATCCTGAAGAGGTCGTAGTCCTCTTCCAGCGAGTACATGATGGACCCATTCTCTCCCAGATCTCGGTCGATGGCGGTTGCCTGATATAAAACATCTCCTGGTTCAGATGTTTCAGAAATCATCATTGAAAAAGGCAAGTTCAGAAACTGTGGAGAGTTGTCATTGACGTCATCTATAAAAACTTTGACCTGAGTGGTGGCTGTCCTTGGTGGCATTCGCATGTCTTCTACCATCACCACTATGTCATAAACGTCTTGTTCCTCTCGGTCAAAAGGGATACCAGTTGTTTCAAGGACACCTGAAGTCTGGGAGATTACAAACTTCCCCATTGGGTTTACCACAGAGTATGAAAGAGGCTCATTCAAAAAACAACCTGTAACTTTAAGTGCCGCCAGCGTTTTCACTGTCTTTAGGTTTTCTGTGATGCTTGCTGAATACACTTTCTGCTCAAATCCAAGATCGCTGGCTGTGAAGTTTGTAACATTTACATTGACGGAGGCTGAGTCTTTGTAGAGGCCGTCAGAGGCTTTAACAACCAGATGGTAAAATGGTCTAAATTCGGACACATTGCTGACGGTGATGACTCCAGTGTTGGGGTGAACTGAAAAGGCATTGTGAAGATTCCCCTCGGTGATGCTGTATGAGACTGCCGAGTCGGCATCATGGGCCATGACGCGCACCACCTCTGTATCCCTGACAGCTGGGAACATGATGGATGGCTCGTACACTGGGGTGGTGAATCGTGGCGGGCAGTCATTCAGGTCCAGGACGCGGACGGTGACCTTGGCAGGCTCTGTTGCATACAGTGATGGCTCCCCGGAGTCCTTCACCTGCACGGTGAAGTGATACTCAGCTTTGGCTTCAAAGTCAACCGGTGAGATTAAAGCAATGGTTCCCATACTTGAGTCGATCTTGAAGACGTCCAGAGCCTCCGGTTCCAGAATCTGATACACCAGCAGAGAATTTGAATCTTTGTCTGCATCTGAAGCCTGGACGACCAGAGGGGTGTTTCTTTCTCCCATAACCATGCTGTTGATGTGAGCCGACTCGCTTATTTGACCCAGGTACTCAAGCTGTTGAAACACAGGAGCGTTGTCATTCTCGTCGATCACATAGATGTAGACGACGGTCTTGGACGAGGCTCCAGCTGTGGTGGAAGCTGTAACTTTGAGCTTGTATGAGGCAGATTTCTCAAAATCGAGATGCTTTTGTGTTGAAATCAACCCAGTGTATGGGTTGATATGGAATGTCCCATTTAGGTTGCCACTTTCTATCCCATAATGCACTGCAGCGGGGCTGGAGGCAGAGATGGTGACCACTGGTGTACCGAGGGTGCTCAGTTCACTGATCTCTGTTAGGTATTCATCCGGGGGGAAGGCGGGTGGGGTTTGGTCGGAGATGCGGATGTGGATGTGGACGGAGCAGAGGTCGCTGCGCTGAGGGAAGCCCTGGTCAGTGGCCTTCACTGTCAGGTGGAACTGGTCCTGGGGCTGAAGGTCCAGAGGTTTGGACACACTGATGGAGCCCAGCTCCGGATCGATGGAGAAGATGCTGTCGATGTTCCCTGCAGGGTGAAAGGAAACAATGTTTTACACAAATTAACAAACAAAATGCTACAAGTCCATTTTTATCTTATTTGTTCTCCATTTTAAAGGTCTATAACCGAAATGTTGCTGCTTCTTTTATGTTTTACATGTGAGTTTTATTCACAAGTAAAACCACTTCCTACTTATCTACTATCATACTATTATTATATATATCAAATATATAATAATAATAATATATATTGTTATTATATTATATTACTATATTACTGCATTGCATGAACTTTTATTTTTGCAAAGCATTTTACAGGTCATTTATGTTTTATTCAGTCCTAAAATGTTATTATAACACTTTCTATGACGTCTATGTCTATAATGCATTATAAACATTTATAATGCTTTATAATCTGCTAATAACATGGCATAATTACAGTTATAAGCACTATTTATAGTTTTAAATGGTCGTACTGATTTCTCACAATAATCATAACACATTATAAAACATTTTATAATGACTTATAATTCATTTTATATTGACTTACAATATTACTTCATAACTGCTGGTCACTCACTGACCATTTTTTGCAAAGATCATAGCGTAAAATAAATCCCATGGTTGTAATAAATTATAATCTTTTTATAATGCATTATAATCACTGTTACAATCTGATCACTGCTTTAAGTAAAATTAAAAAAAAACATCATTAAATCTATGTGAGAACAACAAGAAATATTCTATAACATATTTTTTACTTTACTTAAAGCAAACAATGACCACTTAGAGTAACTACTTCACATCAAATGATATTGCATTATAACAGTGATTATATTGCATTACAACAACAGGAATCCTAATGCACTATGATCCTTGCAAAACAAAATGTCAGTGAGTGACCAGCAAGTATGAAATATTATTATGCTTGACCTTACAAGTCATTACAAAATGATTTATAATGTGCTATGATTATTGTTGTAAAGCATTATGAGCATGTATGAGTGCTTATCACTATGATTATACAGCACTGTAAGCAGTTTATGCCACATTAGAAGTATATTTATAAATCATGGGCATCGAACATGTGGTTTCTTGCTGAGAATTTGGAAACCACTGCACAGGACCAAGAAATAGTGGATAAGACAAACTAGACATATTGTGTTAATTAATGAGCTTTAGAGCCAGTAGGTGGATTTTCGATATGTTAAAGTGGTATCGATCATATCATCTAACTCTCTGCAAGAATGGGAAAATGTTGGATGAAAGTTTCATAGTTAAAAATGCAGTTTTCTTGATTCTACTGCAGTGAGCAGTATTCTTTCTGATTTGAAAGTAGTTTATTTAAACAGTAGAAAATAACATTTATCTCACCCTATAGGCGTGTTTATTTCTCTAGCTATAAGCAGGGACAGTCTTCAAGGCTGGACAGTATTAGCTTTTAAAGTGGATGTTCTTTGCTGTATAAAGTATGCTGAGCAGCTGCATAATGTGCTCCTCTGCAGCACTCGGGGTCACTGTCAACTGCTTTGATCATTTATGATCAGGGAGAGGCCGGAGAGACCAACAGGTTTAAAGTCTAATCCCAAACAGAAAATCATGGCTGAGGAGGCAACAAGAGAAACACGTTGCTCCCTCAGGCATCATCACCGTGCCCTTGAACCCTCTAAGCTAAGCACTCGACATCTGAAGGCTGAGCTTGTACAGGGCAGCTCCAGGCGGTCTGTATTAGAAAACGGTGGCAGCTCCCAGGTGTGATTATGTGCAGTTGAATGACTGAAAAGCAGAGTGAAGCTGAAAAGGAGCAAACATAAATTAAAGATTTTCTCTTTGCTGCTCACCAGAGTTCAGAGAGTAGCTGATGTCGGCATTGCTGCCCATGTCCTTGTCCAGGGCCTTGACCCGGATGACCTCGGCACCCGTAGGGGCCAGGTTGGAGATACTAGCCTCGTAGCGGGGGCTGAGAAAATCCGGCGAGTGGTCGTTACAGTCCTCCACGTGAACCACCACCTTCACAAAGTTCCTCTTCACTGGGATCTCCTGGTCACGCACCTGAGGAGGAGCAAAGACATGAGAAATGGTTTTGATCTATGGCCATAAGAGAAAATTGAAGCTGAAACATAACGTATTAAAATATATAAAATAACCACGGAGTGCTTTTTTTTTTTACTCCTCTATGACAGTAAACTGAATACATTTGAGTTTTGGACAAAACAAGACATTTGAGGATGTCATCAAGAGCTTTGGGAAACTATGATCAACATATTTCACTATTTTATAAGTTGTTAGTTGCAGCCCTTATGAGTTGTTTCTATATTTTTGACTCAGTATAATAATAACTGAGATGGGTCTATTCTGTCACTATCCTGCCATTAACTGTCCTGCACTATGTATCATTGATATACTGTACATTACACATATCTTATTATTCTACTGCACTGTACTGCGATAACGGTGTCATTACCATAACGATGAGTGTGTGAATGGAGATCGTCTCGTAGTCGAGCTCCTCCGTCATCACCAGGACTCCACTCTTTGGGTCCAGATGGAAGAACTTGGTGCTGTCTGGATGGAGGCTGCTGTGGATGGAGTACACCAGCTTACTGTTGGTGTCTGCGTCCTGCGCGGTGATCTGCAGGATGTCCTTCCACGGGGAGGTGTCCTCAGGAACCCTCACCTTAAAAACATGCACAGGAGGAAATGAAAAAGAAAAACAGACACGGGAAACAACAGGGTCTTTAAAAAAATCGGACAGAAACTGAATACCTGGACTTCTACGTTTCAATTTGAACACAATTTTTATTCATAAAGGTGGTCCAGCTAACAACAGAAAACATCCTGAGGACGGGAAAATGTTGTGTTAGAGCAACAATTTCAGAGACAGGACCAGAGGCGGCGTTGATTACTGTGATTAAGGAAACAACAGTGATGCAGCAGCCTTGTACTGTCTGTTGGATGTCCTGATAATTACAGTAAAGAATGCCTGCAGAGCTTGATAATAACTCTCAACAAGTGTCTATATTTAAATTGAAAGTCTTTTTTTTTTTTTTTTCTAAACGATTCCTGGTTACCATAAAGACTCTCAAAACCAGAACCAAAATCAATAAAGCATGGCCTAAGGTACTTTAAAACCCTTGGCACCCAATTGGCACAACTTGATTAAAAAAACACACTCCATCTCAGAGGCATGACTCGGTGAGACTTCTCATGGAAGACATCTTTGACTCTTGTGTCTTTCCTTGGGCATTCATTTTTTTCAAAGCATGTTAATGCTTATAGGGACAGTTGAGATTTTTTCAGATAATTATGTGTATGTCTGAGATGCTACCAGGTGAGAAAAGGAGTACAGTACTGTTTGTCCTCTATAATCACAAGAATCAAAAAGCGATAGTATGAACAGACAGGAGTACCGGCACAAGAACAAAGCAATGTGCTGGATATTTTAGCACGTTTTATTGACAGATTTACCTCCTCCAATGGGGAACTGAAACTGTTATATTGCTCTCTTTAAAGCCACCAGACTCCACTGACAAAAACAGTAATTTTACCTCAGAGAAACACAGGAGCTGCTGATCTACCGCTGCCTCGATGGATTGTTTGTTTATGCTATTGTGTGACTTTAGTGAATCCAAACTAAGACTGCTTTCACAGCAGATCTGGTGGTGCAGCTACAAAGCAAGGCTGCCCATTCATTTTGAATAGGGTAGTGCGTTTGGGGTGCCAAAAACAGAACGTAGTAGCCTGCAGCGGAAAAGTAGAAACAGAATAAACTTTTGAAGAACCCGACGTCATGCTGCGGTGGCCAATCACATAACCGAGATGTGCAACCCAGCCATGGAGGAACAAATGACGTAAATACTCGCAGTGAATGATCCATTAAAGTGACGGTGCCATACCACCGCTCAACCCTGCGGCGAATCACCACACCGCCAAATCTGGTGTGAATGCTAACAGAAGTCATCGATGCAGCTGCAGACCAGTAACTCCTGTGTTCTGAGGTAAAATTACTGCTTTTGTCAAAGGAGTCTGGTGGCTTTGAAGAGAGCAGAGATAATAGCTTCAGCTACCCGTCAGAAAGGACTGTGAGACAGCGAGGTAAAGCGGTGAAAATATTCTAAATACACTGCTCACTTAAACCGATAATGATCTTTGTAGGTGGCTAAAACCAGTTCTGCTGCTGCCCCATCCGCAGCAGTACAATTTCTGTGCTCCTGTGTTGATATTCCTTTCTGTTTCTCCAACAGTCTTCCACTGTCGGTAATACACTATGTATGAGCACCTCAACACCACTTTAAAACATCCAAACTATCCCTTTGATTACTTTGATTCTTGTTATTATACAGAACAAACTGCAGTCTGCTGCTTTTCACACCTGGTTGCATCTCTGACCTATAATTACCTGTAAAGTATTACTGCTATAATAAGACTCCTGTGAGCTCTACGACTCAAATGGACTGGATCCTCAACGACTCTTACCTCGTACAGCGGCTTCAGGAAGACGGGCCGATGCTCATTCATGTCCAGCACACGGATGTAGGCCTGCAGTTTGTGAGATGGAGCACACAGGGTTTGAGAAAACGGATGCTCAGCATGAACAACATTAAATTTGGAAAGTGGCAGTTAAGAGCTGCTTCACATGCAGCACCTGAGCCTCTGCTTCCTGCAGAATGTAAGATTAGATTTTAAACCAGAGGTTTTCAAACTCGAATGAGGGCATAAATAAAGTTTTTTTTTTTGTTTAAAGTTGCTGGTGCAGTTCACTGGGTTGAACTTAAAAGTAGCGTTGCTTCTTAGTTTCGGTTACTTCTATCATTAAACCTACACTGCGTGGTGCTTTATGGTCACTTCTCTGCAAAAAGTGAGCTGAGCTGGTCAGTGTCTTGTAGCTGTCAATTATTTTTATAGAGACACTGAAACTTAGAGAAGAATTAATTGTTGTTTTAGTTTGGTGTGAACACAATGTAAATTTAATGATCTGAAAGAGTTCAGAGTTCCTACTCAAAGTATTCTCATTCTCTTTCTTTGTTTAAATCCTCAAATAAAAGTGAAATTCAGACCATTCTTTTCTTATTTCTTAGGTCAGATAAACCAGTTTTCTTTACTCAGTCTTTACTTTTTTACTTTTTGCAAATACAAGACAAGTTTTTACCAAAGTCTGGAGTTTTTCAGTGTATATTTCTAACCTGTGTGGTGGCGCTGTGGTGACCATCGGTGACCCGCACCGTCATGTTGTAGTTGGAGCGTCGAGCTGCATCGAGCCGGCGGGCGATCAAGATGGTTCCCGTATTTCTCTGGATGTCGAAGTCCTTTGCCTCATCACCACCTGAGAGAGAGAGAGAGAGAGAGAGAGAGAGAGAGAGAGAGAGAGAGAGAGAGAGAGAGAGAGAGAGAGAGAGAGAGAGAGAGAGAGAGAGAGAGAGAGAGAGAGAGAGAGAGAGAGAGAGAGAGAGAGAGAGAGAGAGAGAGAGAGAGGTGAGGTGAAGGAGAGACACAGAGACAGAGGTTTATTCCTACAGTATGTGGGTGTCCAGCTGTCAGATGTAATATCTTAGATGGTGTGTCAGACTCTGCGGGTCTGATTTTGACTGGTTGCAGGAAAGATGCATCTTGGCATCGTCCTCCAGTGTGTGAAGAATTGCAGTGATTTCCCTGTGGGGGGCGCTGTAATTTATGATCCACTGTCTAACTTTGAAAGACCCAAACTCCGTTAGCACTTGTCCCTGAAGAAACTTTGAGAAACAGGCCTTTTTTTGCTCTAATGTCACGATTCATGTTATACAGCCACTTATCTACCGTTGTGTAGCAAATGTTAATGTAATTAGTTATCAAGCAATGTGCAGGGCATGTTTTTAATGCAGCATGTCATAGTCAACCTGATGTACCAGATGGTTTGTTACCCATTTAAGGTCCTCAGTGATCTGATCACAAGTGGACAGCTCTAAGTACAGGTGTGAATGCACTCTAGATGCATTGAGACTGGATCACTCAGACCACAATCAGATGTGGTCTGGGCCACATATGGCCACATTCTTTTAGCAGTGTGTACGTGAATGTGTCCACATTAAGGACCGCCTACTCAACTGACGTCCCGCTGGGATCGGCAGGTTTCTCCTCGTGTGAACTGATGTATGGAATGGAAATGTCCTCTGTCCTCTACTGTATTCTGTCAGTACAAAAATATTATCTTATCTATTGGCTACATATCTACACATTATCAGACTACCATACTGTCTGAGATGTGTCTGCACCCATATACTGTCCTCCCCGGCCCTCTGAAGCTCTGTACCCCGCTGTTTCCTAGCACTGAGGTCTCCGGGGACCACCAGTACAATAACCTTTTATTTCGATTAATAAATGTACCCAAATTCATGAATTTGGAAGATATTACTAGGACATTCATGCGATATTACGTCACCACATCTGCTGTGTTAGCAATGTGTTTACTACATGTTTAACTGCATAAAGCGCGAGGAAGTGAGATCCAATCAAAAGTGGTCACTCAAGTCGCATGTAGAGATGCTTTCTAATGCCAGGTGTGAACAGACGTACTTAAAGCTGTCCACTTGTGTTTGAATCACTCAGGATGCATGTTAATGGCAGGTCTGAACAGGGCCTGAGAAGTCAGCAGTGGAAACTGTTTAAATGCTTGACAAGTGATTGGATGAACCATCTGCCAATCAAACTCTTACCAAAGCCAGTCAGGAGAAGAAAATCAGTGCTGTTCTTTGTTCTTCTTTCAGTGAAGAAATACTCTCCATTTCTGATAGACCTGATGCTGTTACAGCTTCGCTAACCTCTTTGGGAGCCTCCATTGTTGCTTAGAACAAACAGTCACCTCAACGTGTCGTCTCACACACATAACCCACGGCCCTACCTCCTCACAGGACGCTGATTGATTACTTCAAATCTGACAAGATGGACTTCCATGTGATCCCATGATTCTCTCATGATGTCGCAACATTACAACAATCCAGGTGCCGTGAACGGTAATCTCATCCATCAGCCATTTTATCCATCACTGTATAAACTGACTTTTGCAGTTGTGAGTTTTGTAAAAATGTTTGGTAAGTTTGGTAAAAAAAAAAAAAAAAAAAAAAAAAGTACAAAGAAAAACATGGAGAAATTGATTTTTCTTTCCTTCATATGGATCCATCCATCACAGCAGGACATGTTGATGGCCTCTTATTTACAGACAGAGGTGAGAAACCAACTGAGACACCCACAGCCTCCACAGCAGCAACAACACAGTCTGTCTGACTTTAAAAGAGCAGTCTGAGTTAAGCATTTAACCTTCACTGTTTCTCCATCCTGTCCTGCTGTCAGAGCAGGAAGAGTAGATGGTGTAGAGATGATTAAGTTCATGTATGAGTAAATGTGATTGGTTGGTCGAATACAACTGGACATGCACAGTGGGAGTTATCCAGACTTTAAGATGACCTGTGGTGAACACTAACATTGAAGATGTAATACACATTTCTGCCAATTTCACAGGGCAGTAATGCAGTCATGGCAGTAATGTGCCGTAAAAAAGGCAGCAAATCGTCAGTAAAAGAGGACAAGAGGACTATAAGTCAATGCAAACAATTAATAGTCAAAGCATGAAAATAAAAACTCTGCAAATGTTTCATGAGACTGGGAAGAGATCCCAACTGATACTAGAAGTTTGAGACTGATACTGATATATTCATGTAAGATTAATAGAAATAACATCAATAAACAGCTTCTGTGTGATATCTAACATATACATGCAACGTATCTTTCAACTTTGTAAGCTAAAACAAAAGTTGTCTGTATGTAGCCTGTTTAGCTTAGTTTGCCAAGTATCTTAAAATACTTGTAAAGTGAGAGAAAACAGCCCCTCCTCTCTACCTGGCACCTGCAGCCGTGATTCACATCAGCAGAGGGGTTTATGTTATTAACATTTAGACCGTTTCCAGTGAGATATTAATGAGTTTATATGGCGACTTTGCTGTTGTAATCATGTCTGCTGCTGCTCTAGAAACAACATTTAGCCCCGTTATATTCAAAATATTCAATTCTAATCTACTTCTGAATTTGAAGACAGGCTGATGTAAGTATCTCTAATTTGCACACTTTAATATTTGTTTATTTATCAAAAGTCATCCTAATATATAATAATAATACTGATATATCTGCAATAAGCTAATGTTGGCAGATGCTGGCCCGGCACATACAATGCATCCTGGTGAAAAACACCACACTTCACAAAGAAAACTTCATATCCTTTTAAATCCTGAATTGAAAAACTGACCATGTTGCTGCCAATTAAATTAAAAGGTGTTCAAATGTGGGATGAGATTAGATTTTTTATTTGCATCAGTGTACTCTATATCTGATTATTTACCGACTGCACATGTGGCTGTTATTCTCTTTTCCTTTCCATTCTTCCCTTCCCTCCTTCTTCCTCTTTTCACTCTTTATCCTGAACCCCCTTGATTTTCCTTGCTTCATGACTGTATTCTCGCTCAGCAGGTCGTTTGTATGTATGTGAGAAAGACAAACCTCATGCCTGCTCAGACCAGATGGTGTTTATTGAGATATCCACCTTGTGAAGGGCTAAAAACACACACACACTTTTGCACCTCTATATGTTTGTATTACGTGATGATTCAGGCTGCACATCATTTTAATTTAAATCACGCATAATTTTTGCATTTATGGGAAAAGAAGAATGAAATAAAGCACTTCTGTATTTCTCTCTCTTCCCTTGCCTTGTAACCAAACACAAAAACACACACTCTGTTTCTAGATGATCGACGGATAACTGGGTCATCCAGAGGCCCGTTTCTGTCAGCTACACCCTAATGACTGAGCTGAAACACTGCAGACTCAGCAGCCACATTGACGGCTCTGTTTAACTGATTTAGATTTCTAAATCCCTGGAGTGACTTCCTGTGAGCCACACGCCGGCACCCAGGAAGCCTTTCATGAAAACAAACACGACTGCATCAGACGCAGCATTGCTCATCGCCGGCGGACGACTCGGCACACGGGGAGAAAGACGCACTGTGAAAGCAATTTTTCACTTTACTGATCACTTCCTGGAAGATATGATATTCCCGCCATGGTTGGAGGTTCCATTCCCTCTGGAGCCAGCCATGCAAAAAATATATTTTACTCATGGTACTGGGAGGAAGAACGTGTACGTCAAATGCCATGTTCCACAGGAAAAATGAAAATCTTCCATGTAGGAATTTCACAAATGTTTTTATCAATCCATTCTGCCATCTATCATCCGGATGTTTTCAGGGCCACAGTGGCAAGCTGAGACGCCCTGAGCCCATCATCCTTGACTTTCCCCACAGTACTTGCTTACATGTAGAGTAACACTGTGTAAGTGGACATCACATACAGAGCAGAAGGGCTAAGAACTCTTCTCGTTTCTAGCAGCAGTTTTGAGCAAACAAGCTGTGATAAACCTGCTGTAGACCACCTGCTGAGCACCAAACAGCAGACAGACACAGTTAGAGACTAGCAAGTGAAGAATGTGAAAAATCTAGCAGCAAAAGAGCCAGATATTTTTCTCAGGAGTTGGTGGTGAGCAAAATAGAACTAAAAGGAGAGTGAACACTGGACGCAAAGCAAATTTTTGAGGTGGTGCAATTGCACACAAAGTCCATAAGCGATAAGAGAGAAAAGAAAGAAACATAGTCCTTGGTTTGGGGTGCGAATAAACACATACTGAACAAAAGCTTCAGTGGTCAAACTTGCATAAATGACGATATAACTTCCCACTGTTCTCCAGAGCAAGGTATCTAAAAAAACACCTGACTGAAACTTAAATTACTGTGGATTCCACTGGTCCTTCAATGTTAAATCCTAATGATTTAGGTGACCTCCTGACCTTTCTTCAAGCCAACCATTAGGCCAGATTCCCTTCAAATACCAACATCCACAGTTATCAGCCTCATAGACATGGGTTACAAGGAGCCTGCTACACCTACTAGTAGGATCAGAAGGCTGTTATTATGTGTTCATATAGTTGAACCATAGACTGTATGAGAAGCAGACATCGTCATGTGACTACGGTTTTCAAGCCTCAAGTTCAAAATTTTGGAGGTCACCATCTTGATTTTTGGAAATCAAAAGTGACGAGAGGGTGGAGCTAAGTACAACCAAATGTTGAATAAGACATTTTTAGGCAACCAAAAAAGCTGTGAAAGGGTTAAAGTCCTACGATGAAAACATAGACAACTACCAGACCGTACAACCACATGGTAACGAGCAGTCAATCACAAGATAGCAACTAATCACTAATACGAACACAAGAACAATGCAAACATCTAGTGGCCATAGTTATTATGACGGGAGATGGAAGTCGGCTGATGTAGAATAACAAGCGACACAGTTTAACCCAGTAGACCACATTTCACCTCTATTTATTTACTCTACTTTTGTTACTTGTGTTTTATAAGTTACCTAACAAACATACTTATTTTAACCCAAACCACAATCTTTTCCTAAACCTAACCAAGTACCTTTGTTGCCGAAACATAATCTTATTTTGTTTCAATTTACAACACCAACAGTCATTTTCACAGCCTATAGTTCTATATAATCTGAAGCATCAGAATGGTCGTGATAAGCACAGATGATGCTCATTCAAATGGCTGATAATATTTGAAATGGGTGCCTCAGGACAAAATTCATATTTTTTGGCTCCTAGAGGAACAAAGCATGCAGTTTGTTTTATCTGCCGCTGTTGTATTTCAGAGTATAATGAGTACTGCAGCCTTTGGCACCGCCAGTTTTATATAAGCTCGGGCTTATATCATATGTTAAGAGATGCTTGGGTCAAACTTTGCAGACAGCAGACATTCCCTTCAAGGCGAGTTGGAAATGACCATGAAACAGATGTCCTTCCTGCTGCAACTTCCTCCAGTAATTGCTTCAAGCTACAAAGAGGTTCAATTCCTCAACTTGTCCCATGTCTGCCTCAGGGTCTCCTCCAGGTACCTGACCTGCCTCAACAGCTCTGCTCAGCAGAGGACGCATGTTGTTCTCACCATGTGCACAGACACTCCGGTCAACTTTACTGCTGAGAGGACATCATTTTTTCTCTGATTTGTTCAGTAGTTGCATTCTTCGAATCACTGCTCAGGGGTTGAGACAATAGGTGAGGGTCAGAAATGAAGATCGATTGATTCTTTCCTCTGATACTGTTCACCACAGCTGTGCAGTACAGTCATAATAACTTCAACAAAAGTGCAGCAAATGGTAAAACTTCATGGCATGGGTGCTAAAATGTTGATAATTGATTGTTTATTTGTCATTCATTTAGGAAAAATGTGAAATTTTCTCATTTGAGCTTCTTACATGTGAGGGCTTTGTACGGATTAAACAAACAGGATATAAGGTTAATAATGAGCTTTTGGTGTGGTAGGCAGATTTCGTGACCTTTGTATAAAGCCAGGCTAACGTTTCCCCTGTTTCAACTGCTTTTGCAAGGCTAAGCTACCTGGCTGCTAGCGGCAGATGTACGTTTACCGGAGAGGTGTTAAAGTGGTAGCTTAAAAATTCCCTACAAATACCAAATTCAATAATTATTATTATTCAGTTATCAGCATCATAGATATGGGTTAGAAGAGACCTGCTACACCTAATAGTAGGATCAGAAGGCTGTTATTATGTGTTCATATAGTTGAACCATAGACTCTATGAGAAGCAGACAAGTCATGTGACTACGGTTTTCAAGCCTCAAGTTCAAAATTTTGGAGGCCGTTCAGAAGGCCGTAATCATCTATTGACATGTTAGATTACTGATTACTGATTACAAATACAAGGAGAAGACGCTGAACTCTAGCGGCCTGAGTAATTATGAGCGAAGGAGGAAGTGAGGTGACGTAGCAATAAAGTCCACCTGGGGCGGCGGTCAGGGGCGATGGATGTGCCAAATGAACACAGAACTTTCATCAAGAAGACGGCTGTTTGTGTCCCATGTGAAAGCCTACTTCTGTTGTGTAACTCGCATGCCATCACTAAGTGCCATAAGAAACAAACATACTTATATTTACCCAAAGCACAATCTTTTCCTAAAGCTAACCAAGTTGTTTTGTTGTCTAAACCTAAAGTTGTTTTTGATTCAGTTCATGTCATGATTCACTTTCACAACATGGAATTAAGAGGTGTTGATACTCACAATTAACTATTCCTTTAAATTGCGCTCCGATCCTTAAATGAAAAGGACAGAACCAGTTTTTCATTCCCACAGCGTCCCTGTTGGATTCAGACCTAAAAACACCTGAATCACTCAGAGCAGATGCTCAACCCTACCCTGCAGGGGACAAACCTCATCCTAAAGCAGAGAGCCACAGCCTCGGATCTGCAGGTGCTGACCCTCATCCCGACCACATCACACCCAGCTGGGACCCGCTCCAGCACACAGATCACAGTCCAGTGAATCCGGAGAGACGCTGCATCCATCCACAAACAGCAGAGAGTCGCCTGCTCTTTGACATCATGATGTTAGGCTTTGTGTTACCACTTGGCTCTAAATGCAGCATGTTGTTTTTTTGTGCACATTCACAGGAGGCATCTTTTGACATATTTTGACAGCGAGGGAAGTCTTCATTTGTCTCTCTGAGTTATCTCACAGCCAGAGAGGCTCGATAGGCATCTGGGTTCTGCTGCTGGAGAGGAGGAAGGTAAAAGCGGAGCGATAACTGCCCGATCATATCTGCATGGGAGAGGAGTCCTGTGACACAACAACATTCCCTCATCTGCCAACAAGATGAGGGTCAGTGATACATGACCGTGGAGCAGTCTAGGGTGGAGTAAAATAAAACTGAAATACGGTGGCCATCTCCAGTCTCATCATGTATCATCAAAATGGAAATTAAAAACGGTGGGTGAAGTCTCAAGTTTCTCACCACTAAAAGTACAGAAAGAAGAGGTTGATGTGACAGTTGACAGGCCATCAGTGATAATTACTGAGTCAGACCACACAGAAAGGAAAACGCTGCAGTTATCCAACAACACAACAAAAACTTCAGCTGATTGACTGAACACAGAGCTGTCAAAGCTAACACAACACATAACCTAATGTATTTACTTAACTCCTGCACAACAGTACAAATATTATACTTCTATATTTCAGTGTCATGAGACCATACTTCAGCTCTATTCCAGTCAGAAATATTGTTAGTGTGGTTAATTTGTCATAAACATAATGTCCTAAAATATCATGTATAGATATGATTAAAATAGTCAACTGTGTATGATATAGTCAGACCCTGAACCACCCGGACCCAAAAAACAGGCAAGGATTTTACTGGCAGTAGAGTATTTTTGCATTGTGGTATTACAGTTTTAGCAAATACTGTAAGGCAAATAAACTGCCAATGTAGGAGCTATTCTGTATGAAAAAAACAGGGGGAATGAATTTGTTTTTCATGTACCAGTATGGTGGCAACTTGCCCAAGGGGGAGCCGATGTGAACAACATGCTCATTGCTAAACATGTTCAAAAAGCTGCAGATTCATCCGACGGGATATTAGTGGCATTGTGTGATTAAAAATAAATAAATACAGAGTCAGGGGAGGTGTAATATCCCAAGAAAAAAAACACAATTTCTGAGATTTTTTAAAAAATTTAAAAACCCTCAGAATATTTTTCTGAGGGTTTTTAAATTAAAAATAATGATAATAATAACTTTAAATAATATTAAAAATAAAATAAATAATACATATTTTTTTAAATTAAAATGTTTGTCAATGAACCGCACTGTTGGATCAAACTCATCACACTAAAGCCGGCCGTCACTCTCATCTCGCTAAGATTGTAGTGCACCCACATTGACATTTATGGTTGGTAAATAAAGATGACATGACAGGTAGCGACAAGGATGGGAAAAATAGAAAAAGGAAAAAAGTGGGAAGAAAATGTGTTTTAAAAAAAAGGGTTAAAAAAAAAAATCTAAGGAAAAAAGATAAATAAGAACATAATAATCAGAAGAGGAAAAAAAAATAATATAAATATTAAATAAAAAAAATTTAAAAAAAATTAAAATAAATGATGAGGAAATTTTTTTTTTTTTTTTTTTTTAAAAAAAAAAAAAAAAAAAAAAAAAAAAAAAAAAAAAAATAAAAAAATAAAGAAGAGGATGAGTATATAGGACAGGTTGTTTTCATTTTACATTATCAATTCAGAGATAGGCAATGTCTTCTTATAGGAATTCAAGTTTCCATCTTGCAGTATTTTTTCTCGTAAATTTGCAGCCTTAAACTGAGAAATTATCCCTGTTTCTCAGCTCAGTAATGTATTTTTACCTACGACAGCCCTAATATGCTGTAGTAGATTTGTTAGAGATGTGTGAATGAGGTGAAAATATTGGGACAGTTCAGTTTTATAATAGTTAATAGTTATTGCTGTTGTCAGGGAAAACTTAACAGTATAATAGAGTAGCGGGGCGGCAGTAGCTCAGTCCGTAGGGACTTGGTTTAGGAGGTGGAGGTCACCGGTTCAAGTCCCCCATGGACCAAGACCAACTGGTTGCTGGAGAGGTGCCAGTTTACCTCTTGGGCACTGCCGAGGTGCCCCTGAGCAAGGCACCGAACCCCCAACTGCTCTGGGCGCTTGTCAGGAGCAGCCCCCTCGCTCTGACATCTCTCCATTGACGCATGTATATATACTGTGTGAAATTAACAACAGAGTGTAAAACTGAATTTCCCTACGGGGATTAATAAAGGTTCATCTCTTATCTCTCTTAGATGTATGAAGGTTCTGCCAACTATTATTTGGATAACGTTATTGTTTGTCATCCATTAATAAGTTTAAAAACTACATTTTTAAACTGTAGTGGTGTAGTGTACGGCCAGACTCCTCAGTTTGACCAGGACTCCTCTGCTTTGTGACAAAATGTAACACGTAAATGACATAAGACGTAACATCCGGCGTCAGCAGCTATGAGACAACTGAATGTCCCCACAGGGAGGCAGAGAGTCTGTTGTTGTTCTGTCGGGTTTGGCACAGAAAGCTGAACAGGAGGAACCTGGGTCTTTCTCTGCAGCATACGCTGCCCCGCCTGGCAGCAAACGGCCTGGCAAACCCGCCTGTGTTTTCCTGCGAGGCTCAAAGGGAACGAGACACCGACACGTCCGGAGTCACGGGGATGATTTCCACTTCGACTAAAAATACTGTCACGTCTTTTCATTTTCATAAAGTCGTCCGTGACGGGCCTTCTCATAATGTTCGGGGCTGAGAAAAGCCAGAGAGGAGGAGGAAGAGAAGGGGAGAGGAAGAAGAGCAGGGATGGCCAGTCGTCCCTCCTATCGTGATCTGGCAGCTGATGAGAGGAGGAGCGCTGCTGATTTATCCTCACAGAGAGAAAACTGTCCCGCTGATGCCGCTGACACCAAGACCTTTTATTCCTCTACGCCTCCTCCTTTTCCTCCCTATTCATCCATCACTCTAGGAACACTTAAGCTTCTGTGCTTTATCTATCTTTTATTTGTATCTATTTATGTTGAGTCTATCCTCTCACATTTAGCTCAGGATTTTTGGTTTAAATTGTCCTCTCGCAGACCACAAAAAAAGCCCTGATGGCTGCGAAGCAAACGTGAAAAAATGAACGTTAGGTTATTTCGTGATATATACATATTTATAAACTGAATACGCAACTATATACACAACTTAATACATAACACAAATCATAAATGCAAACAGGACATTGTGCTAAATTTGCAAAGCTGTGAAGATTTGGCAGAAACTATCATGGAGAAACATTTTTTGACTGTTCCATAGTTTTGTCTTTGTGTGTCCATGTGCATGTGTGTACCTGTAGACTGTACTAGTGGAAGCTGAGGGTATACCTGGGTATCCAAGGTGAACAAGGTCAGTCAAAGCTAACCGTCACGCCCCTCTTCTGCTAAGCCTGACAATCCCCCTCTAAGGCACGTCAAAATCTCCTGTCTGTGATTGTCTTTCAGTGGCCACAGTGTCTTCTCCACGGATTAAATGATCACCTCAGACAGAAAACATGCAGCTTCACGACCACTTCAAAGCTCTTTGTACCTCTTCAAAGCTCTCCACACCAAACTCACTCTCATGCTCTGCCATCGCTGGTCGCCATCTTTGTTCTTTATTATCTTTCTTGTAAGTTTTTCAGCTTCAGGATATGACATATGGCAGGATATGAGAGCAGCATAGCGAGCAACCACAAATGCTGGGTGAGAGAGTTTTAACTACCAGACTTCCAGGGTGTTTTGTCTTTTAACTCTTTCTATGCCCAAACTGCCTCATGCTGTTTCTAAAAATAAGGTCAAATGATAATCCAGCAGGGTTAAATTAGTAGCCAGCTGACACTGTACTCAGCCCAAATGAACTGTGCTTTTTTGTTATCCTGATCTGATTCTCCCAGGGCATAACCATGAGCATCTACACTGTGGTGGAGGAAAATATGCTCTGATCATAACATGTTGTCAATGGGGCATGGTTATCCCACAGATTTAGGCCAAAGCACTGGCTGGTTTCAAGTTGCTACAGCCGCTGACTGAAGGTCCGTCTCCGGAGGTTCGTCTCCCCCCGGCGAAGTAGTCCAAGTTACTGTAGCTGTCATATTTCCCAGAGATGGGAAGACTGGGATTATCATAAAGTGGGCATGTCTATAAAGGGGAGATTGGTGGGTACCTATATAACCCATTTCCGTGCACATATCTGGACGTCAAGGGACCTCTTTGAAAATGGACATGCCAGTTTTTCCTCGACAAAATGAGTTTGGAGCCTTATTTAACCTCCTTCACCGCTAAAACATTGTGTAGTTGTCCTTTAAAATGACTTCTACATCTCCTTTCCTGGTTTTTCATATATTAGTGTGACAAACATATATTTCCTGCACTGCTAGTGTAGTTTGAAAGCAGGAAATGTTCAGTCGATAAAAAACAACACTGAGAATAGAACCCATTTTCATTCGCCTATCTGGAGGTCAGAGGTCAAAGGATGCAAATTTGGAGCCTTATTTAACCTCCTTGTTGCAAAGCTAGTATGGCCTGGTTGGTACCGATGGATTCTTTAGGTTTTCTAGTTTCATAGGATACCAGTATCTTCAGTCTAACTTCAAAACTGAGCCTGCTACATCCTCCAAAAGCACAACTTGCATTAATGCATTAAAGGAATTAGTGGTAAAACAAATTTGTGCAAACGTGTTATTATAGAATTATCTTTGACAGCCCTAATTTTTTTTAATGTGCAGCAATTCACTTCACAATGACATCTAATTATGCTGATTCCTAGCAGAACATCTTTTAGTCAAATACAACAAAAAATCTACCTATTAAATGAGTTTCTACTGCAAATGTCGTCAACTGCCGTTAAATTATTACTTGTAATTGTTGTGTACCCCTTTGAAAATGGCCATGCCAGTTTTTCCTTGACAAAATTTAGCGTATTTGAAGCTTTATTTAACCTCCTTCGCCACCAAATATTGCGTAGTTGTCCTTTAAAATGGCTTCTGATAATCTACCTCTCTCTTCTTGGTTTTCATACATTAGTGACACACTCAAATATTTCCTGCACTGCTAGAGGAGTCTGAGAGCAGGAAATGTTCAGCTGATCGAAAACATCAACACTAAGCATCAGGTCTTTCTGCCAGTCCCTCAGGATTAAAGAGTGAGAGCTTTCAGGGAAAAATCCTGTGGAAATATCAGCTTATATATCCACAGGAGCGAAAAAAAAAAAAAAAAAAAAAATGAAGCAGCTGTTAAAGAGGTTAGGATTCAATCAGGGATGCTGTTCTCACTTTTGTTAGCATGGAAACTCTTGCTGTGCCCGTACAGTCGTTGCCACTTCCTCCACCTCCACATATAATTTATAACCCAACACCTGAAAGTCACACAAGTGTTGGTAAGCTGGACGAAACCTATTCTGGGAAACAACTAAAGAGACTGATTCAGAAAAAAGTGAAATAAATCACAGCACTTCATAACAAAACAAGCTTTGGACACACTGACTTTCATGGATCATCCATCCTTATGAGCCGCTACAGAAACAGGAGACAAGTTATTTGTCTGTAACCTGTTTGTGTTCTCCGGTGAGAGCCGGCGCTCCCCGAGTCAGCACTTTGGCGAAAGTGGCAATAAGGTGGATGTCAGATATAATAATAATAATATGTTGTGCTTTGTGCCTCAGCTGCAGGAGTTTAGTGATCTATGTGGGGTCATTACACAGTGATCACTGAGCTCTGATTCAGCTGCTTTTTGTGTTTTGTTTCTGCCCTTTCCTGTCACACTGAGCATCTTGTGGAAATAAAAATTAATCGTTTTTTTACTTCCTCCTTTGTCTTCTTTTAGAGAACGTTACCCTCATTTGTGTGATGCTTGTTTTTCATCTTGAACTTTATTCTGTCAGAAACAAACATCTGCAGATCAATACAGAGTGTCTGTGTTCGTTTCCTCTCACCTATGATGTCGAACCACCGCTGCCGATGCGTCTCCGTCATGATGATGCCCACCATGTGAGTGACAGGCTCCGTTTCCATGACGGCGAAGGTGAAGGGTGGCTCATCGAACGTGATTGGTTCAACAGAGGGCGGCGGGTGGGCGATCCACTCGATGTCGAGTCTCGCCGTGGACGAGCGTGACGGGCTGCCCTGGTCTGTAGCTTTAATCTGGAAATTAACATACAAATGAAATTAAGATTTTAATGTGTTTAACTAAATGGGTGTATAACAGGCCTTTGCTCTGTATAACAGACCATTGTTTTGTATAACAGACCGTTGCTATGTATAGCTGACCACTGCTATGGGTTCAGTTCTTATGTCAGACTGACAGGCTGTACTTGTGTCATATTATTGATTTCTGAAGTAAGTAGCCATTTATTAAGCAGGATAATGTACAAGTCATTTTAGCAAAATAAATCCCTTCACCCGATGCAGAGCGGAGTGGTGGACCCACGATGCAAAGCCCTCAGCCTCGGCTCCACTCGGCATTGCCTTGTCAGGGTTTATATCACAACAATGCCTGGCTCGCTGTACATCATCCCTTATTTTTCAGGATGGCTCTGGGAAAGCGGTGAAAAAAGCTGGTCTGGGGCCTTGTATGCCAGCTGCAGAAAAACCTAAACGGCTGTGTATCGGCCGATTTGGCTCCTCGATGATCGGCACTGAGGATCATCCAAAAAAGTGATCTCTATACATCTGTGAGCCGTCTTCAAGGACTTCCATCTTCACTCTGTACCAGTGAGCTCGGGGCTGAGCGCTACAAACAGGGTTGGGGAAGTTGTGAAGTTTGGAGGGAGGGCCTGACATACTGTTGGTTTTGTTCTTTGTAAGATTTGTTAACGATAAGAAAACGTAGAATAACACCTGCCCCATCCTTCAAATATCCGTAACGGAGCTCAACATCACAGAAACACACTCTTGTTCTGTGCGTCAACAGAAGAGTTTTGATGTTTCAGAGGTTTCCTGCTGCTGAGAAACCTCTCTGGCCTCTACAATGCAGAGTGATGACAAGTACAAAGACCTCTAATTGGCTTCAGAGCAGGTGTTAGTGAAGTGCCTTTAAGCATGGGTAATTTAGTCTCTTTAGCAGAGCTGGTGTGCTTTAAAGTCTCCACACCTTCTACAGAGACACGTAAATGAAGCACAGCTCTTTAGAAAAGTATTTACCTCAAGTCTGTCGTAATACAAACTCTTCATCACGCTTGGTGACAGACAGGAGACACGTTCTTGGTTCGTAGCCACACAACTCCATGTTGACAACTGTGAGTGAAGCTCTGGACGCCTACCGTGAGAATGCTGTAGTTTCCCGGCCAGAAGTCGCCGTGTGATGTCACCACACCCGTCACCGCGTCAATCTCAAAACCCTCGTCCTTGTTGTCTTGGAGCTTGTAGGTCACCACGGCGTTTGAGCCCTCGTCGTCGTCACGGGCAACCATCCTGCAGACTTCCTGTTTACCTGCCCGCTGCCGCTGCTCCGGCAGCTTGACATGGAAAAGTTTGTCAGTGAACTTTGGTCGGTTGTCGTTGGCGTCTAGAACTCGGATCACGACGGTGGCGGTGGAGCGCAGAGTCGGAGATCCGTTATCTGAAACGATTACCTGAGGATTAAGAAGAAAGTAAAATAATGATAATTATATTATTTTAAAGCTAAATTAAACCACGTATCAAATAGAAAAAACTGCAACTCACAATTGCATTCATTGATTAACCTGTCCATCATTTTCTCAACTAATCAATTAGTTGTTTGGTGAATAAAATGGTGACAAATGTTAATCAGTGTTTTCCAAATCCCAAGACGACGTCTTGTGTCCACAAATCAGAAATATTCAGTTTAGTGACACAGGAAAAGAAACCACAAAATTAAGAAGCTGGAATATTTTTTTTTTGTTAAAAAAATACTCAAACAGATTCACTGATTATCAAAACAGTTGATAAATTTAATAGTTGACAACTAATCAATCAAACACCTATTTGTTTTTAACTATTTCATAGACTAAATATTAATTGAGAAAATACACAGCAGATTAAGTGATAATGAAAATAATCACAGCCCTACTGGGGATTTTTCCCTGCTTTTACATAACTTCAGGGCCACCTTAATTAATAAGGTCTGTTATTGAATAATTTGGCTGTGAAAATTCAGTCCAGCAAAACTGTGAGATGTGGTTGAAAATTCCAGATAAAGCGATTGCTAATGACGATAACAGCGAGCTGAGGGTTTTTTGTTTTGTATTTTGTGATGTTTAATATTTTTATTTCTGATTATTTAAAGATAAATTCATGGATCTGTATTTTTTTTCTTTTGAGATTTAAATTGACATTATTCTGAAACATGAATCAATGTTTCGATGTAACTTAATAAGAAAGATTTAATTTCAGCGCCCGATAACTCTGGTATCTTTCTAATGGCCGATGGCATTTTGGTTGATTCTGACACCCCCACCATCAGGTATTTTCATGCTTCAAGTCTATTTTTGTTGCATTTAGTGAAGCATAATCTGCGTAGACAGCTGTTTAAATCACACAAATATCAAGTCGTCTATTATATTTGTATGATCCAATATCACAAATCACACATTTGCCTTGGGAGGCTTTACAATCTGTACAGGATACGACACACTCTGTCCTTCCTCTGTCTCTCTGATCACATGAAAAAAACTTAACCAAAAAAAAAAACAACAGAGGAGGGATACCTTTTCCATCTGACAAAATAAAAGTGATAGATAAACTGTAATATGAACATATATGAAGAGATGGATCCAGAGATGTCTAGCAGCTTCCTGGCATTGCTAAACAGATATCCTACTGTATATGGGTCTTAAATTTATTAACCATATTGATCAAGGCTCCTTGTCTGTCTGTTCGTTTCACTGTAGGCTGATTCCCCTCACTCACTCTGGAGGGTGAGGGAATAAAATCAGTGAATCAATATATTCGAACACTGTTGACATCTTCCGACAAGCACGCATGAAAACTATTTTGGAGCAGTAAATGTGTGCAGTCAGTCAGCCTGGTGAAGGCAGGTTAAGGCTGGCCGACCCTAGAAAACTTTTTTAAATGTGTAAAATGTGAGAGAGCCCACACATAACGACGTGTCATGTTAAATCTATCAGTCTTGTTCCAATAGTGTGTGGAGAGAAACAGCACAACACACACTAACAGATTCATTCACGAGCAACAAGAGTCTGACTAAAGTCCACAAATCTCACAAAATCTCTCGATCAAATGTGACTTTAGTGTAAACAAACATGGCCGACGACGGGCAGGAAGAATTAACGATGTTAGTTTTACTTTGTACTGAAAACTCATTGAGGATGGATGGATGAAGCCATGGAGATCTCTTAAATAAACACTGTGAGAAACACATGAGATTAGCTCATGCATTATTGGTGATTGTTGGAAAGAGTAACGACGACGGTTTAGCTGAGTTTCATTTTGTTTCAGTCCAGTTTGAATGAAGTGTTTTACGATGCTCCAGTATGGAATCGGTCCTGAATCGGTATGGCCAGGATGTACTGGAGCATCTGGAAGAGATCATCTTTAGACCCATCAAACAATCAGGGCTTTGTTGATGACGGTCGGGAGGAATCAGGCCCAAAATCAGCTTGGTTCTCATGTAGTGTGAACCCAGCAGTAGCCAGCCGCTGTCCCGGTAGCTGAGTGTAGAGACATCTGTTAAAGATGGAGTCAGTGCAGACTGGATGACAGAACCGCTCACATCTTGCTTATGTCTCGCCTCCAGGGGGGATTCACAGTAAGAATAAAAGGGAAAAACTATGTTGCTCACAAGTTACAACTGTTGTTGTTGTTGTGGCTGCAGTGCATTGTGGTCTATCTCCTGCTCCAGTGAATGCAGAAAATGGCTCCCGTGTTTCCTCTGCTCTTTGGATTTTTCCCTATATGACTGCTCAAAATTAAAACTGTTAAAGGAAGCCCTCACTCTTCAGCTCTGAAGCCAAATCCTGATTCTATCCTGCTATTAAAGCCCACTGAAACAGATTAAAATATCCCAACATGTGGTTTTATTTTCAGTATGTTAGCAGAACAATAAAATAGATTGTTGTCTTCAGTGACCAGTTTAAACTCTAAAAAGCATTGTGTAAAACACGTACAAGTTTGCCTTTTTTAAACAGCCTGTAGATCATGTTATACTGTCTTGGATTTATTGGCACTCAGAACCTCAGACACACCACATAACACCATTTGTTTTTTCCCTGTCTCTGCATCAATCCGAAGAGAGGAGAAAATGTTGATTGTAAGAGTCTCACCTCGATACTGTGCTCTGGTTTATCCTCCCGATCCAAGGCTGAGAGAGTGCTGATAACACCTACAAACACAAATAAAAGATCAATGTTGTTAGAGTATGAGAGTCTCAGTCCTGGGAAGAGAGAGTGCTAATTACACCTAAACAAACAAACACAAACACAGACCCCAGTTTTACTGCTGCTGCTGCTGTTGTTGTAGGTGTGTTTATGTGTCTGAGAACAGTAACAGAGCTGAGAAAACACCGGCTGGTTTATGGATGTTGTTTCTGTTGTTATTGTTGCTGCTGGTTTATTTGTGTGGGTTTGGGTACGTCTACCTTAAACTTTATCCTCCTGTTTGTGTAGAGAGAGTTTACTGTACCCCAACACGAAAATTTGGCAAATGGCCTGATTCTGAATTTTTGTTTCACTTTGCAAATCCACTAAAGGAGAAATAATCATCAACAAAAGAGATAAAAAAATGTAATATAAGAATGATAATAATAATAAAAGCATATGAGTTTGGCAAAAAAAAAAAACAGCAACTAATGGCATCTCATGATCTTCCTCAGTGGGCGGAGTTGAAAGCTCTGGACAAAGCTAGTAAATGGACCTTGAGTTTGAACTTTAATACGCAATAATGCATCAAATTAAATTAAGGACCATTACAAACATATAAGTATATAAACCAAATAATATCACCACACGGCAGATGAATTCAGAACAATACCTCTCTTTACTCGTTGACTAAAACTACCAGTTTCGTGTCCTGTGCTGCACACACCATATTAGAACTTCCCCCGGCAGCGTCTAATGTTTTTCCAACCTTCTCATATTCAGCCAGCGCCGTGGGTCACAACGGACCAGCGGCCATCTGACCCGGACCGCCCTGAATCCCCGCCAGATCAGCACACTTTCTGATGCTGCCGTTACGCCGAATTCACACCAGAGCAGCGACTAAGTGCGGCCAGAGCTCATCGTCCTGGGGCTGTTTGATTCTACGGAGAAGTGCAGCCAAACTAAAATTTAAAATTTAACATTAAAAAACTTTCAGCTGCGAAGTAAGGCCAGTGAGTATCAACAGATCCAGTGACATGTTGACCTACAGTATGTTACAAAGAGCTTCTTTCCACCTGAAACATGTGGTTATGCCTCCCAGCCACAGAAAAGTGGTGTGAGTTTGGCGTTACACAAGTTAGACCCAGTGTTGGCTGAATTTGAGCTGCTACAGCTAGATCATCTTGTTTGACCACTTGGTTCAAGTTTCGTGGGCTGGACGTATCGAGCTGGACAGACTCATTTGCGTAAAGCAGGGGACCTGGTAGTATCATTTTAGTTCATCATGTTTATCCCCACACCTTGAGGACCTGTCCGAGAAAATACTGTCTCACATGAAACCGCTCTGTGGCACAAAAAAAGGTTGGGGATCGCTGGCGTAAAGGACTCATTATGAAAGAGCAACAACCAATGAGGAAACGCCAACACTCAGCCGAGCAATCGTGTAACTTCATCACTCATCACTCAGTCAATGCCTCAGTGACAGACTTTTGCGTTTGCAGGGCTGGGCCTCTGCGGTTTAGCCAAAAAGCCACAGGCCGACCACTCATCAACAGCAGCAAACTGGCGGTTTGGTGAATCAGTGTTTGTCTGAACCGCTAGCGTGTTTGTTTCTGATACAAGATATAAAGTATGTGGCTCAGCAGGTTATTCACATTTGGCTGCTGTTTGTTGGGAGTCTGTTTGTGCATTTGCAGCTGTTTCTTCACTTCAGACCTACACAATAACCTCCCAGGGACACTTATGTACTGTATAAACATTATTATTTTGTGTTCTACTCGTGTTTTGCACACTGTCAAAGATAAACTGTAGGACTCCTCAGAGATTAGTTATCATGCTCTTTAGTTTAGTTGAGAGCCCTTACTTTGTTGTATGCTGATGTATTTTGTGCCATCTTATCTCTTTTTTTCTGCAGCTTAGACTCAATTTCCCAGTTGGGCTTTTGACCTCATCTCATCTAATCTAAATAAATGAAGTGAAGTGTTTAAGGGTGGCTATTAGCTCTAATAGGGAGAGCAGAGACACACTGGCCGACACAGGAGGGCTGCTAATGCTGCTGGCTGCATAATAACAGGGGTCAGGTGGATTAGTGTGTGGATAACACATAGATGAGAGTGTGTGTACGTTTATTCCCTTTCACACCAAAGCAAGGACTTAATGCTGGTGTGAAATGATTTGTGTTTTATGAGAAACTCCTCGGGTACTCCTCAGATACTCCTCAGCTTCTGAAAGGAGGAACATCAGGTTCTATAACATGAATCACAACACAGTTACTAGACCTAACCTGAAGCACCACATGGTTTGTTACACAGGACCATCTCAGAAGCCATTGGAAACCATTTGGATGAACCATCTGTCAATCGCTGTCCATCATAGGCTAACTTAAACCAGCTAAACAAACCATATGAAGTAGAAATACTAATGAAACACTGAGAAAGAAATGCTCCCCAGTTCTGATATGGTGTAGGAATGAGTCCTAAAACCAGAAATGACTCAGCATGTTAGCACTTCCGCTTTGTTCTACGATATAAAATACATCAGTAAATAGCCCACTGGTGAATTTTTGAAGCTTTTGTGTGTCTTACAAAAGCGGTTGCTAAGAAGCTGCTAAATGAGACGACTAAACATCATCACTCCTTTACAGCCTCGTTGTGTATGCTCATGTTCATGCAACTGTGGTGTAGTTCGTTTACAGCCTAACGTTAACTTCTTAACTCTGGCGACTGTATTCACGCTTTAAAAATCATAAAGTAATTTTCATTAGTAGAGATTATCTTGCTGACATGTCAGTATCATAAACCAAAGGAACAATCCCATTGGCGTTTTGTGGAGGGAACCAGGGTGTTGCTAACTTCCAGGGTGGCCTTCAAAATACATCATACCTGCAGCACTTTATTGCAGCATCTACGCAAACCTTTTGTTTATCGCAAACGGTGAAACAGGGCAACCCAGACAGTTTTTGTGGGCTGTCTAGATCAGAAAACATGATTCAACAAGTCGTTCAGATCTGGCTCCCCTTCATATATCACATGCAGGCTCATTAGAATATATCACCCAAGGCTTGAGATCTACCTTTGCAAGGTGCACCATATTTCCCTCTCAAGCCAATCAGAGCAGACGGAGCTTTTTCAAGAGGGGGGTCTTAAAGAGACAGGCGCTAAAATGGAGTGTCTCAGACAGACAGGGAATGCAGGTATATTCACACAGACACTATGGACTAAATAATGTGTTTTTTAAACAGTAAAGCATGTAAAAATGTTCTAGAAAACACCCAAAATACAAGTATGAACCTGAAATATTATTATTATTATTAGCATAGTCGGTGTCCTTTAACAATCAACGAAGGCATTCATGGCGTTGCACTTGGTTGATCACAAAAGTGTTAAAGCTGCTTGACAGTATACTTCACACCCTGCCATGATTTTTACCTCAGCACACCTGGCCAAACACTCTCTAATTGTCAGTTTTGAAAACAAAAACAAAAATGAGGCCCCCCATATCTGACATTATAGAGGTGGATTTACTCCAAAAGGCCTGGGAAAAAGGTGAAGATTTAGTGGGGGAGATAATCTTTTGACAGAAACATAAAACTGTCAGGAACATAAAAAATGTCAGCGGCTGACAGTTTCAACTTCTCCATGTCTGACTGTAACAGTCTCATGTCATTGTTTCTGCAGGTTGGTTTCTGTGAGGCTGAAGGCCAGGCGTGCACAGGCGTGAAAACGGGCAGAACTCCACGTGCAATGTACATTCTCTGATTAATTACACTGATCGCCTCCGTTTCTGCAGACAAAGAGGCGTTAAGCTGTCAGAAAAGACAAAAGATGGGGGACTTATGTCTGGATACATTTCTGAGAAACAGCCCGTCTCATCTACACCTTTCTTTGAAATTGCCCGTTTAGATATGTTCCTTTATCTCTTCTTCTGCCAAAAACTAGTGTGTAATTTTGTAATTGCTTCCTTCATAATAATAACCAACATCTTACCCTTCTTCAAAAGCAGGCAGCACAAATTATGTACAACACAGCTAAGATCGATCAAAGAGGTTTTGATCAATACGTAGAGAAAAACAGAAATTAGTGAGCAGAGGCGGCAGTTGATATATTTATTTCTACTTATTTCACGACTGTCTGTAAACCACATTGCCACTGAAGCTCTACTGTTTTTCTCAATGTGGCTTTGTTGATGCAGTGGACAGCAGGGCTTTTGTTGTTCCTTTATATAGTTTGTGTATCTATTAGCCTATATATTAGCCTCTAGTTACTTTAGTTTACTCTATTAGATGTCAGTTTCACATTATAGTGAATACTATAATACTTCGCACTACACTGCATTCATGGTTATTTCTTATTTATTTACATATTTAGTTACTTACTTAGTTATTTCTTACTGTGCAGATTAAGATTTTACATCTAAAACATATGATCAGATTATAAAATATGACAGTTGTTCCAGTACTTGTTCACAAGGAGACAATATAGAGAAAATGTTATTTCAGAGCTACCTTTTTTTTTTTTATCTAAAGTTTTAGAAAAAAATGTTTTTAACCAGATGCAACCCACCTTGACTACTGCAAATTCTCTCTAAAGCTCCTTACCCACTGGACAAAATATCCACATCTTAAAAACATAAAATATCAAATTAGCAAACAGTTTGAAAGAGAGACTGAATAAGAAACAGATATCAAAAAAGAAGCAATCACCGTAACATTTTCACGGTTTACTAGCGCTGCTTGTGCCGGCCGGCACGTCTGTGACGTCCTATGTGAGACAGCAGGGAAACAAACAGAAAAGCCAGTGCAATGATACCAGTGTACTGGCAATGTGAAAGTAATCCATCACCTTTTTCTAGCGGGTTTTCCTGTCTTTAAAAAACTGCACATTTATAGTGATATATATTGGTGGGGAAAGAGTTTTATATTCTCTTTATGTTGTATTTGTATTTGATCTCTTCATAAAGCACTTTAGGTTGTTGTTTTTAAATGTACTCTGTGAATAAACTTGACTGTATTTGTTAGGACCCAGTGAATAAGGCAGACAGGAGGAGGAGTGTGGGATCTTTCCCCTGCAGACCGGCCTGAGGGTCTTAGGAGCAGTGAAAGAGCCCACTGAGGGTCATTCAGGCCTTTTACGACAGTGCAAACAAGCCCTGCTGGGAGGACATCATTAGGACAGGTGGGGCACATTAGAAAGTGTGTTTTTGTCATTAGCGCTGACATGGGAATCCGGGATAAAGCCTGGTCTCTCCCTCGTCGCCTGTTTTCACTCAGCCGCTGTGCTGGATTGCTGTCAAAACCACGTGAAGATAAACAGTGTTGTCTGGCATGTCAGGGCCCGGTTTGTTTGTTTCCTCCTCTTTCCCTCCAAATTCACGGCCAGTTGGCTACTCTACAGCTGCTGCTTCCCATCTTTGTTAATGTAGCCTGCATTTTGTTCAGTGAGCCCTGTCAACATCACATTTTCAAGGGAGGCACCTTGAATTATGTGACATTTCTGAACAACATTTTAGCAATATCAATGAGGCTCAGGCTCACGGAGTCAGTCAGACACATCAAGATTGCAAGGCAGCGGTCCAAATTCACTCGGGTTGATTTAGAGAGGGAATTACTTTCTGTCTTGACCTAAGAATATAAAATAACTCCTTGAATGACAAATGCATGCAAATCAAGCGTAAACAAGACCCTGAAAGAGCAGCAAACAGCCCAATTCATCACTAATTCCAAGAGCAAACCGTTTAAAAACAAATCCTCCACGCTGACACCCCTGGGATTTGAAGTGCCCCTCATTATCGGATCACTATCTGATCTGATCTCTGCGCCGTCTGCCTGACTTACTAGCAATGCTATCTGATCACTGCAGCCACTCTGACTGGATAAACTTTCTCAAGGTGAGCTCAGATACAAAACATGAAACTTAAAGGATGTGTAACTGTTTAAAAGGCCAGTGGGAAGACACAAACAGATCTGCTTTATGTGGTGCAAATTAAAACAAAGACAATTGAGTTGAAAATGAAGTGAAATATTTCAGTCATCCAAAACATCTGAAGGAGAGAAACCAAAGATAAGGATGATTATTCTATTTCATCTTATTGTAAATCTTAGAAATATATAGATTTTAGGGCTGTCAGTGAATTAAAATATTTGATTGTGATTAATGGCGTGATTGTCCATAGTTAATTGTGATTAATCATAAATTAGTTGCGCATTTTTTGTCTGTTCAAAATGTACATTTAAGGGAGATTTGTCAAGTATTTAATCCTCTTATTAACATGTCAGAATATATAAATAATATAATAAATATGCTGCAATATGCAAATTTATTTATTTATTTTTGTAAATCAATGAACAACACAAAACAATGACAGATACTGTCCAGATACCTCAGAGGTACTGCAGTTAGCATTAAAAATATTCTGAAATCATAACATGGCAAACTAAAGTGGGCATGTCTGTAAAGGGGAGACTGGTGGGGACCCAGAGAACCCATTTATATTCACTTATCTGGAGGTCAGAGGTCAAGGGACCCCTTTGAAAATGACCATAAAAGTTTGTCCTTGACAAAACTTAGCATAGGTTTGGAGCGTTATATACCCTCCTTCGCGACAAGCTAGTATGACCTGGTTGGTATCGATGGATTAATCAGGTTTTCTAGTTTCATACGATGCCAGTATCTTCACTCTAGGTTTAAAACTGAGCCCCTTACAACTTAAAAATCATTGCATTAATGCATTAAAAAAAATCAGGTTAGCATTTCGTTAACTTTGACAGCACTAATAGTCTCATTTTCAGTGATTTTTGACTTTTTGCACTATTATATCGACCAAACAACTAATTCAATATTTGAGAAAATAATCATTAGCTGCAGCCCTACAACAGTGAGGCTCACTGATGTCTTTTTAATAGTTTCTGGACAACAACGGAGCTCTATGGCAGACAGGAAGCAGGCCTTAATACACAAAAAACACATTCCTGACTGGTCTGGCTTTGCTATCAAACAACTTTTTCATTGAGAATAACATTATGAAACGTAAACGTAACTTACATAACTTAGAGACGCTGATTTTCACTAATTTTGGTGACTTGGCACACCTTTGTTTCCTGCACAAACCTGCTGTGGAGTCAACAACTTGTTTGACGCAACAACAGCTCAGTAAAAAGCAGATTGGACTGGATTTCACTTTGTGTGTTTCTCTGTTTCTCAGCACACATCCTTCCCTCCTGAAACGTTGTCAACTCAGACACACAATTCTGCACTGAGTGTGCAGACGGTTCAGGAGAGTAAAAGCTTAGTCAGAAACGTACGTAGAGCCATGAGTCATTTCACCCTGTTGAGACATGACACCAGTCATCTGTACATTAGTAATACCTGGCTCATTTGAGAAAATAAGACAAGGTGGATCTTGTTCTAAAGATCAAGTTTCAGCAGCACTTTTATGTGATTCAAGGTCCCCCTCATTTACACATGAACGCTGATATCTGATTCTACTTGTGCCAATTGTCAACTTATGGTTTTCATGACTGTTATCTGATGATTACTTAGATTAGGTGTCTGAATGTCAAATTATCCTCTTAATGGCTTTTGTACCTCGTGAGCAAATTCCCTTTTGATTTAAACTGCATAGCCTAAAGTATGTGGACGCTTAATATTATGAACGTCTCTAATTCCAACAGTATGGGTATTAAAGGGATAATTTGGATGCTTTAAAGGTTGTATTTAGGGCTGTCGTAATAACCACAATATTGCAATACCGCAATATTCACAAGCAAACCACAGGGGATAGAAAGCCACGACCGCCATGTTCATGTTTTTTCTTTTTTGAAGTCTTTGCGATCGGAGCGCCACGTAGTTAGACTACCATATTTTTCGCCCTTTAAGGGGCACTTAAAATCCTTTAATTTTATCAAAAATCGACAGTGCGCCTTATAATCCGGCGCGCCTTATGTATCAATTGTGGTTGTGCTTACTGACGTCAAACCAATTTTATGTGCTACAGGGCGCTCAAAAATCTGTCAAAATGTTTTATTACAACTTTGGTAAGCTACGAAGCTGCACTGCTGGATGGATTGTCGGAGAGAAATTTATGTTAAGAAACCGAATAGCTTTTTCCACAAATCTCCGTCCCTATTGATCTGCGACTCCATGCGCACCCATCTCACCACCCATCTCTCAAGTGAAGAAAACTAATTCGGAGCTTGCCGTCATTCTGGGTGGATTACCTAAAGAACTCCAACCGCTAGATGTTGGTGTCAACAGGTCATTCAAAGTTAAACTGCGAGCTGTGTGGGAGCGTTGGATGACAGAAGGTGAACACACATTCACCAAGACGGGGAGGCGTCACTGAACAGCTAAGTAACAGCGACGAGATGGACTCTGATAATGACGAGAGCGCATTATGTATGAAAATAGACACGTGCATTGATAGTGCGCCTTATAATCCGGTCCGCCTTATAGTGCGAAAAATACGGTACACCGCAAACGGCAGCTTCATGACGAGGCGCTGGGCGTCTATTGTGCGCTGAGCGCTGCACGCTCAACTTTCTGTCATCATGCTGAGCTTGTCACTGTCACTTTTTACCCAGCCGTCCAATCATAATGGAGGAGGGGCAGGACAAATACCACAGTGACCAACCGTATCATCCTAAATGTTCCCTTCTTATATTTATGTGATTAGTTATGTCTTTTCTCGTTACACTGGCTCTGTGTTATTCAAAATTGATATGTAGGTGAGAAATCCTCAGTGTAAAAAGACCTAATAACCCTTTTTAATCGTTTTTCACCCTGTGCTTAAATATCAAATACACCTGCTTTTGCTCAAAAGAAGAGACTGTTTTAATGTGAGGCTCTCCGGCTGTTTCAACACCTCCTGTCTTCTCTGCCTTTGTGTGACGTCTCTCCATAAAACACAACTCGCCCTCTGTCTGTAATCCCTTGGTATACTGGCCTTAGGGTGTGGACAAACACCAGAGGTACCTGGAGATTATATGAGGAGGGCAGGACTTGTAGCAGCTTGTAGCAGCAGAGCTAATGCTGCACTAATTTGCCTGAACATCAAAGTCCAGATGACTCCGTTGAAACTGTCAAAGATGAACACGTAGACCCCTGAGGAGGGTTACAGGCCTTTTTTTTTTACCCCCACTATTCTTGTTTTTCACCACAGATCCTTTCAGACCACAGGTGATTGAGTTTGTGAGTGACCTCTGATGGAGTTTCTCATTATGAAGTTTCATTGTCAGCTTTGCCCTTTCTGTAGCACACCCAGTTTCTGCATGGTTTGCTCTGCTCAGACTTGCAACTGTGCATTAGGACATATCAACTATTTTTCAGCCCCCTTGTGGGAAATAACTCGCTGTTAGGTTTTACAACTGCAGCAATACTCTTGAATCAAAATGTAAATCTGCCACGATGTGGACATGGCGGCATACTATATACAGTTATGTCAAAGCAATTGCGTGAAGGCACAGAGGTCCACCAGATGTCTTATACTCACACAGGGAGTTTGAATCAAAATGTAAATCAATCACAATGGAGTGAGTCACCTATATTTATGTCCAAACTGCTCATGAAATGGGAGGATGATACCATGCAGGCGCATCAAATTACATCCTTCATCCCAGAGTAACTGTGTAGCTCCCTGCCCGTAAAAGCTTCAATTACATGTTTCAGGGCCACGTAGAATATTTAAATGTCTGCACTTAAGGCCTCTACACCGTGTGTGTGTGTGTGTGTGTGTGTGTGTGTGTGTGTGTGTGTGTGTGTGTGTGTGTGTGTGTGGAGAGAGAGAGAGAGAGAGAGAGAGAGAGAGAGAGAGAGAGAGAGAGAGAGAGAGAGAGAGAGAGAGAGAGAGAGAGAGAGAGAGAGAGAAATAAATGACAAAAATGTGAAATACTCGCCTGTGAATATTACATGCTTTTACAGGCTTTTACTGTGAAAGGTAAGAACAGAAGGAGCAAATCTGGTCTACGCTGCCTTTGTCAAGGTTGAAAGAAGCAATAAAGTTTGCTGTCTTGGTTCGAACTATGGAGTCACCGTGATTTTGTTTTAAAAATCGGCGCAATTCAACCTGTTTTGCTCAGTGTGATTGGGTGATGCCTTTATTTGCGTTGCGAAGGCTCTGAAAAATCAGTGTGTAGGTCTATGTGAAAGTATTTATAACAAAAACAAAAGTTCCAAAAAATGTATATAATATCTATAAAAAAATGGTCATAAAGCTGGAAGGTGAAGCTGCTTAGACAACAGACTGATGATGTGTTTTTTTTTTTTTTTGTTAGGCTCTCAATTGATTAAAATATTTATTTGTGATTAACAGCATGATGGTCCATAGTTTACACAATTAATCTCACATTTTTTATCTGTATGTACATATTATATTTATTACTGGAAACCAATGAACAACACAAATCAATGACAGATATTGTTCAGAAACCCTCACAGGTTCTGACTTTAGCATAAAAAATCTGCTCCAATCAGAACATGGCAAACTGCAGCCCAACAGGCAACAACAGCCGTCAGTGTGTCAGAGTGCTGACTTGACTATGACTTGATCCAGACTGACTGGGACTATCATAAAGTGGGCATGTCTGTAAAGGGGAGACTGGTGGGGACCCAGAGAACCCATTTACATTCACACATCTGGAGGTCAGAGGTCCCTTTGAGAAGGGACATGACAGTTTTTCCTCGACAAAATGTAGCATAAGTTTGGAGCGTTATTTAACCTCCTTCCCACCAAAACATTGTGTAGTTGTCTTTTAAAATGACTTCTACATCTTCTTGGTGTTTTTCATCCATTAGTGGCACAAACAAAATTCCTGCACTGCTCGTGGAGTTTGAGAGCAGGAAATGTTCAGTCGATCGAAAACATCAACGCTAATGATAGAACCCATTTTCAGGTCAAGGGATGCAAGTTTGAAGCGTTAGTTAACCTCCTTCTTCCCAAGCTAGTGTGGCCTGGTTGGTACGATGGATTCTTCGGCTTTTCTAGTTTCATATGAGGCCAGTATCTTCACTCTAACTTTAAAACTGAGGTTGCATTAAAGCATTAAAGAAATTAGTGGTTTTAAAACAAATTTGTGCTAATGTGTTATTATAGAATTATCTTTGACAGCCCTTTTTTTATGTGCAGTAATTCACTTTACAGTGAAATCTAATTATGTTTCTACTGCAAGTGTTGTCAACTGTGGTCAAATTATTACTGGTGATTGTTTTACATGTTCACTGGTAATGTATTGTTTTACAGTAGACAACGTTTCTGCTCATTCAGTCTTACCTGTTTGGGGATCCACATCAAAGTACGTCCGATGAGCTTCCAGCATCTGGAAGGAGAGTTTTCCCCTCAGAGGAAGTGTCTATGTCCGTGGCGGACACCTGGACGACAGACTTAACCCTGTCCACGTTCTCCTGGACGGATGCGAAATACACCGGCTGAGAGAGTTCTGGAGGGTTATCGTTAACATCCAGGACCTCCAGGTAGACGTGAGTCCAGGAGATCAGAGGCTCAGTCCCCAGATCAGTGACGTACACAGAGAGCCAGTAGTGAGGCGTCACCTCGCGGTCCAACGTCTCGGTTGTACGGATCACACCTGAGACACGTGAGAGGAGAGGGAATTAGGATTAACTGCTCAGATAAAAACACAGTTTTATTTGTGAACAGCACTCCAGTATTTACATGTTTCAAACTGCTGCTGTGCCTCAGGGATTCATCACTTATCAGTTCAATCAATTTTATATTTAATAACTGTAACCACCCCAGAGGAAATATCAATCACTGTGGCTTTCATCTAGTTTAAGGTGCATGAATGCATTTTTAAAAAGTCTGGGCTGGTGCCCAACAGCTCTACAGCCTGACACATTTGTGTTGCCAAAACTAAGTCAAATACCTAGAGTATACAAGAAGCTGGATGCCACAGGGTAGTTGTCGTATGCCGGGGTCGGTCTAAAGACAAGGGGTGCTGACTTTAAGTCACATAGTTTCCTTCAGAGCGGTTTAAATTTGGATACCCTGAGGGAAAGCTAACAAAACCAGCAACGCAGAAAAACAGATGTATTTCAGCATGGTTCCATTATGACAGAGAACTCTATTTGCACTGATTTTATCTGAGCTTTTAGTGCTGCAGCAGGCTACTGGCATGCAGACTGATATGTGGAGAGGTCACAGGGTGTCCTCTGCAAAGGACACACTGATGGAAAAACAGACAAACCACCTTAAAACACCCCAGAGATTAAAAAATAAAAAAAAAAAAAATCACGTTGTGCAACTACATGAGGATACGCAGTGCTGTTGAGATGTTCTTGGTAGCATTTACATTGCACTTAAAATCATGGGATTGATGCAAGAATCTGACCTTTGACCTGCCTAGAGGTGAGCCACTCACTCATTGCCACACACAGTTTGAACTTTAAGGTTGGGGATTCACAAATAAAAATCTACTAATATAAATCTAACATAAATCACTCTGTTCTACTTATTTATTGTATTGCCAATTTCCTTCATTGCACCTTCTCTTTTACTTTTTACTATACTGTATTCATCTGTACTGTTGCTGCTGCTATGACACTCGAATTTCCCTCCGGGGATTAGTAAAGGTTCATCTTATCTTATCTTTTGTGTTGATAATTGATTTCTAATAATAAATAAATGCATACATTTGCATAAAGTAGCATATTTGTCCACTCCCATGTTGATAAGAGTATTAAATACTTCAAATCTCCCTTTAAGGTACATTTTGAACAGATAAAAAAAATTGTGATTTATTTGCAATTAAATGCAATGAACTATTTTAATCGACTGACAACATAATAACAGTCTCCTGTGTCTAGTCTTATGAGCCCCAGTAGTCAACCATGTCAGGCTATAGTGCATAACAAACGAGTTTAAACTACGTCAGTTATGTAACAGAGTTTAGCATAAGGCTGTGCAGGGTGTGTTTGCATTATTTACAGGTTCCAATCTGATGTTTTTTTCTTTAATGAAGAGCTTTAGCCTTAATAACAACAATACAACCAGTGTTTTACCTGTTTCCTCATCAATGGCGAATACTCCAAGACCAGAGCCTTCGTGGATGTGGTACCGGACAACTCCATCTTTGCCCAGGTCTTTGTCTGAAGCTGTAAGCGTCACCACTGATGTTCCCACCGCTGCATCCTCCATCACTCCGGCTTCATACACAAACTCTGACAGCACAGGCCTGTGGAGGTTCTCGTTGACATCCAGAACCTGAATCTCCACAAAGCAGGAGGAGGAGAGGGAGCGAGGGAGGCCGTGATCCACAGCCCGGACCGTGAGGTTGTAAACTGGCCGCCTCTCAAAGTCCAGCTCCCTCTCCAGGATCAAGGCGCCCGTGGAGGGGTCCAGGTGAAAGATCCCGCCCTCTGTGTTCTTAAGGTTGTAGGTGACGAGGCCTCCGCTGCCCAGATCCAAGTCGACGCTCTCAACCCAGACGAGGAGGGTGCCCACGGGTACATCTTCTGGGACTTTTATTTTGTAAACTTTGGGCACAAACTTGGGTGGGTTGTCATTTATGTCTTGCAAAACCAGCACAAGGTCAATCACGGAAAACAACTGAGGGCCGAGTTTGGCTTGGTCTCTGGCTTCGATCCGGAGGTCATGCCTGGGTGAGGTTTCTCGATCCAAACCACTCACCACCGTCACCTCGCCACTCACTTTGTCAATTTTGAACATGTCAGTAGGGGTCAGCAGGGAGTACTGGACATTACCACTCATATCTATGTCAGGATCTATCGCACGAGCTGTGAAAATAACAGAGTTCAGCTCTGTGTTTTCTGGCACACGTATCACATATCTGGGCTGATCAAAAACAGGAGCGTTGTCATTGACGTCCATGACGTTCACTGCGACAAACTTCCACGCAGATGTTTGCGGCGTTCCCAAATCGTAAACAGTGATGTTCAAAATGTAGAACTCTTTAGTCTCTCTGTCTAAGGGGCAAACTAACTGAAGGTCACCAGAGAAAGAGTTGATGGAGAAACAACCATCCTCATTCCCACTTGATATGGCGTACACCAGCTTACTGTTAAACCCAGTGTCAGAGTCCGTCGCCTTGAACTGAACTATGGTGGAGTTCAGTGGGTGGTCTTCAATCAGGTCGATTGACCCCGGGATGCTCAAGTCAAACTTTGGCGAGTGTCGGTTTGTGATGTGAATATCAGAGAATGTGTCTTCCTCTTGATTGGTTAAAATGGGTTTGATTGACTCAATCAGTTTATCGGTGAGCTGTTTGAAAACGCCTGTTTCCTGGCAGCGGAGCGTCGCATCATCGCCTCTGTTAGTGACAGTTACCCTGACGAGTGACGCTTCAGAGAAATGTTTGCCATCAGTGGCCACAACTTTCAAATTGAACGAACTGGCACGAAGGGGAATCGGTTGCCTGAGTGTGACGGCTCCTGACACCGAGTCAATACCAAATACTTGGAGCTCATTCCCCGAATCAATGAGATACCTCAGCTGCTGCAGCTCGTCCACGTCGATTGCTGACAGCTCAGCGATCGTGTGCCCCACAGGTAAATCCTGAGGCACAGTGGAGTTGCAGCCCACCCTCTCAAACAGAGGGATGTTATCGTTGACGTTGTTTAAAGTTATCGTCACGGGACATTCGCTGACCTGACTGAAGGGGCTTCCACTGTCTGACGCCCAAACCCTCAAATGGTACCGCCGTTTCATGAGCTCGTAGTCTAAGTGTTCAGAGGTTGAGATGACACCTGTGAATGGGTCTATTATGAAAGGTAAGGGCCCGGTGTTCGCAATAGCGTAAGTCACAAAGCCGTTTTTGCCTTTATCTCGGTCTGTGGCAGCTACTTTCAAAACGCTGCTGCCAACAGGGGCGTTTTCATCCAGCGTGGCCTGGTAGGAGCTGTGGCTGAACTGTGGGCTGTTGTCGTTTTCATCCGTTATCTCAACCACTATGTGAGTCTCAGCATCCCCATGATTGGCCATGACATCAAATTCATATCGCTCCTTTCTTTCATAGTCAAACTTCTCTGTTGTTATGATAATTCCTGTTTTGGGATTTATCTTGAATTTAGTGCTGTCTGGGTTATTTTTGATACTGAAGGTAACATTATAAGGTACTGACGTGACCGAAACTTTAACCACGTGAGTCTTAAGGGGTGAAAACTCGCTCAATGTGACAATGTAGGTGTCCTCTAAAAACGCCAACGGGCTGTAATGATAGGCCGGAACGTGTATTAGTGTAACTGGAGAGAGAAGACTCGGGAAGCTCCTGTCTTTAGCTTGAAGGGACAGATTCAACCCAAAAGGAGTTTGAGACCAGATAATCCTCTTTGTGGAGATCACTTGGAAGTCACTGCCCTGCACACCTAAGGGGATTATCTCAAAACACTTGTGCGGATCCCCTCCAACAATATTAAGGGATTCCACTGGCTTAACTCCAGCATCCACGTGGACATTGATAGTTATTTTGCCATCTGTAGAGACTACGGGTTTGGTGGGGGGTGCAATGACTGGAGACCGCATGGATACCTTTTGTACATTTACTGTAACCCTGGCAACATTACCAAACTTTTGAACACCAGACATCTTCTTTGTCCTGTCCTCAGCTAAAACCGTGAGGTCGTACCTCTCTGTGCGGGTGTGATTCAGCTTCTTCACAAGGCTGACTGTGCCTGTGAAAGGGTCGACAACAAAAGGATGAGCTCTGCTGGTGAAGGAGTAATAAAACTGGGCATTGCTCCCAACGTCGGCATCTGTGGCGCTAACCCTCACCACACTCGACTTCAGAGGAGTGTCCTCCCTGATGGCTTCGTTGTACGAGGCAGGGTAGAAGAGAGGCTTTAGGTCGTTGGTGTCAAGCACCTGGACAAACACTTTTGTCTTTGCCTGTAAGTCAAAAGTGTTTTCGGCCGCCGCCACAGTGAGAGTGTAAGTGTCTCTGACCTCCCTGTTGAGGAGTGCTGAGTTACTGCTGCGTGTTTTGATCCTGAGGAAGCAGAAATCCCCAACTTTGACGGCCTCTGCTTGGAAAAGACCGTCGTCATCACCTGAGACAACATCGTATTTGATTTCCCAGAATACATCTGTCACTTCGATGCCCATCTTCACCGGCGTCTCGACGAACGTCCGTGGGGCAGAGTTCTCATTGATGGTGGCGTTGTAGAGATGATGTGTGAACCTCAGTGGCGAGCTGTCTTTCCCTTTTCCCATACTCTCCTGACACCTCGCCACATGGAGGAAGACTGACGCTAAAGTAAGAAGAGTTGTTCCTAAAGCTGCCATCTTTGGTACCTCCATGAAGATCCTCAGACCTGGGAAAAAGGAAGAAAGAAACAGACAAATAAATGTCATGCAAATAATAGGAGTGGGGGAAAAAAAATCAATTCACATATGTATCGCGATCTTTTTTACAATTTTTAAATCAATTTGTTAATGACCAGAATCAATACATTTGCTTCATTTGAGTCTATGCAGAGGTTACCACTTTATTGTTGTAGTCTAAGTAATGTCACGTCATATCCGTTTTGTATCTGTCAACAGAAACAAACCGCAGTGAGCTGAAATCACAAAGTACAAAACAGCGGCACGTCCACCTGGATCCGCAGAGCTGGACATCACAGCTAAAGCTGCATGCTAACTCTGTCACGGACTGGAAACGTTATCGTATCGTGGTATCGTGCAGTCCGGCTGGCCGTCGCTCTCATCTCTGTGGTCAAATGGGCTGATGCTACAACTGTAATGCACCCGTATTCTGACATTTATGTTAAATGCATTCAAACGGCCCTGATGGAGCTGATCATGGATGTTGTAAGAGTTCAGAGACAGTGACAGAAGTTGACACGTCTGTCTATGTCCGGTTTGTAAAATAGGTGTTAAGAAAGGGAACTGTGTATACAACTACATCTATGGAAATAAGATTGATTGGATTGTATTCACCAGAAGTATAAAACCTTGATGATACCACTAATTTTTGAGGGAAATGTCTTTATTCTTTGATTTTTTTGGTTGCTGGAAAAGATTTAAAAAATAATTCCTGACAATGATCCTGACATATTTGACTTCAGGACATCTCGGACTACATACAAGCTGAAAATCAAACATTTTTACTGTATTAATTTAGATATTTTACAAAGTAAAAGTCCCTAGAAGTGTGTGATTCAACTTTTTCCCATGGTGGATGGTGAAGTTAAAAAAGTGAGCAAAAAGTGCAATAAATCGTGATATCAAATCGCAATACATCATCAAATTGGCACCCATATATCGTGAAAGTATTGAATCAAGAGATAGGTGTAGCAGTAGCCCTAGTATCTACTGTATAATATAAATCAGGAAAAGAAGAAGCCTTTATGGAAAAGAAAAACTAGTTTCCTCAAATAAGTAGTCTTGTCTGTTTCATCTTGTGTGTCTGCAAGTAATACACACAGAAGTCTTGTACCTACACTATTTTGGAAATAGAGCAATCATTTGCCCTGAGCTCTAAAATGAATACAAAATGGACACAGAATACACAATGACAGCAGAGTGGAGGCCTATGGCGTGGTATCTGACTCCTGTCCCAACTTGTCTTGACCGAAAAATAAGAAGGCAAAGTAAAACAACTCATTGTTTCAGGACCAGAGAGTTGCCTCCGAGCCCTTTCAGACAGGTGGCAGCACAAACGCTCCCCTACAATTATTCCTTTGGTGGCCAAATACGAGCAAAAAGTACTCATCAAAATTATGACTTGTAAGCCTTTGTCATCACAGAGCTATGAGGAGGGATTTGTCGTTTGATGACTCGGTATCATGCAGATGACAGTGGGTGGTTCAGTCCTGATCCCAGTGTAAACGGCTGCATGTGTGCTGTCGGTCTGAGCTGGTGATTGCTGTGTGTGCATTAGACGTCCCTGAAGGCATGAGCCACCAAATTGCTGCTTTCATTATCAACAAAGGATCAAGAAGCCACACTGTTGGAATTTCAATATGTGTTGGCAGTGCAATATCTCTTTTATGAGGGAAACTTGGCCAGAACGACAGCACGAACAGATTTAGATCACTAACTAATAAAGCCGAGGTGTCTCTGATAAAAACCACAGCATTGACTATTTAAAACCTTTACATTGGTCATAAAACGTTTATTGAATGCTGCATTTAATTAGATGGCAGTTGTTCTTTGAACTCTTTCTTATGGGTTACTCTAAACATGTATAAAATAAGCTCTAACAAGGTGCACTCTGGGTAAACCTGGATGATCTGTATGCATGATTTATAAGTATTTTGATTAGGGGTGTGACGATATATCGTGCCGTGCTATAAAAAAGTGATGATATGCATCGAGACAAAAAAAATGTATTGCAGCATTTTGGGGATGTGATAAATTAATATAAAAATGTCCTCCTTTGGCTCTGATCAGCCTCCTCCACTCAGTCACCTCTGTGTAGTCTGGATCAATGTCATATCGAGATCGTTAACCCAATATCGTGTATCGTATCATATCGTGAGCAGAGTGTGTGGTCACACCCCCGATTCTGACTGTTCTGTCAACTATTATACTTGGATTTCCAATTAAAGCAACCACTAAGTGGCATTTAAATAGATTTTGTGGTCTAGTTTCAGTTTCCTTTGGAGCAGATTCAGCAGTGAGAAAATTGTCTTGTCACATTGCCTTTCAACCTAACCTTTATCTTAATCTGTGTTATTCATACTTGAGTGTTGTAGCCGAGATTGTATAACTGATGTTATCATAATCCCTGGAGTCAGTACTTTGATTTAAACTCAGGGTTTAACATTCCCTGGCTAAGCTAACTGTTTACCTGAGTGCAGGTACAGTTTGTCACAAACGTCTACCCTGCCTGCTCCTACGCAGCACCGATCGAGTATCCTGGAATCCAATAATACTATCATTGCATCACCTTGCAACATATTTCATTGGCATTGTTCACAAATCAAGAGACACATCAAGCAATTTATATCAGCCTCATTACACACACACACACACACACACACACACACACACACACACACACACATAAAAATATATATAAAACAAAGGGGAAGAAAAACATGAGCATATTAACTACAAGAAGGCCTTAATTCAAGTCCTCAGAATTAGATTCCCATATAAAAAAAAAACTTGTCAATTACATTATGAGGGAGGAGGGAGGAGGTCGAGGGTGGATGGATGGTTCAAACACTGTTTGTGTCCCGTGTGAAACAAAACGTAACCCATCACCTGCCTATTTTAACCCAAATATTAGGGCCGCAACTAAAGATTATTTTCAGTGTTGATTGTTTCCTCAATTAATCAATTAGTTATTTAAAATATAAAATGTCAGAAAATGGTGAAAAAATTTGAGTCTTCTTTGATTATTAATGCAGAGCCTCTAAGATCCTTGAACTGATATATTTAGTGATTATCATTAAAAGATAAGGCTGGTGATACTCTGTATTTTTCTTATCAACAACAAATACAAAGCAAAGACCCAAACCTACAAAATATAGATATTTTTGTGTATCAAAGCTTTCTTCTTCTTTGCTCTAAATAAAAAAACTCCGGGGGAACTCTCAACGATTTGAAACCATCTGAGCTAAAATAACTGGAAGTGGCGTTACTTAAGTACGGAGGTTACGAGACAAAAACCAGTGCTGACTTCTGGTTTCTCACAGGACATGAACAGTCTCCTGGGTAAACTCCAGTATTTGGCTTTATTTTGTGTCTTTACTGTATACATCCTGCTCACACAAGGATTACATACAAATTGAATCTGTGGGACACACACAAATTACTGTGCTTTACTTTTGGTACTTATAGCTACAAAGTGTGTACCACAGCCTGTGCGAAGCTTGAGGGTGCACCCTTTGCATGTGGATTCCTTACTCTTTAATGACAACAAAAAGCCCAAATGTGCACAAGAAACACAGAGCTGAGCTGAAGAGGCCCGGCTGATGTACGACCACACAGCGCCTGCTCGGATTTCACGACGGCCAGAACTGACAACGGGGAGAACCGGAGGGCGGGACACTCTGCCCTTCACTGCCAGTCCTGACAGCCCGTCCACAGCTAAAAGCAATCCGCACTGAACAATCTGCAGGGCAGAGATGGCGCTCCCTGAGATCAGCGATGGAGAGATATGTCATGCTTCTCCTTTTCACCCTTCCCACTCCTCAGCAAGCAATGAGCTCCTTCAGATAGTGTTATGAGAGAGAATCTAAACCATTTGACCCCATTGTTAGGCCATTAAATCAAACATAAAGATAAAAGATGCCGACAAATACCGGTGTCATACTTTATCTCACAGTTTATATGGGTTTCCCCCAGCGAGGCATTGTACTGAATGTTCAGGTCTGTGTCTCCAGGTAGACTGGCGCTGAGGGTTTCAGTGGAGGGTGACAGGTATGTGGGGTTTTATCTCCAGTCAGAGGTGACAGATAATCTGATTACTGCAGTCAGGGTCACTATTTGGGTTTCAGAGGAGATTTCAGGTCTGTGATCTACATTCTTCTGGTGTCACTTTTCTATCTTTTACATCTAAGAGGCCGGATTAAAATAGATTTAGCATAATTTAGACGAAGTGCTGAGTCCTACTTTAAACCAGGGACATGGTACCTGAGAGTTTTTTTGGGTTTTTTTTGGTGTAAAACATCAATAGACAAACCACAAATCGAAGGTATCATTGCATAAAGAATTGGACTATTAATTTTGCAGTAACAGTGCGTCTGGAGGACATGCATATACATCAAATTTCACATTGATTTCAAAGATATGAATCTACAGGATTGGCATAATGAGATATGAAGTAATCCTCAGTAGTAATTACAGGCCTGGGACAGATTTTTTCTTATCTTAACACTTTAATATGCCCATCCCAGAACAAATCTGTCTAAATTCAAATGCCTCAAGCAGCAGTTTAGGAAAGCCATCCATTTGTTAGCAGCATACCTTCCTTCACATATTAGCAAACAAACTGAGTGAAGAAATCTTTCTGCGATTTAGGTGAAATTTTTTAAGATGTCTATGGGTTTTATTCTCAATCATCAACTGGGGTCTCCAAAATAATATATCAAAAGTTATTGGTTGATATCAAAGCCATCAGTTTTAATGAAATCAACTTTGTTTCTGAGATATCGCTTCAGTTTGACACAACACACTGGACCGTGGTTACCCAATTTATCTAAAACCCAGAGAGCCAGAAAGTTAAAGTGATTTGATTTAAAATGATGAATATTTTAGCAGTTTTCTTAAAAAAAAAAAGTGATCAGATGTTTCTTATTGAAATTCACTTTCTCTTTACTCGTCTTTACTCGTGCTTTATGCACACAGACTTGTACTTTTGAGTTTTAAAAATAAGCACATATTTCACAAGCTCATTTTGTTTCTGATAAATCTGCTCTAAGTGCAGAAATTAGTCATATAGGCATACCCAATTTTATGATTTTGTTAAAGGAATTCAATCATTGTAATCAGCTGTTCTTTTCGATCTTTAAGGCCTCTAATGTGGCCAGTAGGGAGGGATGTGGTCACTGGCTCGTCACATGATGATAACCCGTTTGGAAATCAAAAATGAACTGAGAGGTTCCAGACTAGTTTGATTAGGTCTGGCGATATCAGGCCAGGTCCCTCCATTGTTTAATACCTGGTGCCATGATTTGATTTTGATTAGGGCTGTGATTCGATTAGAATATTCAATCACGTTTAAGCACGATTGTCCATAGTTACTCAAAGGCACCCCGCTGAAAATGGCCATGACTTTGACATTTTTCCTCACCAAGATTTAGCATAAGTTTGGAGTGTTATTTAGCCTCCTGTGCAGCAAGGTAGTACAACCTGGTTGATGCACCTAGCTTTAAATCTGAGCCTGCTACTACCTTCAAAATATTGATTGTGTTAATGTTTTAAAGAAAGAAGTGGCATTAACATGAATTTGTGTTAACTTGTTATTATCGTGTTAACTTTGACACTTTGTCCTAAAAAGTCTGAATGAATAAAACTTGACTGATTTTCTTTTCCTGAATTAAAAAGTTGACTTCGACTATACTCAGTCACTACTACTGACATGTTTAATGTAACACTGCTGTGAACTGACATGTCACTCAGAGAGTCTATAGACTAGACTCAACTGAACCTGAAACTGAGACTGAAAGGAAATGTTAGGGTTTTAATGTGAACGTTCAGAGCTGCAGGGCAGAAACCTCAGGCCATTACAGCTGCTGCTGAGGTCAGCTCACACATGCAGTTACTCTCACATCGTACGCACACGCCTCCCTCCCGGTGTGTGTTCCAGGTAGCAACCTGCAGCCACATGTTGAGCTCCAGCTTCCCAGATCACATTTCACCATCACCCCTATGGCTCCAGTACAGACAGAGAACCGTATATGCAGTTTTATTCTTCCATTCCTCATCTCTAGTGCCTCCGTCTGTCAGTGTGAGCCTGGCTGAGCCATCACTCTCTGCTGGAAGCTCAACGGTTTGTAAATCTGCTGCAGATTCACACAGGTCTTCAGGGAAGTTCGTCTGTTTCTCTGCTGCAGGCTGAGGCCATATGATCACTGCTGCTCATCTCTTTTCTACAGAGAGTTTCAGATATATCAGCAGGCTTATGTTATTAACCTAATAAACGTTTATCACAGGTTTATCAGCATATGTTAGTGTTTTATTCCTATGTCTGAAACTTTTTTTTCATAATCATTAAAAATGTGACATCCTGCCATCAGCCTGGCTGCTATTCAGTCTTTAAGAGGTTGGAGCAGTCTCCGTTTTAAAGCTAGAGTGAAGGTATTGATCATATGAAACTATCCATTGAAACCAACATGTCATGCTTGTTGGGAGGGAGGCTAACTAACGCTCCACTTTGGTGAGAAAAAACTGGCATGGCGATTCTCAAAGGGGTCCCTCGACCTCTGATTTCAAGATATGTGAAAGAAAATGGCTTCTATGGGTACCCACGAGTCTCCCCTTTACAGACATGTCTACTGTATGATAATCACATGCTGTTTGGGACAAAAATCATGCAGTTATTTACATGCAGTACAAATGTGCTATTTTCACCTATTCTAACATGATGTATCTGAATATTTCTGCATACTGGGGTCCCTAACCAGGGTTGAATCACATGAGCTGGTTATCACTGTAAAGCTGAGACTGTTGTGGATCCAATAAGCCTAAATGTGTTCATGTGTGATGATGTTAGTCCCCATGGGAGCCATTACATTGTAGTGAGACCATTTTTTGTAATTTGACCTCTCTGTCTAAAATGACCCCTGTGGTGACCTCTAGGATAATCACAGCCTCATGAAACTTTACAGCCACAAACTAGAGACCTAGAGCATCAGGGGATGGATAGCTTTAATAAATAGACTAAAAATAAGGGGGTTTCTGAGCAGTTTATACAACAGAGGTGCTCACCATCCAATTGCAGAAAAATGCAACTCTTGCTGAAATCTCAAAAATGTCAAAAGTTTTTGATACCAAATCACAACATGGCTTTTTCTGTAGTGTTCCTCAAGGTCTTGATGTCTTAATGTGGTATTTTGGAGGGATTATTGATCATTTTATCAACTCTAGACTGGTAAAAATAGTAAAATATAGCATCAAATCTGTGTAACAAAAGGTATCAACCCTAAAACTGCTGAAACTTATGAGACATTACAGAGCATGGGGATGATCATCATATACTTTGATTATAATGTTCTAAACCCGAAACAGCGAGCTTAAATTTAATTAATTAATTAATGTTTATTCCTGATTATTGGCTAGAAAAACTTGACACTGGGTGCTGAGCTGCATCTCAAATTGATCTTTAGGTTCCCAGCTTTCAGGTGATGTACACCACTTTTATGTGACATCTACTGTTAACATGCTATCACCCCGAAAGTCCCCCTGCCCCCCCCCCCAAAAAAGACAAAAATGGCTAATGGCTACAGCTAATCTAATAGAGAGATAGTAGATGGATAGCATTCGTAGTGACATCAATAAGGAAATCATGGTAGGCTGCAGCTCTGGAAGGGTTCTTATCTTTTTAGTCACTGTCGACTTACTCATCAGACCTGCGTTAACATTTCTTTAACCATACAGAGCACTTCACTTGTAAAGGTGAAGCTATTTCCTGTGTGATGACTATAGCAACACAGACAAGTTGAATCATGGACCCTTGTAGCTGCCAATCTGGCTTTGTTAATCCCCAGGACATTTTATAATGGGAGGGCAGGCTTGATCTGAGGAGCCGGCAGTGCACAACAGGCCTTGCCTGGCCCAGCGGCATACAGGTAGTCATTATCTCCAAGTGTCTGTACAAAAGGTTCGTCACCAGAAAATTGTGGTAAAAGATTAAGAAAGTGGTCTTATAAGGGAATTAAAGGATTTCAGGTATTTCTTTTTTTCATTGAAAACTATACGCCATTATTCCTCCTCCTTTTCCCTCTCCGACTGCATTCATCCCATCAACCTGCTTCCTGCTTTTTGTGAAGTGATTACACCCCCGTTCCCTAAAAGAAAGGAAAGAAAAGGGAGCTGCTGGGATTCGGATGAAATATAATATCCACGTAATCGCATCAAGGTGCTGGTTTGGTTTTGGCCGTTTCAAAGGAATCACTAAAAAACAAAACAAATGCAGCTTTATTCATCTATCAGTTATTATCCATCTTTACAGTTTTGTCCTGTTCACCTACAGTTCACCCGAACAGTTAATAACTGCACCGTTAAGCATTTATGGGCAGTATATAATAAAACGATCAATAACACTCTAGTGTGGCTATAAGCCGATTTAAGGACATTTTTAATTGTTAATTAATTACAAACATTATTAAACATTATTTGAATTATCTGATATATTACGTATTTATTATGATATCAATCATATGTATATTTCTAATGAAGTGCTATCATACTTAAAATTACTTTGAACAATTAAGAGCCAACAGTTAACCTAATTAACCTAAATGTAGAAATTTGTTTTCCCGTTTTTTTTCCTCGTAAATGTATTACTTTAAAAATGAATGAATTTATTAAATTTGCCACTTTAACGTCAGTGAATATTGGACTTTTTTCTTCTAAATTTATGACTTCAATCTCATCATTCTGCGTATTTTCCCGGACTATTACCCCCCTCTCCTGGCTATTTTTTTTTTTAAAATCTACAATGGCCCTGATACACCGTCGTACCTCCAAGCTCATCACGAGTTGCTGTGTTTTTAAAATACTTAACTGCAATGTTTCTTTCATAATCTTCCCGGTAATTGTTTGCTTCAGAGTCCATTGCATTTTTATACTTTTTATACAAGTTAAATGAACAAATAATAGCAAATGGGAGACACAAAACTCTGAGTTTATTTTTATGACTTTTTAAACTAATCAGGAAATGATTTGTGTACATGTATAAACAGTTAACCCTTTCATAGCACTCAAGGATTTGTTTATCACATGATATTAAATATTATTATAGCCATTTTATCCTGTATCCTGCGTTGTCAGTCATTCATTAACCGAATACATTAAAATGTCCTTATATCCGTGCTATACACAAGATATTGAGTGTATAGTGTTTATCCTCATTTGACTGTCCAGGTCCAGTCGTGAAACTCATTTCCTTCCACGTGCAACTAAACTTTCTTTCAGACTACTTCTCATTTGCATAATTGCAAAGTTAAATTTCCTCCCTATTCATAAAAAAATATATATATATATATCCATAGTCTGTGCCTTGGTTGAATCGAACGCGGTAATGAGTCTGTGCTGCAGTATTAAGCCATGATGGATGGAGAGCCTTCACTCGATGTCAGTCTATTAGGCGCTCACTCTTGTATTACGGTGAAAAAAAACTCCTCAAATAAGCTGACTACAAAGCAGAGGTGATGTTTCGTTCCTTCTTCAAGGTTCACAGTCAAGTAACACGAAAATGTCAAATTTGACAATGAGGTGCTGCAGCGAGGTGTTACAGCGGGCGGTCCCATTCAGGTAAAAGGTTGTCTTTAGCATTTGAAGCCTGTTGAAGTTCTCTGGGGTCTGAGAAAGTGATGAGCAGCAATGACAGGACCACAGCATGTTACAGAAAACCGGTAATCTAGCTGATAAATAAGGTTAAAGCTGTCTGCATGTTAATAAAAAGGGGAGGCAGAATGTTTACTGATAAGTTTAGTCATTTTAAGTCGTCACAACGTCATTATTGCCAAAAATGAATCATTGGAAATTGAAGCTTTCTGTCAGTTAAAGACGCTGTTGACTTACAACTTTAAACAGTTTGATGTAACAGTTTGTATGAATGAGCCTCCGGGTTTCTATGAACCCATCAGAGTGGGTAAATACGTCGTCCTCCACCACATCTTTGAGAAAAATACATTATAACCTCTACTAATCTCCACATAACTGGAAGGTTTCTGTAAATTGTCAGTACTTATTTGAGCTGCATCTGTACAATGTGAGGTTTTGGCATCCAGTGTCATTTTCCTCCCCATTACAAATGCCTTGTGGGATTAAAATCTATTTTTCATTATGTGATGCCAGAAAACACAGTGCAAGATTAAATTTATCATTCAGGCATTTATATTGTTTATTGTGTTTTTGGGAGGGGATGAATTTTTATATTGTTTACTCAGAAAACTTGATGTCTGCAAATTTACCGAGTCTTACTGGTTCATGCTGGAACAATTAGCAAACCATGGGGGCCTGGAAAAACTAGATCTACTGTATATATGATGATGTGTTTCGGAGGATCTGCAAACTCCAAACTTTGGGAACAACTACTGATACCATGATGTACTCTTTTGTAAGTACATGGCCATGTGACTATGTGTAAGGTGAGAGGCGTCGCTCATAGTGACAACTATCACCAACTCTGCAGTTTCCTACAGTTTTATAAAAAGTTTTAGCGTCTTTCAGCTCATTGTTTTGGTTCACATCTGCCCCAGCAGGAAACCAATGGATTGTCTACTCCGGATAGGGAATGAGTCTTTTACCCAAGTGAAGGGGTTCAAGTACCTCGGGGCATATATATATATATATATATATATATATATATATATATATATATATATATATATATATATATATATATATATATATATATATATATATATATATATATATATATATATATAATAATACATCAGAAGTTTTAAAAGGTTGCTGCACTGCTTCCAAGTGGTCAAACAAATGAATTAATGCAGGTTTAAACTCAGAAGTAAAGTCCAAAATCAGCCCAACTGTGTATATTACAGAGTTAAACCCAGGAAACTATTCAACGAAAATGGTGTGGATTGTTAATTTTAAAGTTTAATAAGCCTAACGTTATATTACACAAATCATGTCAGACTGAGCCCTGCCAGACCTTCCATGCAAGAAATTAAAGTGTTGAAAGATAGTGTTGACATTCAAATAAGAACAGAGAGCCTTTACTTTTGCAGCCACACTTCTCCTGACATGCTTCCAGATGATTATTAAAATCAGGCGTTGGAGGGTCGGTGGGTCAGAGGAAGGACAAGCCATCCTCCTCCTCTCCCTCATACCCCTTTCCTCTGCTCTGACTTGTTCTTATGTTAATGGCCTCCCACCACTTTTCTCTGCTCACACTTTATTACTATTTCCTGCATGACTGTTATCTGTGCTGAATGACTCTGACACTTGAGCTCTATGAGAGGTGTCTAGTCAGTGGAGGAATCCATTTTTCTCTTTTGATTCATGCATTAGCGTTGGACTAGATTATTCTTACATTTCAAACATCAGTATCAGATCAGCAAAAGCCTACTTTATCCACAGTACTCCAATTGTTATCTAATATAATCCATAAATTAAAGCTTGCTTGTGCTGTATTTTGCATAGAAGCACCAGTTAAATTACTTCAGAATGCCATCTGCAGAAACTCTCACATGCCTCAGCAGGAGTGTAATTTCAGATCAGACCTCCTGGATTGATGTAAGGGTGGGGTAACGATGCTAACCCCCCACCTGGAAGGATTCAGGGGTCAGGGAAGGGCACTGCCTCCAACGTGACCTCTCTCACACCCACAGCATGAGGCCAGGGCGTGGAGGCCTTTAACTGGTGCTGAGTGGTTATATTGGGATGGGCTAACAGCCCTGAGCTGCTGTGGTCTGGAGGTACTTAACCCTGTCAGGACTAAAGAGCACTCTGATGAAACTCAGGCACCCTGAGAACACAGTGAGAGTCTTAAATAAATACTAATAAAAACTTCAGTAAACAGCCATTGGGCCAACATATACAAGCATCAATACACATCATCTACTGTAATAATAATTATCATGTCAACAAAGTTTGGATGCTCCACATTTTACTACATTCTAATACATTCTGTTGTGATAACCTGCGCTATACAATACACTGAGCATCTGTCACTTCACACAGTCAAATATATTAAAAAGATTTTATTTTATTCTCTTATTTGATTTTATTTACTTACTAACGTCCTGACTTGCTAACTTACTTACCAGAGAAAGGGCATAGTAATCAACATTTCAGTTTATACCTCGATGTAAATGTGCCAGAGTGAGCTAGAGAGCTCATTTTCATCTGGAGTCCCTGGGCAGGTTATTAAAAATAAGTGGCCTAATAATATCAACACAAATGCTTCAGCAAGCACTACAGTCAGGGCAACACAATACAATATAGCACAATACAATAAAACACATGAATAAATTACAAAAATAGCTGATATGTAAAAGCAATGAGTAACTGGTATGACAGCATCTATTGATCTGGATAAATGTATGTTGTATTACTGTATATATTACCTATATAACCCAAAATAAATCATTTTATGCTCTGCTTTGCTATAATATGCCACCATATCACACTGGTCTGTTCTACACTGAGCTGAATTATAGTTGGTTTTCTGCTTCATGCTATGCAGCACAATGTAACTCTAGAAACAAGAGTCTGAATAATTGTACCATATACTATATTATACTAAAATGCTATTTTTTTCTTCTTAAGTTCAAGCTGGAGTTTTGTGCAATGAAATATGGCTTTTTCAGGCCTGCATCATCAGTGATTTTGAACCAGTGGTCATGAATTATAAAAAATATTTAGGGCTCCCCCTCTACTTGGTCATTTTGCTCTTAGTCGAATAAGACTTCTTTAGTCAATTAGTTGTATTTTGTGCTTTTTTCGACAAAACTGCCAACAAAACTGCATGGGTTTGTCAACAAAACTGCACGAGTGTTAGTCGATTGAGAATTTCTTTGGTCGAAAACAGCCCTAAAAATATTGACCGCCAAATGAAGCTTTTTGTCTCTGTAAAGTGGCTCCTCCCGACCCTAAAACTTTTACTATGGCATCTGTAAAAGTTGTGTTGCTGCACCACTGAGGGCTCTCGTAAAACATCAGTGTGAAGTCATGGAAATGTTCTGGGGATGACATTTAAAGTAAGTGTGGTGAAACACTGTGAGAATTAAAACTGCTAATAAAATACTTGATAGTATCTGTTAAACCCTTTACATTCATTTAGAAAAATAGACTGAACAACAGCAATTATGTATGAGACCATATTACACAATTAGGCTGTAAAATAATGTATAATATGTGTTCCTCTCTATTATAAGATACTGTCCTGTACTGTACTACAGCCTGTTTTGCTGTATTTCTCTGGGCCTCTCTTCTCAGAGCTGCAGTCGGGGTTAGGTCCTGGAGGGTGGAGGGGTCAGCGGTGTTCTTTCAAGTTGAACTGACCCTCCACACAGACACACACCTACACCCACACCCACAGGGTCACTCAGGCCTCAGAGCAAATACCATAATTACAGGGAGGGTCAGAAATGCCTCAGCAGCAATCCCTCTCTCAGACGCTCTCAGTTGGTTTGGACCCCACTGTACAGGATGAGTAGTTGATGGAGTGGGTAGACAGGTGTTTATATGTTTTGATGGGCTGAATAGGTGTGTTTGTTTTTGGGTGCATAGAAAATTTCAATAATAGACAATTTCATAACTTTCCTGGGTGATTTCCTGCAATTTACACTCAATCATGGATAATCAAGCAATAAAGCAGTCAGTAAGTCAGCTGAAGAGGCTAACAGCCTAATTGCTGGAGGGTAATATCCATCTATCCATTAAGGGGGAGTTCCATCCATCCTCCAGGCCAACACTTATCTCAACTACTCCAAACAGCCGTGTTACCGGCGCTGTCATCTATGAGGCTCAATTTTAGCCAAATTACCTGTTACATCATTTAAAAATCTCTCAGGCCAGACCGAGTGGGTTGCACATGCTTGACTGTAATATTTCAGCATAAACCTTCCAAAAACTTCATAACAGGAAAACTAAACTGACAGGATACTTCCACACTAATACGTCTTGGTTTTAAAATGCAGAACTTTTGATATTTATACTAGGAGTGGGAAAAAAAATAATTTCCCTGTGTATCGTGATTTTATTATTATTATTTTTTTTTTTTTTACAAATTTGAAATAGACTTTTTCATGCTAGAATATTTGCTTCATTTGTCTACGCAGATGTAAAAGGAAGTTACAGCTTTTGCAGTCAGAGTAATGTGACGTCATATCCGTTCCGTATCTGTCAACCAAAACAAACAGCAGCCGGCCAGGCGTAGCCGTAGCAGAAACCGGCAGATTCAACAAAGCAGAATATGGTGGAGGGTCGGCGTGGATCCGACCTCCACCCTCCCATGTTAAATCCAGCGTGGTAAAGACTACACATCCAGTAAAGGAGGGAAACACTTTGGGTTTCACACATTGCAGGAAAAGCAGAGCTAGACATCACGGCTAAAGCTGCCACGTGTCTCTCTCTGTCACTAATTTGTGATGGAAATGTCTTTATTCTTTGATTTTTGGGCTGCTGGAAAAAATGTAATAAATAACGCCTGACAATGATCCTGATATATTTGACTTCAGGACATCTCTGACTACATACATCATACGTCATACTACATACATTATCCCTCCTCGTTAGTATAGTGGACAGTATCTCCGCCTGTCACGTGGAAGACCGGGGTTCGATTCGAGTATTCGAGTATATCTTGTTAGGGGCGCAGTAGCTCAGTCTGTAGGGAGTTGGCTTGGGAACCGGAGGGTCACCGGTTCAAGTCCCGACATGGACCAAGAACTGCGTGTGAACTGGTAGCTGGAGAGGTGCCAGTTTACCTCTTGGGCACTGCCGAGGTGCCCCTGAGCAAAGCACCAAACCCCCAACTGCTCGGGGCGCTTGTCAGGAGCAGCCCCCTCACTCTGACACCTCTCCATTTGATGCATGTATATGGGTCCTGCATGTACTGTGTATAAGTTACAACAGAGTGTAAAAATTGAATTTCCCCTAGTGGGACTAATAAAGGTTGATCTTCTTCTTCTTCATGCTGAAAATCATCATTCTTACTGAATTAATTTAGAGATTTTTCAAAGTAAAAGTCCCTAGAAGTTCAACTTTTTCCCCATGGTCTAGAGTAAAAAAGAAACAAAACTGCAATAAATCACAATATAAAATCACAATACCTGTAGAATCGCAATCCTTAAAAAAAAATCACAATATTACACCCAAGTGTCATGATAGTATTGAATCGGGAGATAGGTGTATTGTCCCAGCCCTGGTTTATGCCGAGCGATCATGCTACTACAGCACAATCGAGCCCCTAAAACGGAGATGTATGAAAACACTGTTGACCCTGTTTCAGCTTTAAAACTCCAGAGTTACACATTACTGGACGGAGAGAAATGGGGACCTGTAAAAACGATTACGCAGACACCCACATTCGCATCTTGATTGGGTATCTTATCAGTCCCAATGTGTCCTTCCCTGATTCATCACACCCTGTCACCTTGACACCTGTAGTTAATTTCAACATGGATAATGAAATACAAGTGTTGCTGATCTTGTTGTCTATGATAGCAGCTGTGGTTCAGTTCACTTCTCCATATTTTAATGCTGCTACAGCTACTATGCTACTGCTGAAACAGCCCTAAAATGCTTGTTTGGACAAACATTGCTTTTTAAAACAAAACATGTTAGTGTGGATGTAGCCTTATTCCAGCTTTAACAAGCTGCACTCTAATTACAGATAAGGCATTTGTTCCAGGTCGTAAAAACAAATATATGCCTTAAAATCAAAGCACCACATAGCCTCAAGCAACTTTCAGGTCAAATGAGGATCAGGAAGATGGGTGAGTAGTTTTCTTCTTCACACTATTTACGAAACAACCACCTGTGTGCTGCTTTCCATTATAGAAAGTCACCTTTTAAAGAAATGAATTGGTCAGTCCTTTAAGGTTATCTTGTCACTCATCCATCACCAGTGCCATCCTCCATTTCATATGGTCCATGCAATCTGGCCTCTTTGGGAAGTGACAGCACTCAAAACTGAGCAGCTCCTGCCTCGACAGCCATTTGAAAAACAAACACTCATCATTTTTTTCCCCCCTGTCATTGCATCAGAGGAAATTTAGGTACATGCATCATCGTTGGTTCAGAAATATGATTGAGCAATTTCATTCCACGCAAAGACGAAATCAGGTAGAGGAGAAAAATGTGAAGGGAGGTACGCTGTGACCAAAGCTTCAAACGTCAAAGAGCTCAGCTGCATGCATTGACATGCGCCTCCACTGCTGCTCTTTACCTCTCCGTCCATGAAAACGCGCTAAGCTAAAGCTGTCACAAATGCACGCAAAAGCTGGTAAATCCTTCGTGAAACAACTCATACACACCGCAAAACTCCTGTCTGAAATAAAGTACAGCTTGATTGATTCTCTTAGATTTCATAATCTCAGCTGGAGCTCAAAGCACTTTATAAAGCATCAGGGGAAACTCATTTGCACTGTGATTATAACTACAACATGATATGAAGCATAATGCGCAAAAACTTAATTATTTGTCAGATTAATGTGTTGCAAGAAAAGTTTAGCTCTTCTTCTGAGGCACTTCTGCTCTGTTTATATATACTCCAGGGCAGTGTTTAGAAGTATTAATACTAAATAGTGGTGGTATCCTCCACAATAAACAGCAGTGTGAAGTGGAGTGAAGCAGCACGCATGGTGAACGACAAGGAAAACTTACCTTTAGGTCCAGTTAGGTGACTTTTCCAGGAATATCTGTCTCTTTTCTCCCCTCACACTTCAGGAACTTGAAAAATCCCTTGACAGGACGGCAACAACCGGCGTACTCCCATAGCGGCTTGGCGTAAAGTCCATGAAAAAGAAAAAAGACAAAAGATACAGTGAGAAACACACATACAGAAGTGTAGGACTGTTTCAACTGCCGCTGACTTCAACTTCAGCGCCTTCAAAGGCTCTGAACCAGAGTGAGACACCTCAACACTCCCTCAGGAGTCCCATCCCCACCCACTTCTCACACTGTCCCTCCTCCCACACACACACACACACACACACACACACACACACACACACACACACACACACACACACACACACACACACACACACACACACACACACACACACACACACACACACACACACACACCATTTGCCCAGATTGTGGGATGCGCTCCCCCCTCTATTGCCTGTGGGCTCAGGCCTTTGGGCCTTGGCCAGCACTGTGCTACTAGTGTGTGTGTGTGTGTGTGTGTGTGTGTGTGTGTGTGTGTGTGTGTGTGTGTGTGCGTTTGTACTGTACCTCTTTCTGCAATATGTTAAAATTAATCTGAATCAATTCAGAAGCATGTGTGCTTTGCAGATAGATCATCCTGCAAACATTAAACCTGCTAACAGAATAGTTTTCACATCATTGGGCAAATATTCCAGTATAACCTTTCAGCATATTGTAATTCAAGTGTTCTCAGAGAAAACTCAACTTCTGCACCTCCTCATGACTCTGTTTTCAAACTTTAAAATCTATCCCATGATGGGAGACTTTGGCCAATCACAGGTCATTTCTGAGAGAGAGCGTTTCTATTGGCTGTTCATTCAATGGAGGCAGCTGTCAATCACTCGCAAACTGTGATCAAACGGTCAAACTACGCAGTGCTGATAAAATAATCAATATTCTGATTATTTCTCTCTTCAAATGTTTTCAGAAACATCTTGTAGTAACGTTTAGCTGTAAAATGTGGAAGTGTGCTCCGGCTAGTAGGCGGTGCTTGGTATTTCCTCCAATGATCTCAACATGGCTGCCGGGTCACAAACTTTCTAATTTTACAGCTAAACAGTAACTACGAGATGTTTCTGAAAACCTTTGAGGAGAGAAATAGTCAGAATATTGATTGATATTTGATCAGTGCTGCCTAGTTTGTGAGTGATTGACAGCTGCTCAGAACCAGCAGGTGCTGTCAGGACATAGCAACTTTTTAAAATCATATTTGCTCCATTTCTACCCACTGCTGTTTTAAAAGGATTTGAATACTCTTTCATCCATCCATTTTTTGCACCCTAAAATCCACTGTTGTCATTGTAGATACGAGGAAGGCGTGACGCTGTCGCGGCGCTCAAGCGTTCCCAAGCACCTATTTTTCAGGGCACGACAGCTACACCCTGAGCTAAAAGTAGTTCACCTTTTGGAACGCAGCAACTCGCACCGCATGCCATGTGACGAGGAGCAACCAATCACAGCCAACCAATATCATTCCTTTCTTCGGTAAATATCAGTCTATGGTAAATACGTCAGAGAAGTTGATCATTTTCTTATCCACGGCAGCTGTAAGACCTACATGTATACAGATATTTTTAATCTTCCTCTACATTTTGGCCTCTCGTCCACATGCAAACAGAACTTTGGGTCACAAACACCAATATATTTGAAAATGCCTGCTACGCTTTAGATTTTTAAACAGTCTGGTTGCTGTGTATCTGTGTGACCATGTAAAACTGAGCGTTTGGGGAAACAATTACATCAATAGCCTCATTTCACGCATGCCAGAACCAATAAAAAAGATGGCGGACTATAATCTTGTTAACATTTTGTGAGCGCTGCTCGGACTAATTACTACTTTACATGTGAAAAATCTTCCCGTCAGCGGAGGCCAAAGCAGGAACACGTTAAACATGTCGAGACTGAATGGTGACTGAATGCTTTTGAGCGACTGAGGGCAACGTCAGGAGCACTCAGTAGGGCAATGGGCAGAAACCTGAACGACCTCCATTCACTCATTTATGTACGTAAAGAGACAGTTGATGACAGCAGAGTGATGACAGGAATCACACACACACACGCACACACACACTATCTATTATCGAACTGACTGTAATGGAGGACAGGGATTGAGAGTTCCTCGTGTGAACAGATTTTTTTTTTTTTTTTAAACAGGGGAAACTATCCATTTTTTTTAAATATCTGTGTATGTGCAGACAAGGCCTAAATGCAGCTAAATTATTGTAACCAGCTGCTTAAAACAAGTCAATAGCTTCATATACAGCAGCAAGTTGGGAAAGCCAATTTCAATAGTTTTATTGTCTGTAAATCTTTGTATAGTTAGAAATCTCTTAATTGGGAAGCAAAGGTCTGAAATTGGCAACTTTGAACCAGGCTTAACATTCAAACCAGTAATTAAATGGTGAATTATCTCAGTATGGAGGGAAACTCTCTTGGCACTAAAGTAATAAAACACACATCCATATTTACAGACATAAAAACAATAAGTCAAACAAACCTTCAATAACCATCTGTGACCTGTATGCACCTCTGAGGACTTCTACAGCAAACACATCACTTCAACCAAATTACAGACAAATAAAATCCCACTGGCCCCTCATGCGGTCTGGCCATGCAGATAATATTTTTCTCCTCCATACAATTCATAAAGCAAACGTGACCCTCAAGGGGCTATATGATGGAAGCTGACTGCAAACAAACACACAATTATTTATTTATACACATGAAAATACTGTCTCAAAGGACAAAATGTGCTGGTGTGAAGAAGATTTAAAAAAACCCCAACAGTTAATGGTAACAGCCAATCCATATCAGACCAATCACGTCCAACGGTTTTAGAGCATTTATCGTTTTATATACAAAAATCATCTCTTTTTCCTCGGCTCTTCATAGGTATGAGTTGAGTGTCTGAGATATCGGCTGCCACTTCATTACAATGAATTTGATTGAAATCCATCACATCTCTGGAGAAACTGCAGTTAAGTATAATATCCAGACTGTCTGGTTTTCTGACCAGTCGGGCTACGTTTTATTTGATTGGGCAGCGTGTGATAGTTTGGTTACTTTTTCCATCATGTGGGCAGTTTTGATGTTAGAGATGAAGTGTTATAGATGTAAGGATGGGCATGTGTGTTTATTTCAAGCATATTGTTGGAACAGTGGAAGAGGCTGGTGGAAAGACAAACCATGATGGTTTTGGTGAGTTTTATCGGGTTTCAATGACGAAATGTTCCACTGCTCCAACATCTGATCCACTAGCTGAAACTTTTTATTTCTCTTGTATTAAGGTTAATACAAGAGAAATATACAGTATATTATTTAAGTGGTGTAGTGCTTAGCACTGTTAGCACCGACACCTCACAGCAAGTTCAAATCTGATTTGGGCCTTCTGTGTTTGCATGTTTGCATATTCTCCTTGTGTTAGTGTGGGTTTTCTCTGAGTTCTCCGGTTTCATCCCACAGGCCAAAGACATGCAGTTCAGGTTAACTGATGACTCTAAGTTGCCCATAGGTATGAATGTCAGCATGAATGGTCGTCCGTCTCTATGCGTCAGCCCTGTGATGGACTGGCGACCTGTCCAGGGTGCAACACGCCCAAAGCCAGCTGGGATCGGCTCCAGCAGCATATTTTCCCACTTCCATGTTGATAAGCGTATTAAATACTTGACAAACTTCACTTTAAGGAACATTCTGAACAGATAAAAAAAATGTGAGGTTAAATATTTTAATCGACTGACAGCCCTAGTATGTATATTTTTCACTAAATATGTTTGGGCTTTTAATTAGTTAACTAATTAACTGCAGGATGAAGTCATCTTGTTTGCTGACCAGTGTGGGTGTAACCATGTGACTAACAGTAAGTTACTTCAGACCGTCTCATCCTAATGGAGAGGGATAATTAACCGTTATTGTTTTGTAGTTGCAGAAGAAACAGTCTTTGTGTTGCTGTTGTGTAAACACCACCAATAAAATGACTGCATACAGCTCTCTAACGCCTGGCCTTGGGCCATGAATGTGGTTAGAAACACGAGGGAGCTGAATGTGGGTGGTGGTATCTAATCTAAATGCAGGTGGCTGAATTAAGAGGCATTAAGTAACTTCTGTCTTATCAAGATTTAAAGAGTAAAGAACTGCAAAACCACTGAAAACCTGAGGCACAGCTTACAGCAGCCGGTAGGTAACTAAGACTTCAGATTTAAGCAGGCATCCAGTGCAAAGGAATTATAAAGAGGTAATTCATCATCATGATAAATACTGGAATAACAATAAGGATCTGTCATTTTCATTATAGTGCCTGGGAACAAAACGTGTTGCAACACCAGTCTCTGGTTTGTGGCATTGTCTTGTAACAGGGAAATTCACAAAGGGGTGATTGTTGTGTACTAGACTGATCAACAGCCAAATAAACCTGCTGCAGAAGCTGTGTATTAGAGATATTTGTGCAGTAGGGTAAAGAAAGTCTTGTTTAATACCACTTTAATGTTTATGCCAGAAGAACAGACACCTTCAGTCTTTGGAGACCTCACAGACCAAATCAGGCTGTATTTCCTATACTGTACAGTCACACTAACCATGTCCATCGTAAGAAGGATCATTTTGATTTACTAGATCTGCGTTTTCGCCTTTGCTTTTTCAAAGCAAAATTTTCACATTTAATAATAGTAAAACTTCCATCTTGACCTTCAAATTGTTTAGAAGGACATTAGGTTTAGATTTTCTGGACTTTTTTAGTGTCAAACTTCCAGATTCATAGTTTGGTTGCCAAGTTAAATTCACTCACTCACTCACTGAGGTATGATCATATCCAGAAACACCTAACTCAGCTGTGACCATTGATACGCTTAAATTAAGCTGAAAATAAAAGCATTTTAGATAATGTTACATTAAACAGTAAAAGGTTTCGCTCATGAACAGATGTAGCCTCAGCTTCTTTCCGTTTTTTTTTTTTTTTTTTTTAAATCACTGAGCTATGACCACGTCAGGGCGGCTGGTCATTATGTCCCTGTAATCCGTTAGTTTTGGGGGTGGGAGGGGTATGTGTGTTTCCACTACTACAACTACTACTACTTGATATGCTTTGAGTGTGAACATATCAGAATTGGCGTATTTCAATGTGTTTGGTCTAATAAATAGCCAATTCGTTTTGTTTAAAACAGCCTATAACTGCAGGTTCATCCTCTCATGACAGCTTAGACAGCTAGCTCTGTTTTTGGAAATTATATGAGGGCAGGTGCACAATGGTCAGCTTATCATTTACGTATTAATAGTTAGGTTAAAAATATAATGTAATACGCAGAATTTTGTTGACTATAGCCCTTGACGAGTAAGGCTGCATTCACACCAGATCAGGTGTTGTAGAGATTCAGCTCTGGATCGCCGGTCACAAGATTGGTCACCACATAACATCGGTTTACGTTTCTCTAAAAATTGATGCTTCTGCCTTTCTAACACAGACTGCTGCCCCTACGGATACCACAGCCCAAACACACCACCCCTATTCACTGCACCCCAAGACCTGGTGTCAGTGCAGCCTAATGACTGGAATACAGAAAAAAGTTTCAACTTACTACGATTACAGTAAAAACCTCCCAAACATCCATTTCTTATTTCTTTACACATAAATTCAGATAACATAAGCCTTCAGAGGGATGTCCCTTGAACAACCACTGGTAAGAACTCCACTGGCCGTTTCCATCGACATGAATAAATATGAAATGTCTGGAGAAATTGGAGCTGAACACCATCATACTAGCAAAAGAGGAACTACGGATGTTTCAGGATGTCTCTTGGGCAACTCGGCCAGAATCCTCTGCACTGACAAGTTTCTGCATCCAAACAGATCCAGCGGCACGAGATGATGAAGAAACTCTCAGCATCCTCGTTTCTTTACATGTGACATGCTTTATGTAAAACAGCATTTCACTCTTACATCTCCTCTCAGTCATCTCCTCTCTGTGTCCTCTCAGCTTAAGAGCAACATTTTTACGCTCCACTGTAAAAGCCCCTAAATTCGCCTGTATTGAAGATTGTACTATCCCTTTAAAGCTGGAACAGAAGGTGAGCAGAAGCCTCCCCGAGGCTCCATGTCCAGTGTTTCCAGGCCAAGGTAGAGAGACCTGATGATACAGTAGAGACAGAGAGAACACATGGACCCGTGGAGAAAGAGAGAGAGGGGATGACAGAGGAAGGAGGGACAAAAAAAGAGGCGATGGGGTAAATGGAGAGAAAACAAGGAAAGAAATGTCAACGGAAAAAAGAGAGAAAAAGGTATGGAGGTGGAGCAATTGAGGGAAGAGGAGAGAAAAAGAAATGTGGGAGGGTGATGATAGAAAAGAGGTGAGAAAAACAAGTGATGAAGGTGAAACAACGCTGACGAAGAAAGAGTGACTATGAGAAATGTAAGGTGGATGGAGGGAGTTTCAAAGGAAGGAAAACAACAGAAAGAAGGATGAGGTGAAGAAAAGATAAGAGGAGGTGGAGGACAGACAAAGGAAACAAAGCAGTAGAATTAATCAAAAAAAAATGTCTTTGTAAGATACAAAGAGATGGAGAAAGGTGGAGGGGGGTTGATAAAGAGGAGCAGAGAGGGAGACAGATGAACAGCAAGAGGAGAGAAAAGGAAGGAGGGCTGGTCTAGAAATAAACACCAACAGAAGGTGGGCATGAAGCCACCAGCAGCAGGTGAACCTGAGCAAAGAGCAGGAGAGCCTGGAGGAAATGAAAGCTAAAATCCACCTTATGTAAGCCGCTGCTGCTGTCTCATGCTGTTCAATCCATACTGCTCAACATTTACGTTTACACCGAGGTCTTCTGTCCTCACTGACTTACACTGGAACAAAATGTCTCAGTAAATTTAAAACCTTGACAAGTAGATGTCAGATGTTTGTCTTCCTGAATGACAGAGGTATGACTCATGGAATTGTTTTTCAGTATTCAACAATCACACAAAGCCATCAGTGAAGAGGAAATGCAGACCAATTTATAAATCCTTGAGCAACATCGCAACCTTAAAACATACCAGTTATTCTGAATGAAGAGAACTATTGATTGTTTTAGTTTTTGTCTATAGATATGCTGCAGTACGCTTGTCGCTGGCCCTGAAAAGCCAGACCACTCAATGGGTTAAGTCCTGAAAACGCTGCTACTAAGCAACGTTAACGTTACTGTCCAAGTCTAGAAGCCGCAGAGGCTAACAATTTAGCAAGCTAGCTAGTGGGTAACATAATGAAGGAAATGTGAAGACATAATGACAAATGAGAAAGATGAGGTCGTTGAGAATATCAACATTTCCTTAGAAATATTATAAACTTACCAATAAAAACAATACATGACTAAAATTACAATATATTAACTTATTATGCACTGAGAAATGAAGTTCCATGGCCTCCGCCATTTCTGACAATGTCAACACAGCTTTCAGAAACTTTCCATTTGAGGTTGTCAATACCACAAAAGGGGGGCATTCATGTGGACTCTTCAGGTGAACACAGTAAACATGACCCCAGTTAAAGGCTCTATCACCACAAACAAAAAGGCCAACATACTGTATATGTGAGAATGGCTTGTCCAGTTTCCATGGCTCAGATATTATACAACATTATATGCATTGGCACGGCTGTGTCAATGTGAGCAAGACACTAAACCCCAAACTGCTCCCGTGTGAATGAGATGAACGAGTATTTAGTTGGCGATATCTCTGCCATCAGTGTGTGAATGGGTGAATGCTGACATGCAGTGTAAAGTGCTTTGAGTGGTCAGAAGACTAGAAAAGCGCTGTATAAATGCAAGTCCATTTACGATTGCATTTATTGCAGTGAGTAGGGTCAAAGCATGGTGAGAAACAGCTTTTCTGCTGTCAGAGCATTACTGCCTCACAGTTGTATGTCTCCACCAACCAGTGAAGCTGCAGTTTATGTCCATGTCTGTCCAAAATGGCATCTCTTCATCATTTTATCCTGTTAGATATTTGTGTGAAATTGCCATTATTTGCATATGAATTCTTGAGTTGTCGACAAAAATGTGTTTTGTGGGGGTCACAGTCAGCTTTGACCACCAAAATCTAATCAGTTCAATCTCGAGTCCAAGTGAACGTTTGTACCAGATTTGAAAAAACTCCCTCCAGGCCTTACTGATATATCACGTTCACAAGAATGTGACAGACCGACGACTGTCATCAGCGTGGAGTCATAAAAACCACAATGTCTCCAAGAAACCCGTCCTGTGCCATGACAGGAGCATGGCCAGCAGAGCAGCCCGCCCTCCCCTCATTGTTTCAGCGGCAGGCATCGCAAACTGAAGCAGCGAGGAGTCAGAAATGATAATAAAATTTAACACTGCTTGTAATACAGCCGAAGAGGAGCTGCCTTCCAAATTATATGCTGGTGCACATAAATAACAAAGTTAGGTGCACCGGTGCAGCCAACACAAAAAGTTCTTCTGGATCCCTGCACTTACCAAGCATTTTTATAATCTTTCTTAAACTAGGAAATTACTTTTACTGCTTGAGCTGTTCAATTTAAGCAATTTAAGTTTAACTGGAAACAAGGAGATAGCCTAAAGTTAAAACAGCAGTGATAGAGGAGGAATAAACAGTCACAGCCTGCACACAGCGATCACACCACACGTCCAGTAACTCTCATTTCACCATGTACACTAATCTTTAAAAGATTCAACACATTCACAGTTAGTGTGATGAGCCGACGTGCATGTAACCTGTTGCAGTTGCTGCTGCTCATTTCATTTGTTCGATTTATAAACAATTATTTTTTTCACTGTGGTTATTTGTTATATATTGCACATGTTAATGCAAATATTTATATGCTCATGTTCTTATTTTTAATTTTGCTACTTATTTCTTTACATACATTTTGTTTAAATCATATCGGTATGTACATAATCTACATGTTATACACTTATTTCTATTTTCGTACATTAATTATGTTTATATAAGAGCAGCTGTAATGCCCGTGGATCAATAAAAATATTTCTGATTCTGACATACTGGATGTGTACAGTGGATAGCAGAAGTGTCCACACCCCTGTTAAAATGCCAGGCTTTTGTGATGTAAAAAAATGAGACCATGATAAATCATTTCAGAACTCTTTCCACCTGTAATATGACCCACATGGTCATAATATGACCTGAACAATTCAACTGAAAACCAAACTGAAACTTTTTAGGGGGAGAAAATAAAAGCTAACCTCATGTGGTTGCATAAGTGTGCACACCCTCTTATAATTGGGGATGCCGCTGTGTTCAGAATGAACCAATCACATTCAAACTGTTAAATAGTAGCCAGTACACAGCTGCCATCAATTAAAATGACTCTGATTAACCCAAATAAAGTTCAGCTGATCTAGTAGGATTTTCCTGACATTTACCGAGTTGTATCTTACAGTAAAGCCATGGACTGCAAAGAGCTTACAAAGCAGCACATGGATCTCATTGTTGAAAGATATCAGTCAGGAGAAGGGTACAAAATACTTTCCAAGGCATTAAATATACCGCGAAACACAGCGAAGACAGTCATCAACAAGTGGAGAAAATATGGTACAACACTGACATAACCAAGAACTGGACGTCCCTTCAAAACGGCTGAAAAGACGAGAAGAAAAGTGGTCAGGGAGGCTGCCGAGAGGCCTGCAGCAACATTAAAGGAGCTGCAGGAATCTAGTAGTGGTTGTGTACTACATGTGACAACAATCTCCCATATGCTTTATCTGTCTGAGCTATGGGGTAGGGTGGAAAGATGGAAGCCTTTTCTGACAAAGAAAAACATCCAAGCCCGGCTAAATTTTGCAAAAACCTATATCAAGTCTCCCAAGATGTAATCGGCTTGGTGTTATTGTGTTACTTTAAAACTGCACTAACCAGCAACTCTAACTGCAGCCTACAGAGTGGTGCACATCAAACACACACCACAACCTCAGGTTAAATAAAACAATGGGGAAATCAAATTTCTTGTCGGTACAAGTGCTGTAATTTTGCCAACCAACGGGCTGTGATTTGTTTCAGTTTTGTCCTCTGAGTCATTTTCTAAGAGCGTTTACCACAGAGTGAGTTGATTTACACACTTTCTTACAGATAAAATCTGCTCATTTAGAGTTTGTTGAGTGATTGAAATCTCTCATTAGTTTTGGCATCTATTAAAATCCTCTGTACTGTCTCTGCCACTCAGTCATACCTGTGTATATATGTGCTCACATGCATGTGCGAAGTGTAATTTTCCTGTTTTCTTTCCTGTGTTCTGTTTTCACTTGTAAATATTTATTGTATTGTGCAGATGAGATAATCTTTAATTTGTAAAATTCTTCAATACAGTGTAGTTTAAAGGAACACTTCACCCACAAAATGACCTATTTCATATCAATTACTCGCCCCGTATGACCTTGAACTATTGAAGTCAACTTTGTCTCTCGTGCCTCCGTGGTGAATGGGGAAAGAGAAAAGTCTTGATGAATTGAAGTAACTGGGCACCACATTTAAAAACATCAAAACTATATCAAAACATCTGTTTACAAACTCACACAACTCATGCACTTTAAGCAAAGTGTCATTTATCCAGTCTTATGCTCACTAGTTCCCAAACAGATGCATCTTCACTAAAACCTTAATATCTAAAACACCTTCAAGGTTATACCCTGAATCCTTTGGAACTGCACTGAAAATATCACAATTAACATTGTTTTTATTTATAACTTTTCTAATTCAGCACTGAACACAGTCAAAGTTTTACTTTTTCGCAAGCTCACCCACTACGGTTATCTTAAAACGCTTGTTAAACCTGGAATCCATATATTTCGGTATGCTGTAGAGAGGTTACTGAAATGATGTTCAAAGAGCATCAAAGCTTATGATATGATCTTGTTTTGTCTAAAAAAAAACTGTCTGAAAAAACTGTCCTCAACCGACCCGCTAACGTCTTTCATAATTTCTTGTTTGCTAAATTATACAGTAAAATATCATGAGAAGAGCTGTGCTTTGCAAAATGACAGTAATTTTTCATCACTTTGTGAGTGATGGCTCTGGATTAAACAGAACAGCCAGGCTCATTTCTCTGGAAATGAGTCTTGTCTCTGGACATACTGAACAGGAAAATGAGTCTGAATAGCATGTTAACATGTTTCATGCTGCTTCACCTGGGTGGAGGAACAATCAACCAGAGCTCTATGTGCAGGGAAACGGTGACTGAACAGAAACAGAAATGGCTGCACAGGTTAAAGCCGACTGACCGAAATAATCCTTAAACCGGCATAATTCTTGACGGTGGAATTACAACTAACAGTATATGGTTTTTGAGGTAAATCAGCTTCCCTGTATGAACACATGAATAGCCCTTATTTAATTCATTGGGTCCTAAAACCTGTAAAATATACAAATAGCCGAGTCCAGTTATTTTCTTCGTTCATGTGAAAACGACCCAGAGGGAAGCTGGGAGGCGGAGTTAAAGGTGACGCTACTGCGCCTGCTCTATGGGCCCAATGGATGAGGAAGATCTGCATCATTTGGTACTCTTTTTGCTTCATGCACTGCTGACCAGGGCCCCGCCTTCAATGCTGTATCCAGCTCTCTTTATACATCCATATGTCAACATGGATTCTCTGTCGATTGAAAATGACATTGGCTTGATGGATATGTCACTTGCTGCTGATTGGTTGGTGCAAAATAAAACAACCCCCCTCCCAAACAGAACTCAACAAACATGAACGTAAAGTCAGGCTACAGTTAGTAGTAATATGTAATGTAATATGTGCATGTTTGGTAGCGTGCTATATTAGCACTGATCTCAAACCCCAGCAGAGTCTGACATGAATTTGGTCATTAGTTTCAGGATTACCTTGTAGGGGTGGTAAAATTGAAAACTGGAATTGATTTTGAAATACCAGAATCAATGTACGTATGTGCTTCATTTGAGTATATGTGGAGCTAGAAAGAAGTTACAGCTTTTATTATTGTAGTCTGTGTAACGTGACATCACATCTGTATTCGTCAACCAAAACAAACGACAGCGAGCCAAAACGAGAAAGTAGAAAATGGTGGAGCGTCAGCGTGGATACGACCTGCACCCTCACGTATTAAATCCTAAGTGGTAAACACTACACATCCAGTAAAGGATGGAAACACTTTGCAGAAAAAGCAGAGCTAGACATTACAGCTAAAGCTGCATGCTAACTCTGTCACGGACAGGAAGCGTTATCATATCGCGGTAACGTGCGGTCAGGCCGGCCGGCGCTCTCATCTCTGTGGTCAAATCGGCCGACGCTACGACTGTTGATGGAGCTGATAGAGATGGAGAGATAGAGACCACCTTGGAGAAGTTAGAGGAAATAGACACATGGGACTATGTCTGGTTTTCAAAATAAAGTGTTAACAAAAGGAACTATATACACAAAATATGGAGACTTTTTTTTACGAATAAATAATGCCTGACTGATATCTCTGACTATATCCATGCTGAAAATCAAATATTCTTACTGTATTAATTTAGATATTTTCCAAAATAAAAGTCCCTAGAAGTGTATGATTCAACTTTTTCTCATGGTCAAGTGTTAAAAATGTTGACCATGAATTATTCGGACCATGAATGTACCAAACATCATGCACACTTATCCAATCAAGATGCTTCACTGTGAATCAAAACAGCTGACTGACAGATTAACTATCCCTGGGGCTAGCAATGCTAGCAGTATTTTTTCAAGTTAGGTTGCTTCAGCTTTTTGTTCACTTCATTTCTGTAAATTTGAGTGCTGTTTGTTTCTCCTATGTCTAAGTAAGTGGTGCTTACTAGCTATAGCTATGTAATTTGTGAAATTGTACTCATTACAGATGACCTAAGTAAGACCTATGTAAAAAACACAACTTCAGAATGACTGGAATGAGGGGCTGATTTAAGGAATGTAACTGGAGTAGAGAAACCCACCATCTGAGCTGCCCTCAGTGTGAATACAGGGTCAGATCAGTTCATCGGTTCAGCTACGTCCTGTTCATGTTCCACCCTGTCGTCTCCAGATCGACGGATAGTGAAAGGAAAACTGTCGCCACGTGTCGACCAGAGCAGTTTGCAGGTGGAGTAATGGACTGAAGCTGCAAGGCCTTGAATAGTCTTCAGCTGACCTTTTTCAAAATGTGTCAGTGAGTCCGTCAACAAGTTCCCTTCTTCCCTTTCTCCACGCAGAGGTGACGAGGAATTTGGGGCCTTGAGAAGGACAGGAGCTGGGGGAGGAAACAGAAAACAGTCTCAACGGCTTTACAAAACAACTAGGGCTGTCAATCAATTCATATATTCAATCAAAATTAATCACATGATTGCCCAAAATTAATTGTGATTAATCGCAAATTAATCTCTTCAAAATGTACTTTAAAGGGAGATTTGTCAAGTATTTAATACTCTTATAAATATGTAAGTGGGCAAATGTGCTGCTTTATGTAAATTATGTATATATTTATTATTGGAAATCAATTAACAACACAAAACAATGACAGATATTGTCCAGAAACCCTCACAGGTTCTGGATTTAACTTAAAAATCTGCTCAAATCATAACATGGCAAACTGCAGCCCAACAAGCAACAACAGCTGTCAGTGTGTCAGAGTGCTGACTTGACTATGACTTGATCCAGACTGCATGTGATTGTCATGAAGTGGGCATGTCTGTAAAGAGGAGGCTGGAGGGTACCAATAGAACCCATTTACATTCACACATCTGGAGGTCAGAGGTCAAGGGACCCCTTTAAAAATGTCCATCCCAGTTTTTTCTCACCAAAATTGAGCACAAGTTTGGAGCGTAATTTTGTTTCCTTCTCGACAAGCTAGTATGACATGGTTGGTACTGATGGATTCATGAGGCTTTCTAGTTTCATAATACGAAAGCCTAAAGTTTTAGAGCACTTAACAGCATATATGCACCTGCTTGAAAATCAGCTTAATATGCTCAGACATCAGCTGATATGATTATGGAAAAAAGTCAAAAAATCGTCTCGATCAATCGGTCGACCTCTAATTATCACGTTGACAGCCCTAAAAAAAGACGATAAAAATGGTAATTCTGGCTTCGGGGCACCACATGGATCAAAGTCTCGGAGATTTTGGAGCCTTTTTTTTCTTTAAACCGAGACATTGCTAAATTAATACAGAGTTATCCATTTACATCGACCGAATACATGTCTGTCAAACACATTGCTCTACTTTCCCTTCAGAAGTCAAGCTGTGTTGATAGTTTTGGCAGCAGGTGATGCACAGCTTTCTGCTCGGTATATTCTAGTTCCCGAGACGATTCAGCTGAATACTCCCATGAGATGCCGACTGATAAAGATCAGAGCGATGCTATCCTGAATTCCTCCAAAGGAAAGCATATCATGATACTCGTAGTGCATGAGCTTAGTCTTTGTAAAATTGTGCCACTAGATTATTTTCACCTTGCAAATAAACTAAGATGAAACGCAATGATGAAGAACAGAAAAGGACATGCAACTGCCTAATTTGAGCAGGTACATTCTCCAGAAACACCTCACCACACTCAATAGCATAAGACAGTTTGTTTAATAAACACAGCGACTGAATTCTCTCTGCAGTGTCTCCATTTCTGTGACCTCCCCCACTCACTGAAGGTCTTGGCAGTAATAACCCTTGTTATGGTGGGTTTGATTTACAGTGTTACCTACCTCACTTAATGCCTGCCCCGGCTGGCTGATAACGATCATACAGGCAGCGGCAGGCTGAAGTGTTCTTGTTCTCCAAGCATGAACAGGAAGCTCTCTGAAAGGCAGAGACACCATCCATCCATGAGAGAAGTTGAAATTTGCTGTTGGCTCACTTTCAAAGCTTAACTGTTGTTAAAACTATGACTCATAATCATATTTTTCATATTTAGAGTGGCAATAAACTTTTTTTTTTTGCTTTAACTTACATATGAAGTTGATTGAACAATGCAATAGCTACAGACTAATGAGTTTAGATTGGTTCCCTATAAGCCTCACTTTCACTGTGCAGTTCTGTCTTCACTGGGTACGATCTCCCGGGAAAATGAACGCTCCATTTACGGCACAAATAAAGTTCTGCAACTGAAACAGGAAGACGGAGGCACTTTTGTTTTCCCCAGTAGAGGAGCTATGATTGGGCCCAAAATATTAGACTCTACATGAACCCACATAGTTTCTGTCCAAGCCCGACCCGAGTCAGTCAGTTTTGAACCTGAGCCCGATTAAAAACCTGAACTTCCACTGTAATAAATAAAATTTAAAATATATATAGGCTATATTTAAAATATATTCTTTATAAATTAAAAAGAAACTATCATTACCTTGTGAGGGAAACGTCTTTATTCTTTGATGTTTGGGTTGCTGAGAATATTTAATAAATAATTCCTGACAATGATCCTAATATATTAGACTTTTGCACATCTCCGACTATATACAGACTGAAAATCATTCTTACCGCATTAATTTAGATATTTCCAAAGTAAAAGTCCCTAGAAGTGTATGATTCAACTTTTTTTCCATGATCTAGTGTTAAAAGTTAACAAATACCACAATAAATCTTAATATCAAAACACAATACTGCATCGTCCACACTTGGTAGTTATGACCAGGTAACAGAGATGGTGGAACAACTGGAGAAGGTTTGGACACTGCCTAGCAAATGAAGAAGAGGTTGAAGAGGGAGAGCGATAAAAACTAGTAAAAGAAGAGGGAACCTCGGACGGGCCTTCCCTCGGTAAGAGCTCCAGGTTTCAAAGTGACAGTTTCTACTAGATGAATAAGTCAAAAACCTGCTTCCTACTAACACTACCGGCTGCAGTGTTTCCTGTAGGATATTTTTCAGCAGCGGGGGGGAAAGGGTTTCGTTGTAGCGCCGGCGTTTACAGCGAGGTGGTGGCCAGCGGCAGCGCTGTACTGCTGCTGCGACATGCAAATCCCCCCCCAGGGATAAATAAAGAATCTCACCTATCTGTAACAGAAACTGGGGGAATGAGTCAGGAAGAAAAGAAGGGGGGAGTGACTGGAGGACAGACCAATAGAGGCATGCTGGGACAGATCACAAGGTGGTTCCTCCAAACAGAAACACTGACTGTTCTGGCTACAGTAGGGGAAAGGTTACACACCGACAACACGGGAAACAGAAATTCAAAATATGTTTAAGTCCTGACACATACAGTACAAGTACCTGCACCGATGCTGCCACATATACTCACTCATTCCTCAAGAGAAACTGACTTTCTCACTACTGATATTTGCATATTTGTCTCCATGTTTCTTTTATTAAGTCTTTATTTGTACTGCATTTATGTGTTGTTTGAATGCCTGTGTGTTTGACCCTCTCTTGTATTACGCAGGAAAGCAGTTTCTACCATCTGGCTGTTATATCAGTGTGATATACAGCTGTAATCATCGGCATACTGAATGGATGTTGTCTGATAACAACACTGTCAGCCAGATCCACAATCATCAATATTTACATGTCATCATCTGTGGGATTTGGGTTTACAAGTGCACAGGGAAAATACGGCTTGATTGTTTTTCTAAGTTATATAGTAAAGAAAGCTTGAATGAGCTTTGTGCTTAACATTCACACATGTACACAGTGTTTGCACTTGGAGCTGGCCTGTATAACAGTCTATCTGCTGTCGGCCTTGAATGACAGCTGGGAACGGAGGGTGAAATGGAAATAAAATGGGAGGCAATGAATAAATCTTACATCAGTTTTCAAAAGGCTCCTTTTTTCACATCCACAATACATCATAAGACCAGCATGCTCAAATGCCGCCCTGTAACTTGCAAAAGAATCAGAGGAAAATACTTGTTTGTTCATTTTCTTTCCAGGACTATTACTGTCTGATTTCCTTTCCCTGTTATGTTTTATATGAGTGTGAATAAATTGTTTGAAAACTTGTATTGCTCAAATTTCCCCTTGAAAGATGATTGAAGCATTTTGAATTGAATTGTCTAAACATGTTTTTTTGATTGAACCATCTTCCTCTAAAATGCTTTCTTGGCTTTAACATCACGCTACAGCCACCTTTGCTCCTGACAACAAGAGTAATAATTCATACTGCTGCTTGAGGACATCAGGAAACTGTAAACAGAGGTTCTGTCTGGTAAACGCTGTGTGAGAAATATGAAAGTTTATGGGACAAATCAACAAGAATTATGAAAATAATTTTAAAAAATATGTAACATTTTAAAGCAAATGAGTAATTTATCTACTAAATCTCATTAAAACTTGATTCAATTGTACAAGGAACTATTTTGCAAAATTTTTAATACTGTAGTAGAAAATATGTAAGCAGAACTGGGCCTGACTTATATGGATCAATGTGCTGGAACAAACATGCATAGACTAGGGCTGTCAAAATTAACACAAAGCTGTTTGAACACCACTAATTTCTCTCACACATTAATGCAATCAATATTTCAGAGGTGGTAGGGGGCTGAGTTTACAGTCCAGAGTGACGATACCAGCATCATCTGACATTAGAAAACCTAAGGAATCTATTCCAACCATGTGACATTAGCTTGTCGTCAATGGGGCTTAATAACGCTCCACACCTACACTCCAATTCTCAAATTTTGGTGAGGAAAAACTGTCATGTCTATTTTCACAGATCCTGGTATCATATGAAACTAGAAAAGCTAATGAATCCATCAGTACCACCCAGGTCATTCTAGCTTGTAGTGAAGGAGGTTAAATAATGCGCCAAACCTTTAGTGAGGAAAAACTGTCATAGCCATCTTCAAAGGGTCCCTTGACCTCTGACCTCCAGATATGTGAATGTAAATGGGTTCTGTGGGTCCCCACCAGTCTCCCCTTTACAGACATGCCCACTTTATGATAATCACATGCAGTTTGGGGCAAGTCATAGTCAAGTCAGCACACTGACACACTGCCTGTTGGGCTGCAGTTTGCTATGTTATGATTGAAGCATATTTTTTATGCTAAATGCAGAACCTGTGAGGGTTTCTGGACAATATCTGTCATTGATTTGTGTTGTTAATTGGCTTCCAACAATAATACAAATATACATATATTTGTAAAATGTAGCATATTATTGCTATGTTGATAAGCGTAGTAAATACAGTTGACAAATCCCCCTTTAAGTGACATTTTGAACAGATTAAAAACGTGTGATTTAATTTGAAAGTATGAACCAAAACACAAAGTGCTTTTCAAAGGGCTCAATGATTATGCTTTCAGATCTGCACCAAAAGCTAATTAGTACTTCCACGATCAATAGCCTGACTTTGCCGTTAGAATTTAAGAGATCCTGCTGAACAAACAAATAAACAAATGAGCAAAAGTGATACCATCCTTGGCAGAGACATTAGAATAGAATAAAAAGCTTAATAACAACTATTATAATAGACAATCGTGTGTGTTGATGTATCATCAAGGCCATCGAGGCCATCAGCAGAAAAAGTCGAATCAGTTTCCTCCCTGCAGTCTGTTTCGGTTTTAGACAAAGACTCTTTCAGGCGTTATCATGTGCTCACCGCGGCCTTGTGCTCCTCAATTTGTGTTCTTAGTTGATACACTGGCATAACTTTGCATGGCAGCTTGATTGTCGCAATGTCACAAGAAAATCTATCTTGTTAAGCCTCAAGTAATATGTATGTATCTGGCCAATCAGCGTCCTGGAGGAGCTACTGCACAGGTGTGTGAGGGATGATACACTACAGAAAGATGACAGTCCAAAACAAAAATGGCGGCAGCTCCTGAAGAGGCTAGCATAGATGCTACAATAGCATCAGTTATATCAGGAGAGTATTTCTTCACTGAAAGAAGAGCAAGGACTGCAGTGGGCCAGCCCTACAAATGCAAAAGTCTGTCACTGAGTGACTGACTGAGTGATGAAGTTACACAATTGTTCAGCCAAGTGTTGGAGTTTCCTCATTGGCCATCGCTCTTTCAAAACGAAAAGGCAGGAACATTATACAAATGAGCCTGTCCAGCGAGACAGTGAGATGTCCAGCTCACGAAACTTTGACCGAGCTGTGAAACTAGATGATCCAGTTCTAAAATGAAACAAGACTCAGCAGCGGCATCGCCTATTTTAACTCACTTAAAATGTTCTCAGAAGTAGATTTTGGTGGATTGTTGAGACAGAATAATAGGAAGGTTATGAGCACGCCGCCATGTTGTTTCCAACATTTCAACCAATCAGGTGCATTCCAGGATAAGGCACGTCACCTCTTGAATAGCCAGTCGAGTGGAGCTGTGCATCCCTTAGCGTCCTCGTCGGACTTGGTGGACGTGGAGCGCTGGATTGAACATTATAAACATGATCACTGATTATTAGTGGAACAATTTAGCCACATACTCAGACTGACCATACATGGTCCAGACATATACGCAGTTTTGACCAAGTATTGTTTCAAAGAGTCTGCCCTTTTCCAAACTGTTTCCAGTGATGGCTTCTCAGATGGTTCTGTGAAACAAACCATATGGTGGTGTATGGTATGCAAAGTGAACAAAATCTGCTTCTGGCTCTAAGGTTTGAAGGCTGACAATATTTTGGAAATAAATTACTGACACACCCTTAATTTTCCTAATGTAATTTAATGCTCACATCCCAATCCCACAACATGGCACCACAAAATGTATCATCACTGCAAGCTTCATCAAGTCTAACCAGCACTATTTGAATACATAAAATTTTGATTGCAACTAATGGAGAAGCTTAAATAAATGATAATATATTTAACTAAGGCTGGTCACAGCAGCAGGAGGCAGCGTCTTAATGTCAGGCATCATGCAGTGTTGGTGTTAATTAAACTAATTTTAATCTAGCAGGTTAGACATACTCAGTGTGTGCTTTGGAGTACTGCCATACAGAGGGTTAACATCTGATTAGGGCTTCTACATTGAGAGCGAGGACCAAATCTGCTGGAGTGAAACTGTGCAGAACAGCTTCAAAGTTTTAAGGTCAGACTCTGACAGTCTGTGATATGAACAACAGCATTGTTGCTCCAGAACAACACATCCACTGTGGCACAAGATAGCAGCGCTTTCCACATTTCCCCTCATGATAAGAACTCAGCAGAGAAAAATAAGTATGTGTTTTTTGATATTCTCCTTTCTGCTTCTGTTTTATTGTCACAATTCACACTCCGTACTGATAAAATTAACTGCACTGCAAGTTTAAACAGTTCCAACACAACAAACACCACTATTATTCTTCCTTCAGTAAAGCTGCTCATTTCCCCTTGTGTGTGTCAGCAATCAGCTCTTTCTGCAGCTGTTCATACGCTCAAATCTGTGTATTTCAGATCCTTTCAGCAACTTCTCTGCCATTATGGTTTCTCATGAACAATACCTCCAAAAACTGTGCTTAAAAGCAGAAAGGTTTTGATATTTATAATCCTCTAGAGCCTTGGGCTATGTCCCTTGAGTCTAAGGAACACCAGACCTTCCTCTTTGTTATGTCCTTTATCTTGCAATAAAAAAAGGAAAGAAAATGTCGCGCTATTAGTGATGCTAATTTTGAAAAATTTTCTTAACCAAGAACCGACCCTTGTTAACCAATTATAAACTGTTAACCCACAAGAGTGGTGCACGCCTGCAGCGGTGGGCCAGCTGCAGTATATGAGCACAATAGTCAGTTGGGGCGGCAGTAGCTCAGTCTGTAGGGAGTTGGCTTGGGAACCGGAGGGTCACCAGTTCAAGTCCCGACATGGACCAAAAACTGAGTGTGAACTGGTAGCTGGAGAGGTGCCAGTTTACCTCTTGGGCACTGCCGAGGTGCCCCTGAGCAAGGCACCAAACCCCCAACTGCTCGGGGCGCTTGTCAGGAGCAGCCCCCTCACTCTGACATCTCTCCATTAATGCATGTGTGTGTGTGTTTGTGTGCATGTACCATGTATGAGTTAAACAGAGTGTAAATTGAATTTCCCCACTGTGGGACTAATAAAGGTTCATCTTCTTCTTCTTCTTCTTCTAGTCAACTGAGTCAACAGTTCACCAACAGGAGAGTTACTGTAGCAGCCACGGTGCTGCGTTCACTGTCTCCAGTTCACCATCAGGAGAGTTACTGTAGCAGCCACGGTGCTGCGTTCACTGTCTTCAGTTCACCATCAGGAGAGTTACTGTAGCAGCCACGGTGCTGCGTTCACTGTCTCCAGTTCACCATCAGGAGAGTTACTGTAGCAGCCACGGTGCTGCATTCACTGACTCCAGTTCACCATCAGGAGAGTTACTGTAGCAGCCACGGTGCTGCATTCACTGTCCTCAGTTCACCATCAGGAGAGTTACTGCAGCAGCCACGGTGCTGCGTTCACTGTCTCCAGTTCACCGTCGGGAGAGTTACTGTAGCAGCCACGGTGCTGCGTTCACTGTCTCCAGTTCACTGACCGGGAGAGTTACTGTAGCAGCCACGGTGCTGCATTCACTGACTCCAGTTCACCATCAGGAGAGTTACTGTAGCAGCCACGGTGCTGCGTTCACTGTCTTCAGTTCACCATCAGGAGAGTTACTGCAGCAGCCACGGTGCTGCGTTCACTGTCTCCAGTTCACCGTCGGGAGAGTTACTGCAGCAGCCACGGTGCTGCGTTCACTGTCTCCAGTTCACTGACCGGGAGAGTTACTGTAGCAGCCACGGTGCTGCGTTCACTGTCTCCAGTTCACTGACCGGGAGAGTTACTGTAGCAGCCACGGTGCTGCGTTCACTGTCTCCAGTTCACTGTCAGGAGAGTTACTGTAGCAGCCACAGTGCTGCGTTCACTGTCTCCAGTTCACTGTCAGAGAAGTTAATGTAACAGCCACAGTGCTGTGTTCACTGCCTCCAGTCCACCATCAGGGGAGTTACTGTAGCAGCCACGATGCTGCATTCACTGTCTCCAGTTCACTGACTGGGAGAGTTACTGTAGCAGCTACAGTGCTGCATTTGCCTCAAGTTAATCATTGTATGTTGAACAACAGAGATACTGTACCTACATAAGCAACCACAAACAACACACATTAATATGTACCATAGTCCATTTAATGCCTGCCATACACCAAGTCTGACTCATTCACATCTAAGTCACAGAGGTTTTACAGACTATAGTATTTTGCAGACTGGGGATCTTGCAGGGTCAAGACTACAACAAGATTCCTTTAGAGATGATGTTTACAAGAAGAGAAACTGTTGAGAAAGAAGTGGACAGAAATTGCTGCAGTCCCTGTAAACCTTGGTGAGTATGTTATAGCTAGCTGGTTAACTAGCTAACCACTGTCCTGAATGGGGCTACTTTCAAGCTAACACTAGCTACTGGAACATTTACTATTAATCTACAAGCTAACTGTATGTTTCAGCTGTGGATTGCTGGTTTCAATCATATAAATTGTTCCATTTTCTTCTTTTTTTCCGTCCTAAAAGTTTTTTCTTGTTTGGGGAATTTTTCCTTATCATATCCTGTCAGATGTCATATCCTGTACAGACTGTAAAGCCCCCTGAGGAGAGTTTGTGATTTGTGATTTTGGGCTGTACAAATAAAATTGACTTGACTTGACATATAGCATATTCACTACATCTTTTTTCCTTCTCCACTCTATTGTGGTAGGAAGACACGTCAAAGAGGCACTCTTGTTCACTCCATAACTCCACCAGCTCTTCTACGTTTACATTCTACCCTGTTTGCTGCTTCCTGTTTGGTGCTGAAGAGAGGCATCCACTGGTTGCTGATAGTGCTCACATCATTAAACTAATATTTAACCTGTTTGATCTTATTGGAACATCAAGACATGAGAGGGCTCACTTGAGAGAGTTTAGACTGAGTTTTATGACCACCTTACACTAAACAAGACCACAGGAGAGCAACGCAACTCTAGTAAAACTCAGGATTTTATTCTGACATTGGAAATATGTCTGCGACTGTGAAATTGCTTGGAAATTCATTTGGTGTTAAGTCAGTATATGTTGAAGATGAAAAAAAGGTATGTGGTGCCAGTTAGTAACAATTGAGAGTGATTTCTACAAAACAAAACACTGGTCAACAGTGAACTGGAACATTGGTCTCCTGGTTAAAAGTCTGGTGTTTCTTAGAACTTGTTGGTGATTGATAGTTATATATTTCTGTGGTTCAGAGGGTACAGCAGGTCGTCCATCAATCGGTGGGTCGGTGGGTTTGATTTCGGGTCAGATGTCGATGTGTCCTTGAGCAAGACACTTAACCTTTGCATGGCAGCCTCTGCCGTCAGTGTATGAATGTGTGTTTGAATTGGGTGAATGCGGACATGTAGTGTAAAGCTCTTTGAGCAGTCAGAGGACTAGAAAAGCGTTTTATTAATGCAGTTCATTTACCATTTCATTTACTATTCCCTCCCACCTCCATGAGTGGAATAATGTGTTTGCACACACACACACACACACACACACACACACACACACACGCACGCACACACACACGCATACACACACACACACACGCACACACACAGTAGAGCAGTGAGGTCTATGCAGGCTTTGAACAACAGTAGCAGTGAGTCACAAACATATTTAACGATTAATGGGAACATACTAAAACCAGCAGGACAGACGGAGGGAGGGGGACAGAAGAAAGACAGATAGTATCAGGTAGATGGGGGTACACACAGACAGACAGGAGGGAGGGAGACAGATGGACGAATGGACAGAGAGACAGTGTGTTGTGTGTATTAGTGGAGCATAACCGTGTCTGAACCAGCAGATCTGCTGGGAATATGCTCCCGTTTCCTGGGACCTGCTGGGTACACACACGCCCACGCGCACACGCACACACAACACACACACACACACACACACACACACACACTAAAGTATACGCTCACACATGCACATCCATCCATACAGGAGTTCTGGGCGGTCTTCTACCTCCTGCTTCATCACCATCTGCCTCCTTGATATATGAGCATACCAACACCCCCTCTCACGCGCACACGCACATGCACGCACACACACGCACACGCCACACACACACACACACACACACACACACACACACACACACACACACACACACACACACACACACACACACACACACCCCTTCATTAACCATGCTGATCCCCTGTTCTTCACTTAAAGAGGACCTGGGTCATACATCGTTCCTACAGCACATTAATGCTGTTTAACAGGGTCTTGCTGATGGTTCTGGTTCCATGTGGTAATTGGTTGTTTAAACTGACTGCTGGCTGAAAGCAGAAGATTAATCATCTCACCCAGATGTATAGTTTATATGTAGTGGAGGAGTTCAATAGCAGAAAATGTTTCAGCAACCTAAAAATATACCTTTATGCACATACATTTAACACATTAACCTCCCTCTATTGTGCTTTGTGACAGTATTACAGACCTACTTATTGTTTTGTATTTTCTTAAAGGATTGGCACAAAATTTTGTTCACGCATTCATGGTTCTCAGATGATGTACTACTGCCACCACGAGTTTGACATCAATGCTGTCAATCAATTACAATACTTAATTGCATTTAATTGCATGATTGTCTGTAGTTAATCATGATTAATCACAGATGTTTAATCTGTTCTAAATGTACCTTAAAGGGAGATTTGTCAAGTATTTAATACTACATGGGAGTCAACAAATATGCTGATTTAAGCAAATGTATGTACATATTATGTTAAATCAGTTAACTCAAAACAATGACAAATACTGTCCAGAAACCCTCAGAGGTCCTGCATTTAGCATAAATAATGCTCAGCTCAAACAAATAACAGCAAAACAGAATGGATATTACCGGATGTACTGCTGTGAAATTTGGTACAGAGTCAGAGGATCTCTGCTCTCCAGAAACTTTTTTTCTTTAGTTTACTGCAGCTGAATAGCTTTTATTTCCTCGGTGACTCTTCTTTCCTCTTGCAAATACAACAAAGAACAGAGAAACAAAGCTACAGAAGAATAAACAGAAGGTTTTTGTTGATTAAATGATCAAAAGATTGACACAATTTTGCTAATCAATTAAACTTTTAGGTTATTTTCAGCATCTTAAATGTGAGGATCGTGAGGCTGCTTTTTATCATTGTACATCTTTATATGTACAAATACCTTCACATCCTCACATAAGGACATTAATCAACCTCAGCTGTACTTTGCATGTAAATATATAATTTTATAACCATTGTTTTTGTCCCGAGTACTTTCACGTGAATATTTCGTGGTGAAAAAGCAACATTTTGTCCAGAATGAGGATTTTCCTGAGCTTTCTCTCCACAAATTAAGGCAAACACATTGTGTGGAGCAGGTTGAATTGTCCGTAGTCCGAACCAAGATAACAAACTTTATCACTCCTTTCAACCTTGACAAAGCCAGCACAGACCAAATCCATTCCTTCCATTCTTACCTTTCACAATACAAACCATAGATATATAATATTCGCAGTCAGGTATTTCATATTTTCATGTTGTTTATTCATCACGCCCCGTGGTGTGTAAAGGCCTTTAATCTTATCAAAAATTGCTGCATGTAATAATTTTTCTCTGCTGGTATCAGACCACGTTAAACTGACTGTTTGTTACGTTTTACATTTATAAACTTTTTTTAAATTTTTTTTATTGTCAATGTGTGCTAACCTAAAAAATGAGACCTTCCGCAACTTTCTGTTTGCTATAGACTATTTCTAATGTGACGAATGCAGGATGTTTTGTTCCGGAAACAACCTGTCTTTATTCTCTTCTGCACAGTGTGCAACTAATCGCTTACGCCAGCAAACAACCAGCTCTCACCACAACGTAGACTCCAACACAAACTCCATGGAAGCACAAAAAACAAGGTTATATCTAATGAAGCCCGTCTTCCAAAACAGGAACGTGACCGACGTCGGAGGGAAAACTAGGATCAACATCAGCCAGGCCTTCGATTCGTGGAGGGACCGTTGTTTGGTTTTGGGTATCTTAAGGGACGCAGGTGAAATATATAGTGATATTATGTTTTTATCCGTCAAGTCATGTTCAGTCTCGTGTGTCGCCTCACTCTTTTGACCGCTGCTCGTTCGTGTCTATGTGATGTAGCACAAGCGTGACCAACAGGACGCCGACTGTTGTTGACCACAGGCATTGTTAACAAGCAATGTCTGATTCTTACATACAGCCCTTGTAAATGAGCATGAAAAGCACATTTAAACGTCCAGTAACCTGCTGCATGGTGACCTGCATCAGTCTTAACTGCCATGAAACAAGCGCCCACAAAGGTTTATCAGTTATTGTCACATTTTCAAGTAAGACAAGATGTTCTTGAGACAAATTTCTCCGTTCACTGTAAAAAAACACGAGGGAAAAATCAATCCGGAGAACATTTGATATCTCTGACGCCACTTATGGCTATCTGACAGGAGCACTATCTGGAGAAATGGTGCATCTCTTTAATATTTGTCTGAAGAGTTGCCCACATGATTTATTTGTTGTTTTTGGCAACACATCAAATATTTGCTTCAGATTTGCTTTACAGTCGAATGGGAAATTACTTTCTTTCCGTAATCTCTTCATCATTATCATATCATGTTACGACCATTCCTTCGTCTCTCCCTCCTTTTTATCCGTCTGTCTTTCTCTTGCTCACACGCAGCCAGCAGCCACGCAGCCACGCAGCCACGCAGCACGCCGCCGAGGGCTGACCAGGCATCAGCTGGTCGGAGGATGATCGGGGGATTTAGCGGTGACATGCTGTAATGGTGAAGCGTGACCGGCCTTCCTGACCACACGTGTGCTGCACACACACAAACAGCTCTTGACAGTTTTATTGGGAGCTCAGTCATTTCAGTATTATCTTTTAACTTTAAAAAGCCTGAAAACCTGCCACAGCATCAGAGACCAGAAACACTTTCCTCCATACAAACAAGCCTTTAATGAGACTCCTGAACTCTGCTCTCCACAGACGTATTTCTCTTTAGGTCACTGGAGTTGAATGGCTTTTATTTCTTTAATGACTCTTTCTCACAAACCCAACAAAGAACAGAGAAACAAAACTATCGAAGAAGAAACAGCCGTTTTGTCGATTAAAGGATTATACCATTGACAAAAATGTTGATAATCAATTAAACATTTAGGGTATTTCTAGTACCAGCTTCTTGAATGTGAGAATTATGAGGCTGCTTCCCTCCGTTTTATGTCACTGTTGTACATATTTTATAGTAGGACCCCCCCGTCCATTAGTCAACTAATCAGTTGTTTTGATCAAAATCAACTAAGTTTTCTTTAGTCTATTAGTCATTTTTATGTCTTTTCATGCTGAATGACTTATTTCCAAGAAACCTCTGAGCACATCTCTGGTGAACACATGATTTAAAGTGGTGTGATAGTGTGATACTGTGTGGAGAAACTTGGTTTGACAGATCTGTTGGTTAAATCAACTAATTGGTTTTCAGCTGACAAAACTGTATGAGTGTAAAACTGGGCATACACTTTTTGATTTTAGCCCGTCATACTAAGTGAACAAAAACACACCAATTCCTCAGTTTCAGGTGATTCTACACTGATAAAAACAGTTATAAATATTTCACTCCATTTCTGCTAATAGAGCCCCTGAACTGTTACACACTGGTCCTTTAACTCTGGCTAAACTGCCAGCTAGTTTACAACCTGTCTAATCGTTTGACCACTTGTGAGTTTTGCTGTGTGTACAAAAACTACTTCATGAAAAATTAATGAAATAAAAAAGTGAGTCACTGATCTGAGATGGTGTACTGTCTGAACAAAAAGAAGCAAAAGATCTCTTCACACACTACACTACATCACTAAACCTCACATATTTTGTACTTTACTGATCCTGTGGAGAATGTCAAATTCATGAAAAGGTAAAATATAATAGTAGATGGTGCAACAGGACTTTCTCAAGCTTTCAGAAAATCTTTGCAGCCCATACTTCCCAATCAAAAGCTCTCTTCCTAATGTTCTTGCTCTATTAAGTCCTGTATTAAAGTAAAAAATCTTCTGATACAGGCAAAGAAGTTATTTCTTAGAGGAAATATTTCACATTGTACTGACTGTTATGAAAAACGACTACCTTGTCCGCATTTTCTTTTCTCTGGTCTGCTCCTGTTCATGAGGTCATGAACTGAGAAAAAACTCAATTCCACCTCTTTTATGTCCTTATTCAATGAGTCTTTCTTCCATCCAAGAGTCACTGAAGGGCTCATTCTAAGCCAACGAAAACACAATAGTTTCAGGTGATTGTACATTAATGAAAACTTGAATATTATATTTCTGCTAAAAGATCCCTGAAATGTTACACACTGGATCTTTAAATGTTCCTATTTCCAAAATAAGCAGTCAGAGTATTGTGACTTTATTTATTAGACTAATTTAATTTTGTCCAGTGTTTGTCAGTGATGACTATTTTTTCTGGATCATAACTGCAAGAAGACAATTAAAGCCTTTGAACACAAAATTGTTGCAAGTTTAAAAATAAATAAAACCTCACATTGTGTCACTCGTGTTTACACAGTGACTCTGATACATTTATTCGCCATTAAAATTTTTGGGACAGGTTTGATTTTCTGCAAGAATGTAGGAAAGATTAGACAGTGGTGACTGAGCTCTAGGCAGCTAAACAATGGCTTCTTGCTAATGTTGTTCATTCATTAGCGTCGTTTGGGACTATCCACTGTACCCACGTCATTAACTCAGTTTTGTCGCATATTGTATATTTTCTCAATAAACAGAATAATAAAACACACCAAACTCTGTATGGTTTCTGTGCGTAACACCTTCAGTGGATTACAGTTTTTAAAAAACACATAAATACAGACTAGCGGTGCAAAGGCCTTGAGGCTGTAAATGTATGGGTTGGATTTTGCTGTTATTCTATTTGTTGTCTGGTCATGGGACATACCTACTACTGCAGTCTTTTGGGCCACTTTCTTGCACATCTACTTCATGACGACTCATTTTTGGTAGCTCTGCAACATGTCATGGTCAGAAAAACGTGCACCTGGATTAATGGTTCACAACCCTTTAATCCTATCTGTCAGCTTCAGCATTCTATATCTTTATCCTCTGTGTTTTAAATTTCAATATCCATTATCCCTGTAATTACGGGAGGTAAGCTAATAGTAGCATGGCAACCTAAAGTGCATAATGTATATAGAGTGCATGATGCTGCATGCACCAGCTGAGACCTTGCTGTCTGCAAGATGATTTTACAGACTGTAATTTTCCTGTTCCATTTATGTTATTAAAGTTTTGCAATTACATTATGCAAGTAAAACAAGGAGGGGTTGGCAGCTAAAACTCTTAGGAAAGTAAGGAGAATGAGATTGGCAGTTTGAACTACATGCAGCAGTCCCAGCTTTTGGCACTCATGTCATTAAACCTTGACGTTACTTCTCCTCAGAATGATTTTAAATTTCATTTTAGGGTGGAATTTCCCATTAGAGAGCTGCAATTTTGGATTGCAATGAGCAATCCCTAAATACAGCCTTTCCAAAAAATTTATGATTAGCTTTTCTTGTTGAAATGAGTCTCATTGTTCTTTGTTGATGCTCTGTGAAGAAAAGCTTAGATTTCGACATGTTGGTTCTGATCCCTGGAGCTCAGGGACAATATCGACATTAAGTATTTTGGCAACGCAGCTTTTCAGGCGTGACGGCTTTGTTCAAACCTGTTAAGTTATGGGAGCTGTCTGTTTGACATGTTGAAAGAAAGTGATTTAGCATGTGTTACCTTGATCTTCTCTCTGTCTACTTCCTCGTGGTTCTATGTATCCGTACAATCTCCTGTTCCTGTTTTCTCTTTCTTGTTCTTTAGTTTGCTCCTTGATCCCCTACTACCCACATTAAAAGGTCATTTCAACCAACATTACAAATATATGTCACAGTAGCATATATCCATTCATTTGGTTTTATCTTTATTAGATCAGGGTTTGAGTTGTCAGATTCTGCTTCAACCCCAAAACAACTGGGATGAATATAAATCTGTTTTTGTTGCTCACAGCATAAAAAAAAAAAAAAAACTCAATGTGTAAAAAAATATGTTTCCGGGGACGGTATCTATGTCTCTGGATAATCCAAAATACGACTGCCAGTAGTTTTTATTTGTAATTATACTCTACCAAGAAATGTGGTGCAGACATTTGGAAAATCCCTCTTTTAAAAGAACTGTTGATGGCATTGTACTTAATACCTTGAACAGACTTCCCACTCTTTTGTAGAGATCATTTTCCAGGACTTTTCCAGGACATTGTCAGTGATAATGTGGTCTGCAGGAGTCTGTTTTAAAGGACATGCAATCTATGGCTATAACTTATGACAAAGGACCACAAAAAGATGCAAAATTACCACAAAATGACACAAAACCACAAAGAAACATAGTGATGAAAAAACACAAAATGACTACACAACAGTAAGAGACATGAAACAACCACAGAGCAACACTAAACAACTACAGAGTGATGCAAAATGACCACAATGAAATGCAAAATGACCACAAAGACTAAAAATGACCACAAAGTGATGCAAAATGACCACAAACAGATGGAAAATTACCACAGAGAAACTCAAAGTAACCACAAAGAAACGCAAAATGTCTACAGAGAGACTCAAAATGACCATAAAGTGATGCAAAATGACCACAGAGAAATGCAAAATGACCATAGAGAGGCTCAAAATGACCACAGAGAAATGCAAAATGACCGCAAGAAATGCAAAATGACCACAGAGAGGCTCAAAATGACCATAAAGAGATGCAAAATGACCACAAGAAATGCAAAATGACCATAGAGAGGCTCAAAATGACCACAAAGTGATGCAAAATGACCATGAAGAGATGCAATATGACTACAAAGAAATGCAAAATGTCTACAAAGAGACGCAAAATGAACAGAGTGATGCAAAATCAACAGATGCAAAATGCAAAATAACCAAAAAAGATGCAAAATGTCTACAAAGAAATGCAAAATCACCACACAGAGATGCACAATATGTAAAATGACTACAAAATGATGCAAAAATAACAAGACATCCAAAATTACCACAGAGATGTAAAATTACTGCAAAGAGATGCAAAATTACTACCTAGAGATGCAAAGTTACTACAAAGATGTGAAAAGTTATGGGAGTAAAAAGCAATGACATGAGAGTGTTTGAGAATTTCTGTGGAGGAGGCAGGGCAGATAACAAGCCTAAACTTCCTAATATAACATCTAAATGTTGATGTAATCAAAGCCTAATCCTTATTTTGGTCGTGATACAACCTCTCGGCCTGTAACAATGTGGTTAATAAACAAATGATCTGCAGCACAACGAAGGCTGGGAACCCAAGTTGTAGCTAAATCATGTATGCTGTCTGATGACTGCATGATCCAAAAAGTGAATTATTCCTGACAACATCAGACGCTCGTCATGCCACAACTGACAAAAGCAGTGAACTAAGCGTGGGCGGTCTGTGTTGGCCACCCTGTTGAATCAGTCAGCTCGTCATGTGCTCCCCAAACACGAGGTCTCCACTCTGTACTGTCTCTGACAATGAAAAACAATTTAACCCCGGGGTTTTGTTTGGTGAAAATGGAAAGCGGCTCTTTTCTTTTCGTTTTTACAAAATGGGAACCACAATCATGTTTTGTTGGAGGAATGCTTTTTCAAATATGACGTGACGCCTATCATTTTTTTCAGTTCAGACAGAAGCTTTCAAAGAAGACAGACTGAAATGTATCAGGTGAGCAATCTTTTCAGGAGGAAGAGGAGAACATGCATATTATTTTCACAAGATAAACATGCACATTTTCATGGTTTTTCCTTACATTAGAACTACTAAGCCTCTGAAAGTTTGTACAAAATTATGATTACCAAAGTATTGCAATACAGGCCTCAGCACCATACAAGCTGGAACTTTTTAATTAGATCAACAAATTCTTCTCTACCTGCATGAAGACGCTTTTCCTCAGTTCAGAGGCCCACATGCTGGCACTAAGAGGTCTAGTTGGAGGATTACATTGCCCCCCCCCATACTGCCACACCTCTCACTTTCCCTGCATCAAAGCTTTCTGTCTCCAACATGTTGAAATCAGACAACTCCTGAAGCTATGACGCATCCTCTCACCATGTTCCAGTGCTTGAAAAGTTACAGTGATTGGCTCAAATCAGCAATCTGAAAATGTTAAAATAACATCTCTTTAAAATTGTTTCACTTGTTTTAAATATGTGGTACTTATCTTCCTCATTAAATGCATTTTGTTGCATTTAGATCAGTCTCTTCTCTGCGTTTTTCACACCCACTGCCCAGTTTACTTAGTTTTTGCTGTTTTTTCTTTATGATTATCATTATGCTGGAGTTGGTTTCTCTCTATGTGAGATTGTATTTCCTCTACTCCGCTTCATGGCAGACGTTACTGGCCTAATCACATCTTAGAAGAAGAGGCTGATATGAACAAAATCCATCACAGTATGTCATTTAATATTGGCAAAGTGCATTATTTGGAACAGCTGAGAATTTGTTGATGGATAAAATAACCAAACACAATTGTCTCCGCCTAATTTGGCACATTAAATATCTGATAAATCAAAGTAAATAAAAATCCAATAATGCCATAAAGGAAACTTGCTGGACTAATACTACTGGAGATATTAAAGGGATAGCTACCACAGTATGAACAATATGGCATAAACTTGGCTGATTAACTAACTGAAGACTGACAAAATGAGCTTCTTTGGGGAGGATAGTATTTATGTTTTGCTTCTAAATGTCTCTAATATTAACAAACATCTTCCAGAATCAAAAAATTAGAAACTTAAATATAGTTTGGTGGTGAATTTAAGACTTGACGGTCAGTCAGAAGTTACCCAACACTGATTAAGATGGTAGGAAATCTCACACCGAATTCACACCAGGCAGCACCGAAGTGCGGCTCGCCACAAGAATTAATTTTTTCTGCAGCCAGTACTGGCCATACTTTGTCACTAAAAGTTGAACTTTTCCCAACCTTTACTAACGGCACTGCACTTTGGCACAGAGTCAAACAGCCACGGCATGATGAGCTCAGGAGCGTCCGGCGCAGCTTTTCATAGACTCTTCTAGTGGGAATTCAGCATTTGAGACTCTGAAGCTCGAGGTCATTTTTTTTTTTTTTTAAGACATGATTAACTCTGACATGCAGTCTTCTGAAAGCACAGCACTCCGCTGAAGCTTTATTGCAGCAGTACCAATGATTTAATGGAGGACGCCTTTCTCTCTGGAATAAGACTTTGTAACTCATGCTACTTTCAACCTGTGTAACTGCTTTTTTTTCAGCTTACAGATCACTAAGAGGACATTGCATTTTCAACATTCTTCCTGTATAACACATTTTATGAGCAGAACATTGACTCTAACTTGTGGGAGATAGCCCTGAAGGACTGTGTTGTATGTGGTCCTGGATCAATGGCAATTTTACATAGCACATTTCATTGCACATAAACTCAAAGCGCTTTATATTAAAGACAAAATATAAAAATGTAGACATAAAAGATAAGAAGATATCAGCATAAACACACACTCTCACAGTATAATCATAAGCCTGGGGCAAGAGGACATTTAGTTTGCTTTTGAATGTGTTCACAGCTGTGATGTACCTCAGATCACCAGCTTGTTCAAGACCACAATAATTAAAGGCATCATACAGTATAGGTCACACAGCCCGCCCCCTCCATGTTAGTGAATGTGACATTGTGTGACACTAAAAAGACAACGTACACGGAAAATAAATTCGTCCCAAAGATGGTTTCAGTCATTTTAGGCAGTTCTTATCACATTTCTCAATGTTCAGGTGTTTTTCTGATCAGTTTGGTTTTAATTTGTTATTTGATGCTATAAAAATGTGGTGAAACATCATGACTGACAGCTGTGAGTCTCTCTCGCTGATAAGCTGCATCTTGCAATGCAAGCTTGCAATGAGTTCAGGTGGATGACCTTGATAACACGGCTCTACCGCGCGATCACTACTGCGCAGACAAATCAGGTCAAAACCTCCGGGTGGCAGCCCCCGTATTCAGGATATTTTGGCTTCACTTCTGTACATGGCTCATCCAGTTCTACAGTTCTTATCCAATCACACATACATTCACATTGGGAGCTGCACAGTGTAACCCAGGGGTGGTCAAGTATTTTTCCTGGGGGGCCACGTGAGAAACTCAGATTGTTGCTAAGGGCCAATCAAATGCTGAAAATCACTCCAAACAGCATATTATTAAGAAAATTACATTATATACAGGAGTCTTTGAACTGTACAGGACTGACTGTTTAGGGAAGTAATGTTTCTATGGACAAGAGAGTAAGAACGATTCATGCTTTCATGTCATAGTCTCTGAAAGTCTCCAGTGACACCAGAAAAAGTCACTAGATTTGTCACTAGTGTTTTTTTTATTTTTTGAAAACGACTTGCCAGAGGGGTCTGAACACTCGCTAAATATAGCGATGAAGTCACTAAGTTGGCAACGCTGCTGCCTCAGCAGGTGAAGCAACAATACACGACCATTTCAAAACAAAATCTATTTTCTTTACTCTTTTTTTTACCTTCGTAAGTAAAATCGCGTGGTTTGTCTGACACCTCCTGGGCTGGACAGAACCATCACGAGGGCTAGATCCGGCCCAGGTCTGGTTTAACCAGCCTGCCTGTAGTGCTTTTGTCAAAGGAAGCTCAGTAGTGCTTGACGAGGAAAAAGTGTAATTCCCTCGTTTTTGAAGAATTTGAAGTAAAGTTTAAATCAACAGTCCCATGGCTGTGGGCAATACACTAATTGGTAGTGTGGTCTGAGGATTAGAATCTGACACTTGCTCTTCACCTGCAGGCTACCACGGTTTGTGTAAACACACATCAGTCATATCACAGTAACGTCATAAAACCTTGTCATACTTAGTGTCAAGTTCATCAACAATCACTCAGTAAGTTAAACTGGAGACCTTTTTAAAGAGGACGGACTTTGACAGAAACTGATTGTTGATTGTTAACGCCACCCAGGGAAATGAAGTTTGTCGTCTGGCGTTCTAAGGGTTAAATAATAAGATATGGGAAGAAAAAAACCTGCTAGATTATACAGATGATTTGCATAAATCCACTTCAAGTTTTAAATGAAAATACATAAAACACTTAAAGTATTACTGTTCTGATAACAGCATGTTAAGAAATCCTCATCATGCCATCATGTAAGTAACAGAACCAGGTCAAAGTCACTGCTCAGTATTTTTCTTTAGCCTTTCAATGAAATAGACTGCCAGTGCTTATTTTCTACAAGTAATGAAAACTTCTCACACAATGTTAAGTGACCCAGATCACACTCAATACATGAACCTTGATCCTTGAAAATAGCGTGGAAAAAAAAACATTCAACTCTGAAAAATGTACACCTTGAGTTAAGATTACTTTGTCAAACTACAATTTTCAAGGTCATGAATAAACCTTCAACAAAGCAGCATCCGCACCAACAGGATGGTAACCAATGGAAACTGGTCAAAGACGAGTAGTTTGGCTGAATCCAGATGAAAGTAAAAGATTAATTTAAAACTGAATGAATAAAAAATTAGGGTTAGGCAATGAATATATTGGCTATCAGCGATCGGCTGAGTACATAACAGATTGTTTGAGAGATGTTTGTCATTTTATTTTACTAATTTAATGGTCTGCTCAGCAGGCAGAGACAACAGGCATATTTTTACATCTAACTCTTTACAAGATGGTTTTGTACATTTTGTTTCTGTCGAGCTTGAATGAAGTGTGTTTTAAGATGCTCCGCTGCTAGAACAGTTGATCACCCAGCTAAAACTACGACTTGCCAACCCTCCCGATTTTCCCAGGAGACTCCCGGTTTTCATTGCCCTCAACCGGTTTCCTCCTCGGGTCACAATTCTTCCGCATTTCTCCCAATTTATGCCTATTATTCACACATGGTTTGATACTCATGGCAAGCTAGCCAGTTAGCCACTGTGTCAGCAGTCCAGTCTGTTACTGTAATTCTAAGGATATTACATATAAACCTTTATCTTATCTCTAACTTATCTTTATCTTAGGGTAACAAGGAAAACCAGATCAGTTAGCCCCAAAACTGGACCATTATCTCAGGGAAGATGATGGGAAATGGAGTACATCAAAGACGGTAGGGGTCACCACGATATGATGTTATCACAATACTTAAGTCATGATACAATCCTATTGTGATATACTGAGGATTGCAATAAGAAGTATTGCAAATTATTACTTCAACTGCAAATTATCTAGTTTGTCAACATCTGTTTCATCAAATAATATAGTTTTGACAGTTTTTCATTCACATATCTTAAGGTCAAGGGACCTTTGAAAATGGCCATGTGAGTTTTCCTTGCCAAAATTTACTTTGGAGCAGCATTTAGTGAACAAAGCTAACACAACGTGGTTGGTACCACTGATTCCCTAGGCTTTCTAGTTTCATATGATGCTAGTATCTTCACTCGAGCTGTAAAACTGAGCCCACTGCATCCTCTGAAGACATTATAGCAGCCGCCAGATTGTTAAGAGGTTAATAGTTTATATAATGCAAGATCCATACTTGACGACCGTGTGACGATAAAATATTGCACGCAAAATATTGGCTATATCATTTTTCCCCCCACCCTTATCCCTATGACAAGGCAGGTTTAGGAAAAGCAGGTTCACTAAAAATCCTAAAAACTTCATTGTGCAGGATCAAAAAAAATCATGTCAAGACAAAGACATATTCATCTGGTATTGTCTGATGAACTTTAACTTAAGTTCCACTAAAAAGTAAATCACTTAACTCACAAATAACAGTGTTAACAGATCTAAAATATAAAATGTGGCCTCCAAAAGAACAGAAAACAGAGGGAGATCAGGTATGTGTTATTAGCCAGCCTGCTGCCACTGGAGTACTTGAGTCTGACACTTGGCCAGTTTGTCAGTGATTGGTCAGCTTTGTTTGTCTATAACCAGTCATTGTGATTGGTGGGATCTGTTTATCCACACTGACCTGCTGTTAACATCAGTCATCTGTCAATCACACGCTTGACTCTGGAGAGCTAGTTATCTGTCCATCAGCCAGTGTCGACAGATGAGAGGGAGAGTGTGTGTGGATGGCAGGTAGCGAAACAAAGGATGAGAGGAAAGAGAATATGTGAGGGCTGGAGGAGATAAAATTAAGGGAGATGGTATGAGACTAATGACAGGAGTAAAAAAAGTGAAGATGAGAACTAAATAGACAAGGATCAAGAGATGAAAAATAAGGACTGAAGGGAGAAGGATACAGGGTGGATGGTGAAGAGGGAGGAAGAAAGGGAGACAGTGAAGTGATAAAGTGTGAAGAAAAGAAGGCAGATAAAAATGTGAAAGTAAACAACATGTTTGTCTCTTTAAAATGTCTGCCAAACATCAGACAAGGCAAGTTTATACAGTATAGCACATTAGAGCAGCAAGGCAAGTCAAAGTAGGGAAGTCACAAGAACTGCACATGGTACAAATGATGCCGAAAGTCGGAAAATGTGACAGTATCCGTTTTTCTGCAGCACTGCAGGTACCATAGCTTCTGCATGGCGCTTGAGACTGACGGCATCTAAAATCCAAAAGGACGCAGTAAGCTCACTATCGACTTGTCCGGGGGACACACCCTATTTTTCCCTGATAATCAGGGTCTGAAATTAGCACCTGCCAAATGCGGGAAAATTGTTGGCAGTGGCAGGTGAAATCATCAGGACACCCGCCGCCGCCGCCGCCGCCACTTTGGCGGACGGGGAAAATGCCAGTGATGGGAACAGAGAACTGTAGCTGTCCACTTTCTTGGCATCTCATACCTCCATAAATACTGATTCCTCTGACTGACGCTTACCGACAGTTACGCATGCACAATGACGCCGTATCATGTTTCAGTTTGTTCTGGACCAGAGCCACAGCGGGGAGAAAAATAGCACTCTAAAGCATGGCGTTACTACTGCTAAACCTGAGGGGACGCACCCTGTTTATTCTGATAATGTGACACTGTGAACAACACATACATGCATACATATTTTCTTAGTTTTGTCATCTTTTGGTAGTAGTCTAAAGATTGAGTTTTATTAGTGAAATCTAGTACATATATTTTCCCATTCAGTTTCCACTCATAGTTTTCAAAGGTGTGTGTCAAGGTCAAGGCAGGGAGGAGTATTTATGGTATTTATGGTCTTCAAGAGAATATATTTCACCACTTCATCTTTATGATTATGTCTAGGTAATTAATGGGAAACACTGCAAGAAATCGCTTGAAAGAATATAATAAAAAGTCATGTCATGTCAGAGTTCACACACACACACACACACACACACACACACACACACACACACACACACACACACACACACACACACACACACACACACACACACACAGGTTATTGATAAATGTGATTACTTATTTCAATATTTAACCTTATAGATTGAATTGTGGTCAGTTTTTTTCTTACTTTTAGACGAGTCGACAAAGTTTAAATTTTAAACTTCCATTTAAACGTCAGGGAAATTTGTCGTTAGAAACATTACTACCTAGTACTGTGTGATCTGATTCCTAGTTAATATCAAATATATTCGAAACTGTTGTAAAGACTATAGTGAAATTGAATAAATATGAATAAATGAATAAATAAAAATCACATTTTCAATTCAAACCAGGTCAGTTTGGTCTTCAGTCTTACGCCAACATACACATTAAGCCACCCACACAGCTTCCCGCTCTTCCCGTTCCCATTAGTTTGAGCCGTAATAAAAAACTTTATCTGGTGAGTTATGTCGACAGTTTAAATGCAGATCATGATCTGACCTTCACTCCTTGACAGCTCCTGTCAATGTGACTTAATGCAGAACCAGATCCAACTCATTGAGCTTCAGCTTGTTGTTTATCACCTGGAGTGGCCGGGATGGACTCACCCTCACATTAATCACGCCATTAATACAACATTATCTTGATGAAAAGACATGATTTATTTAGATATGTTACCTTTCCTTTAAAACAGAGAAGGCTGACTGAGCTCTGTGGTCTTTGTTAGTGAGACCCTCCTTAACATTCACATGGTTTTACAGACTTAGATAATCCTCACTCAAGTATGCAAACAGCATACAAACAACCCCCCCCCCCCCCCCCCCCATAACATTTCTTGAATTACCGTAAAACTTCAATTAAAAGTCGAGCCCCAATTAGACGCTACAGGTGTGGCTACTGGTTTAGACAAATACATGTAGGTATCAATTATAATGCTGGGTTTTGGCAATATGGACATGTTACATATCGTTAGACTGGTTAGATTCTCCACAATTCAGTCATCCTGTTCATTTCACAGAAACCATGAGCAACAATATATAATTCTTACTGGATTTATATATATTTTTGGTGCAGTTGAATGCTGCTTTTCTACCCCGTTGTGTGTGTGTACCCCCTTTATGGTTTTATGGTAAAATAATTACTGATTGGTGATGAGCTGACGTTACATCCCTGTTTTTCCTTCCCCTTCAAACAGCAGCTCATTCTGAAGCTTTGCAGCTTTTAAGCATTTATTTCTCAAACATATGACGGACGATTGTGTCTCAGATTCAAAAATAAAAAGTCTTCGGCCCTGTACACACATCTCATCCACACTCAAACAGAGTTTTGGGTCACAAAAACAGATATTTTTAAAAACACCTTCTAAGGAGCTAATTTTTAAATACTCTGGTTGCTGTGTATCTATGTGAATGTGTAAAACGGAGCATTTGGGAAACAATAACGTCCTCACCTCATTTTGCACCAGAAACAATAACAAAGATGGCGGACTACCATCTTTTCTTACGTTTTGTTAGCACTGCTTGGAATAATTACTACTTTACATATGAAAAACGTTGTCACAGTAGTCACAGGAGGCCAAAGCAGGAACACGTTAAACATGTCGATGCCGAATGGTGACTGAATGAGCTTTTGGGCGACTGACAGTGAGGTCTGAAGCACTCAGAAAGAGACAGTTGATGACAGCAGAGTCATACAGTTTGACCACGAATCCCAGCCCCCCACCAACAATTACTGTTATATAACTGGTTTTGTTACAGGTGCTAACAAAATTCTTTGACCCTAAACTTGTGATCTCACTTGAGGACATGTAAATATCATGGCAAGCGTTTGGAGCCGTTTTTGCATCTGAGTGTGGACGGAGACATTTTGGAAAATGAAGGTCGTGTAGACAGATTTTTTTTTTTAAACAGAGGGGAAAATATCTGTTTTTAAAAATATCTGTATATGTGTAGAAAGGGCCTTAAAGTTGAGATGAAATGTAAAATGCCTTTTTAACCCTTTTATATCACATCCACAATCGTACTGTGCACCTATTTAACAATATATGCAACAAAAAGAGAAATAAAAAAAATTCTCCGTATTTCTCTATAAAATTCAATATTTTTTCTAACTGTAAAATAAAATATTTGTGTTTACATAAGCAATTACTAATCAGTGTCAACCAATAACATCATGACATCTATCAATCAATCTGCAACTTTTAGCGACAAAATTGTAAGCCCACCCACTTCTTAGTGGTCCAACTGAATACGTAGGATTTGACTTTCACACTGAAGATCTGAGGCTCAGATCTTGGCTCATGATACGTGAATATTCACTGTCAATGTGGTAAATGGCTAAATGGTGCTGGATACAGTGACTAGTATGGCTAGCTAACGTTAGCTTGAGTAATACAGTCGTACATTAACGCAGCATCATCTCCGTCGTCTCCAACTAAATCTCAGCCTACAGATCAAACAGTTGACACATTGGTTATTTTCTAGTTTTATCAGATATGTTTAGATGGCTGTATAAATAATATCAGCCACTGCGTTGAACGGGGGAAGACTGAAGGGACATGGCAGCGATCAACCTTAGTTTATTTGGGTAATGCAAACAAGATCGCAAAATAACTATTAGACATGTGTTTAAAGCAACCTTTTGTATAACAAGAGATGAATGCATACAAACTTGTCAAAATCATAATCCAACTTGCATGAAATTGCGTTTAAGTTTATGTGATCTTCAGGTTTTCTTTCAATCAAAAGGGGGCGCAGCCTTGACTTTTAGCGAGGTGACCGTATGTGCCGGTCTGATGAATATGTCACAGTACAGAAGCTAAAGATGTTATAACCTACACTGACTACACTTTATCTCTTGTAATTCCAACAGCTAAAAACTATTATAACTCCAGTTTTGAATTTGTGCTGGTTGATGCTCAGGATGCAGTTGAGCAAGTGTGGAAAAAAAAACTGCTTTGTGAGTAATTCAAAAGCAAGGGGGTGTCAAGGTTTACTCACAAGCTATTCAACTTTCACTGCCATTCATTCGGGTTTGTGGACACACAAAAGGTCCTCAGTCACACCTTCAGATCGCTGACGTGAAGTAAATGCTGACAGACATTTAAGTCGCAGCGTGAAGTCGTAGACAGAAAGACCACGAGAAGAGGGTGAATGGTCAAGGGTTCGTGTGCTCAGGGAAGGAAATGAAGAGAACTTATGAGAACTAATGCATGGGAGCCCACAGGTCACACTTGTCTTCTTATAGTTCAAAGATCTTCACATCATCTATAAGCGCGTCATGTTACTTTACGCATATATTCATTTTAATGACCTTAAGACCATGCATTGAAACTTGGAAACAGAGGAATCCACTGGTACCAACCAGCGTCAAAGTACAATAAATTTTGGCGGGGAAAAACTGTCATGACCATTTTTAAAGGGGTCCCCTGACCTCTGACCTCCAGAAATGTGACTGAAAAGGGGTTCCCACCAGTCTCCCCTTTACAGACATGACCACTTTATGATTATCACATGCAGTTTGGGGCAAGTCAGACTTTTTATGCTAAATGCAGTACCTGTGAGGGTTTCTGGACAATATCTGTCATTGTTATGTGTTGTTAATCGATTTCCAATAATAAATATAAACATACATAAAGCAGCATATTTGTCCACTCCCATGTTGATAAGAGCATTAAATAATTGACAACCCCCCCTGTAAGGTACATTTCAAAGAGATAGCTGATTTGTGATTAATTGCAATTCACTATGAACAATCATGCCATTAATCACAATTAAATATTTTAATTGATTGACAGACTTAATTTGTTTACAATGAAAAACAAAGTCTATCACTTTACATGCCGAGTATTCTGAGCACTCGCCTGCAAATCTTCCAGCAATATGCAGTTTTTGATGAGCAGGAACTATAGGAGTGGGCAATATCGACAACATTTTATATGTGTCCACGTAATTATATATTGAGATATCAATATAGGCTACTGGATATTGTGAAATAAATTCAAAACAAGTCCAATATTACCATAAAGATACACGGCTCATTGATTTGTAACATTGCCCACAGTGGCCTAATAAAACCTGAGATACAGACGTGAGGAGATGCTAATGTTAGTGCTGTGTACAATAGCAGACATTAAGATGCTTTCTATGAATTTATCCAGCAACTAAATGAGCCAGAGGGAGAAAGAGGATGGGAGCAGCCATGGATGTCCTTTAATGAAACACCTTTTAAATAACTAGAAATGTGCTTATTTTCAGTCTGTCTCTCACACACACACAGCACGAACTTGACAGTATTGTTCAGCTCGCAGGCGTTAATGGATAAATAAAACTTTTTAAAACACATCAGAAAGTAGGGTAGCTGAGGGAGATGAAAGTGATCAATATGGGTTCAGGACTGGAACTTTATGTACCTGCCAGGGAAGGCAAGATGCTGAGCGTAGTCTTTGCATGACAGAGATGTGACGGTTGACAACAGCGTGTAAATGTGGAAATTACACAGGATTTCAAACAGCGATGGCCTTTGTCTTAGCGTACAGGAACGGGGCCATCGGCACGAGGGAGCGGTGGGAGGAAGATCTGCTGCCAGACTCTGCAGGCCTGCTGCTTTCTAGCAACAAACAACCCGCTGGTGGAGCGCAATCTGAGTAAATATCTCAGGGGAAAGAGACGGTAGTACAATACACAACAACATGATGCAGAAAAATAGAGATAAAAAGCAAAAATAAAGATGATAGTAGGGCTGGGAAATATGACAATACATATCAAAACAACATAAAAATTGTCTATCGTACATATTTTTCTATATATCCTTGCGATCATGATATATACTAGGCCTCAGTACATTTCATTTGGCAAGTATCTAATTTATAGTATACAAAATTTGGCTTTTCCATTTAGTTATTTCCTATTCATTAAATTACTAGAAAACATGCTACAGTATATGGTGATATAATGTATACCATTAAAGATATGAAATTACCTATGTCGTGATGGAAGATTTTTGCCATATGGCCCTACTTGATAGCTAAATATCACATTAAAAAACACCAAATCAGCTATGTCCTATTTTTAAATCATTTACTACTGAATTTGGAAATTGCATAAAGTCTCTTAAACTTTTCAACTATTAAAAATGTATTCAGGGCTGCTACAAAACAATTGCTCTATTCTCTGTATTGTTAAATAATCTACCAATTATTTTCTTGACAAATTAATTGACTATGAAGTATATAGTGAAAAATGACCATCACAAGGTCCCAGAGCCCATGGTGACATCTTGTTTTGTTTGACCAACAGTCCAAACAGAAATGTATTGCTGCTTGCTGGGGAAAGTAAAACGTTTGGGTGATTTTCTTTTTTTTTTCCTCCATCTGATAAAATATAACAGCTTAATAATAACAAATGACACACAAAATTTGCTGATATGATGTCAATATACAGTCAGACGATCACTTCCACTGTATATTGTACTGTGTCTCACGTGGGTGGTGTGGCTGCGCAAACCTGTTAACATGGACGCCGAAATAAAAAACAACAGGTAACAGCCACCACACAGTCCTCACGCAGCTGGTCTGACCCAGGCTTCACCCTAGTGCAGTGTCTAGCCTTTGTTGTTATTTGATAACCACTATTAAATAAAACTCTTTGTATAGGGGCAAGTAAAAATTGACTTTAACATTAACGTTGCACCCTGAAGGTCACTTGTTTTAGCAAAGAAAGAAATGAAGAGATGAGAAGAAAAAACTTCAGGTAAAGAAAGCAAGACAGACTGTAGAATACAGTATATTATCAACACAAAGCAGAAAGTGAGCCAGCGCAAAGCCCCCATCCTGGGAGCTTGTTTCAGCAACACAAACTCAGCCGGGCATCAACTAAAGGCGCACAAGCAGCCTGAAGAGACGCTGCCTCTCTGGGATGAAAACAAATACTGTAATCTAATAAAGGCAACTTAAATGAGACCAGAGACAAAGAGCAACAAGACAGTATAAGTATAAATAGTATAAATGATTTGCTGGCAAAAGCCGGTGATGGGATCTTAACCTTCGGCAGAAACTCAACAACTTCTTGTTTATTATCAGCACGCACTTTCCCTCACTTGTCAAGGATCCAAGTGCTTTATTTTTTAAAGTGTTTGTTCATTTCCAAAAGGTCACACAGTAGTCGTCATTTATTCCCTCATCCATGTGACGTGCAGGCAGGAGGAAAGCCAAGTTATGCAGCACAATAACACAAAAAAGAGACTCACAGGGTACAAACCCTTTATCTGTGCAGTAAACCTGTGAATAGGGATTTGATGTTTAACACAAGGTCAGACTAGATGCTGAACATAATTTATGTCCAATGCCAAAGGCCCTGCATTAGAGGGTTTTGCAGAATCATCCAATATTGACGGTTTGTTTGAGCGGGCTGGGACACAGATTAGGGATGTCACGATTTGCTGACTGAGTCTGATCTGATACTTGTATACTACACAAATGATGTGTAGATGATGGTCTCATCTGATATGAATGAAAGTTAACTGGGAGAATGCAACTCCTGAAATTGACAATGATGTTTACTGTCTTTCAAATAAATGTATATACATGTGCTATTTTTGCCATTTCTAAAAATGGTGTGTGGATATTTCTGCATATTGCATACACTTGAAAAAAACCCTGCCATCAGTCCGCAAAACTGATCTTGGCATTTGGGAACTCCAGCTTTAAAGGACAAAGTCCATTAAGGTGTGTCCTTTAAGGGACCTAAAGCCTAAGGCCAAGTCCACACATCCTCCTCCTAAAATGAGATAATCCATTTACCACGTGACGGCCCTAAACAAACATTTCTAAATTCATCACTCTCAAAAGCCCAAAAAGTGGTAAACACAATATCCATGATACAAGAACACAACTTGTGATTAACAGCATGCCCAGGCTGCTAACACGAGTGAACAGTGACATTCAGCCGTCTGTGGCATTTTCATTGGTGTAGTTCATGTGATTTACCAGAGATTGACAACCACCTGAAGGCAAAGACGCCACATAAATACCACATGGTATTTCCTGACTTTATGACTCAATGCGGACTGCCTGAAAGCACCATAAACAACTGAACAGCATGCAATGGATTGTGGGATACCAACAGCACCAGTTCAAATGAAACTTTAAAGTTTCATGAGAAAGAGTAGAGGATATGGATATGATAAGTTTGAATATTTAGCATGAAAAAGTAACATCCAATGGGCACATAGCCATTAAATACAGTAGACTGGGCACGGTCGTAGACACAGTCGGTCACAGTCAGTAATCTAGTACTGTAATCACAGTCAGTGATTACAGGCATGGTTAACCACCCAACCCACAAGGTTGATAAACATCTCAAAATCAGTCCTGTAATATAATGGCCGATGGCAGCATTGTAAAAGATACTAAATTGGCATGTGCTATCTGCAAGTTGTTAGTATGTCTCTACTTATTGTTTTCTTCAAACAATTTGACAGTTTGCGACCAAAATTTACCCAGATCCATCCCTCACAGTGTGATGAGCGCTCGCTCGACCCTGTTGTATTAACTCTTCAACTCCCTCGCTCATCAGGTTGACTTTTGAGACTTTGGAGGCAGAGAAAGAATAGACAGCAGCTGATGTCTCCGCTCTTTTGATTGGTCACTCCTGACCATAACCTTTGATTGGCTGTTTGGTTTTATCACTGACGCAGTCCAAGACAGGCAGGCCAGAGAGACTAACCATTTTCATGGGGCCATCATCACCTTAGCTGACATAGCATAGCAAATAGCATATATGCCACTGCTGTCGAGACAAATAGCCTGTGTTACATTCGGGTTATGCACAGTTTACTTGCATTAAGGGCATCGTAGAGGTGGCTGTTTCTCACTTTACCTCCTTTTTCTCCGACATCTTGCCAAAAAAAAAACCATGTCAGAGACCAGGCTGCTACCAGGACGATTTGTGCTCTACGATCGGGGACACAGGGTGAATAGTTTTTTAGTTCCAGAGCTCTACAGGGCACAATGCTGAGTGCACAGCGTGCAGCTGCCTCCTCAGACCTCTCAGCACTAAGACCGTTCAAATGAAATACAGCCGAGAATACAAGACAAATAAATAAGAGTGAAAATGTATTGACAAAGAGAGTAAAATACAGCATGTGGTAGAATGATGAGTCAATTAATTAATTGGATGGTCATCAGAAAATTAATGAGCAGCTATCAATAATTAATTTAGGGCTACAGCTTAGGTTGACGGTTAATTATTTTTCCAATTTGTTTCCACCTTCATAATGGCAATACATCATGGCAGAACATGTCCACCACAACTTCAGAAAGCCCAAGGTGATGTCTTCATTTTACTTGTTTTGTTCAACCCACCATTCACAACTAGAGATGCTAATTTTGGAAAGGTTTCTTAACTGATAACGAGACCCTGTTAACCAATTATTAACCGTTAACCACCAAGATTTGTGTCTCACATGCAGCGATGCACCAGTATATAAGCACAACAAACTGAGTAAGCAGCAGAAGAAGCAAAATTAAAGAAAATAGCTTTTGGTTTGAAATGCTTGTGTACTGTACTGTGATTCTTCCTGTCACACTTGACATTGATGTCTTTGATTTTTGGGTTGCTGGAAAAAAATGTAATAAATAATTTCTGACAATGATCCCAATATCTTTGACTTCAGGACATCTCTGACTACATACATGCTGAAAATCAAACAGTTTCACTTAATCACTTAATTAATTTAGATATTTTCCACAGTAAAAGTCCCGAGAAGTGTATGATTGAAATTTGCCCAATACCCAAGCATTGTGATATTATTGAATCAGGACACACCTTTATAAGTGAGAGGGTGTCAGACTTTTCAAAGTCTTCTAGTATATGGTAGGTATAAATAAATTAATAGTTTTGAAAAAATCAATCACATTGTCATACATTAGGTTTCAGAATATCAAATGTGAGGATATTAAGCTCATTTATCTCATATTATTACAACCTGAAAGAACTCACAGTTCTGCAGTTGTTCTCCTTTTAATATTTGTTTTTAGAAAGCAAGCAATATCTTCAAATAGTTATTATTCATACAGAATAATAATCAATAATGAAAACAATCCTTCGTTATAGCCCTGAATCAAACACTTCTCCCCTGTGTGCTCCTCATTCAGTCCCAGGTGGGAAGGTTTTCTAAGATGTCGGCCATCGACCCTGCGGCAACAGCTCGCTCTGTCAGTCAGGTTTCCAGTCAATCACAGTTACCAGGTGTGGAAGTGGAAGTATAAACCGTGGGCTATTTAAACTGCTGCACCCATCATAGACACACATACTGAATGGCGGGCTGGATAGATAGTCTGTGTGTGTGAAGCCTGTGGGCTGCCACACTGTGCAGCCACGCACTGTGATGAACATTTAATGAAGGGTTGAACACTTTCAGGGTCGTGTAGAAAGGGTTGTGGGGCACTAAGAGAAACCTGATTTTCACATGATCTGTATAAAGCCTCAGCCCACAGATCTGCAGAGCATCTTTAGTCTGTGTATGTGTGTGGTGACGCAGGCTTAAAAGATAGATTTGTAATGTTAAAAAGATTAATTCTGACAGATACATTTTGTTTTTTTATAATATATATATACATATCGGTAATTTTTAGCCCTGAGCATTCCTGCAATAATTAATAAGGTAAAAATCAACATTGTTGATAATTAATGGCAGGGAGGTACAGGAGGAAATCACTTTTACTTATTATTTAAAATCTGAAATAATATACAATTGTGAGCAAAACTTTGGATAAAGTTTGGGTAACTCAGACCAAGAATATGACCACCGGCCTGCTTCATATCAGAGGACAGACAGCACACACACCTGTGGGCTGACGGAAGATGAAAATCAATACTATGTCGCCATCTTGTGGTTAAAAAGACATTGACAATCTCAACTTGTGCTGCATATTTGTACAGAACATGGACAAATATGATAGAAATGTTACAGAAATACTGTTATTGAAACGTATTAAGTCCATGAGGCACGTTACTAGGCTGTGTAAGATAATGCCTAAAGATCCAGAATCTATAAGCCCCAATAATCACGTTGATTTTTTTAAATCATAAAACTGACTGAACACAGAATTATTTTTAATATCAAGATAATATAATTTATATTATCCTACAACATCGTCACACTATTAAAACAGTATCAGGGTGTTTGGAAAAATATTGTGATATTTGATTTTCTTCATATTGCTCAGCCCTAGTGCACACAGGTTGCTTCTACCTGCTTATCAATACAGTGTTTTCCCTTTAGCTGCCCTTTAGTGAGCTAACTCACATGGAAAACAAAGCAAAATCTAATCCCATCAACCCACCTGATACACAGCAGCAGACTAGGGCACATCAGCAATGCAGAAAGTAGGCCCGCCTAATTATCAACTTAAGCACACTAAGCTAAGAAAAAACATGAGCTCAGCAGATTACAGTAGATGCAACTGATAGTTTCATAAATCAAGCTGGCAAATAATCCACTTGTTTTTTGAGTTTCCCCTGAAGACAATACAGGTCATTAAACACCTGAATATCTGTGTGCAATACAACAGTCATATTTACATCCTTGAATCCAACCTTGAGCTAGAGCTAAAGGCCTTCAATGTGGCAATGTGGGAGGTGAGTAGGCTCCAAACTATTTCAGGGAAGGCTCGATGGATGGAAGTGAAAAATATTACGTTAGTTATTACTAGGGCTGAAGTTAATGCAATAAGAAAACCTTGAAAACCTAAGGAGAAAATCAAATATCAATATATTTTTGACCAAATATCTCAATACTGATATTGTGACGACACTGTAGGGTTGACCATTGGTGCATTAACAAAATTTTTAAACAGTGAGATTTTTGATAAATTATTACCAGCAATGTGGATATAATGACTAAGAGGGTAAAGTCACATCATAGAACAACAGTCTGGTAAGTTCAGAAAAGTACACCATTTTACTGTAATGCAGCAGGAAAACACAAATCCTAAATCTGAGATGATATCTAATATCAGGATATCTATCAATATTTTGTCCAGCCCTACTTAGGACAGACCTTTTTATGTGTTTGATGTAGTCTAAAGTTACGTGAAAGAGCAATGTTAGACTATGTTGGCTCAACTATTGCCTGTCTATGGAATTAAATAACATAATCATGGTCCCATAAGCATCCAGGAATTGAGCAAAACTCAGCAACTGAACTAAACATCTGATTAGAGTCAACAACAGGCATTACTCAAAGATGAGTACTCCTGTTTCACCACAATGCACCTGACAAAACAACAAGCAAGGGGAAGCTCAGCCAATACTAAGAAATTAATTCCTAATTAACACCAGCACATGGATATGAGCCGAAATTGGCAGTCCGAAAACAGCAGGCTCATTAGCATCGATAAGACCATGCAGGAAAACAGCAGCTGAACAGAGACAATATTAAATCGCGATTAGCATGTTTGCAAACACTGGGTACTTAGCTTACTGAAGGTAGCTTGTTGAAGTGAAGCAGTAGTTGATCCTCATCGTCTCAGTGGAGAGTTAAGGGTTTCTGAAGGTGCCAAACTGCCGACGAGAAACTGCTAGCTTGAAATATCTGAGGCCTCCAGATGGTGGTGATATGAAGGAACACCGGGACGTCCCGCAATTATTTCTTCGACCGAGCCTTTCTGAAGCTACACTGCCGGGCTGTTAGCTAGCTAGCTAGCTTACGAACAGCAGAGGTAACGTTAGCATCAGGTGTTTCGCTAATGAGCAGTGAACGCTTTGGGGACCGGAAGTGTGGGCGGGGCATCGATAATTCAAATGAACCGCGTTACGTTGACCCTTCGCTAAGCCACGCCCCCTTAGTTACCGTTGCCCCCCATGTCAATCTTAAAGCTGCAGTAGGCGAGATTGGAGTAAAAATGATTTTAAAAAGTTATTTTTTTAAAACGGTCACTATATCCAGACAGTAGTACATTGTAGGATTGGTGCCTTCAAATGCAGTCGTGTTTACGAGATGGGAAGCTGTGTACACGATATGTGCTGCGTTCAAGTGGTTAAGCCCTGAAGAACGCCGATGCTAAGCAACAGTAATATTTATGTAACTGAGTCTAGACACAGAGGCTAACAGTTGAGCAAGCTAGCAAGTGGGTATCATAATGCAGGAAATGCAAAGGCATATGGTGCCTTCAATGGTGGTATTTCCCGTGTCTACCAGTTGAACGCCCCCCTCATGTCCAGTTCATGACCTCGGAAGTGAAAAGTTTCTGAAAGCTCAGAGATCACGACTTGTGACGTGTTTGTTGACGTTGTGAAAATGGTGGAGCCCATGGAAGTTCATTTATCTGTGCATAATAAGTTAATATTGTACTTTCTCGCAACAATTGAATCGAATGCAACGGGACTTAGATTTGTCTCTGAAGACGTTTCGCCCCCCAAATGGCTTCATCAGTTCGTAACGCTACAGTATGACTAGTCCCCACTAGTCTGACACTAGTCATTCCACTTTAAAAGGGGTCACTCAGCATCTACATTTGACACTTAAGCATTTTTTCCTGATACTTTAGTAATCCAGAGTGTTACAGACTGTATACCTGCTCCACTGTGATTTCAGATTTTTCCCTGTCTCAATAAATCACATTTGATTAATACAATTACATATAGAAGTGGAGGAGCAGCTGTGCATAACTCCACAGTTTACAGTATGTTTTAGTGCTTCTCTGGCATTTAAGGGACCAACAACTGCTTATTGAGCTCACAGGGTATTTCCTGAGTGCATGATTATTCCATTTTAATTGAATGCTGGTAAAAACTTGTGAGTGCACCACAAATCACACATTCAAACTGTTTTTTTTTTTAATTTTTAATACAATATTTCTGCGGAGAGGAGCTTTTTCAAGTCCCATCACAAAACCAACTGATGTGGCAGAAACAAATACAGAATGGTTTCAAGAATACAGGAGAACTGATAAAAATGCAGACTCAAGCTAAAAAGAGTTTAAAAAAAAAAAAAATCAACCTACATTTCAGCAGTAATGAAGTGTCAACAAATAATTGAATTTACTTTTAGCATTTTTGTTAAATGTTGTTTCAAAATGCAAAGACAGAATCAAACAAGAACATTAGAGAAATGGAAGCTGAAGAAAACCAACAACAAAAATGAACATAATATTGAAATAAACTTAAATATGCCTGACGGGAGCAATCTCTGTAAGCTTTATAATAAGCACTGTCTGAGTGCATTTTAGTTATCACTTGTTTTATGTAGCTGTTAATGATTCTAATAGTCATTAATTTTCTGACCATGTGATATTTGATATTTCTTTGTTCAGTTAAACAAGTGGAGTTTTAATGGTTTAGCATTTCATTACATGGTACCTTTTGCTTCCTTTCATAAGAGTATATGACATTGTTTTGATGTTAGTAAAGGTGGACTGTAGAGCTGAAACAATAAGTAAATTAATCAATTAGTTGATTGACAGAAAGTTAATCACAACTGCTGTCTTTGATTTAGCATTAAATTGTTCATCAAACAAAAATGGTATTAATTATCTGGTTCCAGCTTCTGATAGGTGGATATTTTCAAGTTTTAAGACTGAACTAAATCTTTGTTAGTTAGACAAAAAAACACTTTGAAAATATGTCAAACTGTGATGGGTATTTATTTAAAGTTCCTGACATTTTCTGGACTAAATGATTAATTGAACTGACTGAAAACTACTTTGATAATGAATTCATCATATCACATAAACTCGCATTAATTACCTGGTTCCAGCTTCTAAAAGGTGAATATTTTCTAGTTTTCAATGAAATCCAACTAAAACTTTTTGTTAATTAGACAAAACAAACACTTTGTCAAAATGTGATCTTGATAAAATTTCCCTTCATTTTCGGACAGGTGATCTCTGATGCGAGCTGTGATTCAGGTGGTTGTTCTGCACTTATCTATGCAGTTTAAAATACAACAGAAACAAGGGCATATGTTTCATAATCTATCCTCCTAGATTGCCACTGCATTATGTTCTCTCACGTATAGATACGTGGAGGGCATGTTGTACATGTACTTTAATTCATTCTTAATTATTTTAAACCTGCTAACAAGCAAAATTTTATCTTCTAAATGTCAGAATGAAAGCGACAGTAACACAGAAAATGAAACCAACACATACATCTATACTCTTTCCAGGAACAACACCTCCTCCAAACATATAGTGAGCCAACTCTGTCGAATGGAGCACGAAATTAGTCCAGATGTACGAGCAATGTCACTTTCTATTACATAGAGAGTGATATTAACTGTCAGTAACTGTCAGCGTTGACTTTAACCAATGAAAATAGGTTGGAGGTGCACAAAACAGCAATTTTTTTTCATTTTTTTTTTTCAAACAAGCAACACATTGCTTAGCCTGTTTGCTGACTAACAGAGCAGGTTAGATCATCGCTGGGAAAAACTAAAACAACCTGTTGTTCACTCGTTCACATTGCATCCAGTTAGGAAGAGGTGAAAGGCTGCATTCACACGCAATCAAGCGTTGCAGCAAGAACACCAGTCCTCCCATTCATCTGAATGTGGGTTGTGCATTCGTTAGTCCTGGTTAGTTACTGAAAGTAAATGTGTTTTTTAATCTGTCGATGAGGACAGACAATCACTGGTAGTACCCGGCATACTAGCAGCATGGCGTCACACAAGTGGGGCATTTAAGTGACACACACACACACACACACACACACACCGGCACACAACCCTGCGCTAATAACGCCTGGTTTGGTGTGAATGCAGCCTCTTGACTTTAATGTTGATGGTTTCTGTGGCTACCACATTTACTTCATCATGTTTTTTTTGTTGTGTTTGGAGCTACTTTCTTCATCCTATAAATAATCCGGTAAAACAGCCTGGAAGACAAAAATCTAAATTACCAACTGGTGTCCCCGTTTTGTGGCAACACATCTGCTGCAGAGAAACCAAAAGGCAGGTGTTGAGACAATCTTTTAAGAAACTGAAACACTTCAAAGTTTGTACAGGAGTCTATTCTAACCCTGCAATTATGAACACATGGAGAACAAAAACAGCATTGATCAGGGCCACTCGTGACGGTCGCCACTAGTTTTGCACCTTCCTAACGTCACAAGTCACCATATCTCACTCCAAACAGTGCTTCAATGATATAAACATCTGTACAATCTTTAGAAAAAGAATTCACATTGAATGTGCTCAATCTGTCATCTGGAAACAGTTCATTCCACAACAAACACCTCACTGATAAGGCTCAGTAGAACCTCTTGTTCCTCTCCTGTCTCTTCTGGAAAACTACAGCTCCCACCACAGCGCACACGACGATTCCCAGCAGAGCACACAGCAGAAGCAGGAAGACCTTCCAGCCAGTGAGGGGCGTGCCTCGGAAGTTTCCGGTGGGATCGTCAATGTTGTCTGTGAAAGAAGAAGAAAGTCCGTGTTCACTTTCATGTTCAGTTCAGAGTTGCTGCTTGTCTGATTTGTGGATGATTGTTCTAAGTCGAGTTGGATTGATTTTTGAAGGTCTGGTCTGGTGTACGAGTATAAACTGGTTTGATTTTATGCAAACCGGCATTTGTTGTTATCACGTGGTCTGCCAAGTTAAAAAGCATCTGACATCAGCAACTGGTACTGATGGCATCACGGTACCATATCCAGCTTGTATTGCAATAATAAGTAATATGACAACATTATGAACACAACATTTTGTTTGTTTATTTGTTTGATCAATTCACTGCCGATCAGAGACCAGTAACAGGATGAAGGTCAAATTACAGCGGAGGTGGGAGGAGGCATACAGTGCAGGTAGTGTTTCTTTACCGGAAAGAGACAAGACCAGATGAGAGTTAAGGCATTTACAAACCAAGTCTGTATTTTTCATCAGATATTGACGTACATTTAAATACAAATACAACCCAACAAATCCTTAAGTCGGACATTACAGTGTTTGGAATATTACAACTTTCTAGATTTTCCGTAATTGCAAACGTCATCATCCAACATGGCAGCTGATAAGGTGATTCACTTTGTTGATTCAGAACAAAAAACTTTACAACAAACAAAGTAAAGAATACAGAGATGAAGAATGCAAAGATTGATTATGGCAGAACAGCTTGGAAGCAAGGATTGTTGTAAAGCAAAGCACGTAGGAAAGATCAGACAGAGAATGATGCTAAACGATAGTTTATCAATGTCATTCATTGTTTTGCCCCATTTGGGACTAGAGCTATCCATTGCACCCTCATAGTCAGTTTAGTTCTGTCTCGTACTGTGAATTTTCGTAACAAATAGAATAATAAAACACACCGGACTCAATGGATTTCAAAAAAACATGAAAAAAATGGACCTGGTGTGTAACGACCTTTACTTTCAAACTAAAACTGCTCCAATATGGCAACATTTTGGATGTGAGCTGACAAACATGCATACAGCAGAAGGATGTGCAGTATCTCTCCTTCACACCGTGGCTGAAGCAGCAACAGCTATTTAAAACATGACATGACGCAAGACAATTTTCTGCATTGATGAGAAAGTATTTATGAGTCTGTCTGTCAGCAACAAACATGTTTTACATCATTTATTGTCTTTTCCATTCAGTCATATGAGGCTGATAATTCCTGAGCGTCAGGTTTGATATGTGTTACATCATTTCAATTTTAACTCAAACATTTAGCCTAATAAATCATTTCTAGTGTTCAAAAGACACCATAACCATATTCTGAGTAATTAAATAAAGAATTCACAATGAGATTATCAATAACTACAGACGCTAATAATTAATAAATGATATAAAGGCATTGTGCCAGTAGAAATGGTTCCACGGTCCACAGTATAAATACAGACTGCAGTCGTTAGACATGTGCAGGTGCTCTGCCACTGGTAACTGTGCCTTTATTACCTATAGATCAATTCAGACACAAACAGCTAATAAAGCCGACCGACAGCTGATCCAGCTGTGATCAGCAGTTGCCATCATCAGAAACAGACGTCGCTTCACATAACGCTTCAGTGGAGAGGACGTCTCATGTCTCAACAAACATATTTCCTCAGTTCCTCACATCTCTCCATGTATCCCTGGAGGGAGGGACTCAGATGCAAGGAAAAGATGCAAGTGAAAGAAACATGGATGCAATTAAGAGACCTGGGATGTGCCAACAGTCTCACTATGTCCCACTTGGAAATTTCTCCTTGTGGGACAAATAAAGGAATATCTTTTCTCTTATCTTATCTTATCTACTTGAGAGCAGCTGCTGAGTCAAGTGCGACACCAAGTGGTAGAATTTGGTATACCGGTCCGGTCCAGTGTTTGGCTTAATGTAAACAGACTTGAAGAGTTTTACACCTGCCCAACTCTAATTCTAAGTAAATCCCTGGAAACTTTTGATAACAGTATAATAAACTAATAAGCAAAATTGTGTTGATAAAATAGATACCTGGGAGCAGCATGAACTAACAGTTATGGTAAAAGAAAACGGATAGTTGGAAATGTCTTTACCTGTCAGGTCGATTGTATTTATATAGCCAAAAATCACAAATCGCTATGCTTACTATCTTTATTTCCTGGTTTAAATGCTGAGGTACTTAATCCGGTTTGGCTTGGTTTCATCACAGAAAATGAGTTCCAAACAGGGAACTTTAATCTACCTTTCGGGGACTTGAGGAGGCTGACGCTGGGCTCAATCTTGGTCCAGTCCAGGTTCTCCTCCTCTGGGGTGTGTTCGACCATCAGCTGGTAGAGCTTCATTGAGATGATGTCATGGTTATCTGGAAAATAATATAAGAGTTCAACCTAATAGAAAAGCTATAGTTATCTGTAATATAACATATATAACAGCTATGCCATGAATAGATTCCTGGACATGGTACAAGAATGTAATAATACTACATTACCACATTTTCACTTTAAAAACAACATAGTTCAACAAATAGAAGACTTAGCGTTGGATATTTTGACCTCTTTCCTTCAGTTGTTTGTTAGTGTGCAGCTCTCCAGCTCCGGACCTACCAGACAGATCTCCAGTAGCTGCTGAGGCACCAAAGAAATATCCGGTAGGGAGACGAACACCTCCGATATCGATGCACTCCTTCCACTCATTCTTGTCCTCCACATCAACCATCACCTGTAGGATACAGACTGGACATGAGTGACGCACTGCAACAGTTCACTAACAGCTACTAAAAAATAAACATGAAAATTCTTGTATTGAAAAAGTGTTTAAATCCAGACACAAATATGGGATTACATTACTGTACTCAATTATGTCTGGATTATCTGTCCTTCACCTAAATGAACAAAATGAGGACAACTGTCACTGAGAAAACATACAGTGAGCCTTCCTTTAGAGTAGCGGATGGCGAGGTACGTGTCGTGCTCTCTGTTCCTGATCTCAGCCGAGCAGCCTCCCAGCTCCGACGATCGGCCATCTTTGCCGTGGTCGTAGTTCACCGAGCCATTGTTCACCATGGCCGAAATATACGGGAAGGAACGCTGGCGACAGGTGGGAGAGAATCAACAAATAGTCCTTAAAAACAATAAAGGCATTATAGATGCATAGTCTTAAATAAAGATGATCCACAAATGAATACAGAAAACTAAATACAAGAAGCCTGCATGGTTCAATCAGGCTATATCAGCTCATGTTTATATATACACACACAGAGGCTACCTTCACACTGCAGGCTTTTTTAGCCATATCTGATGATTTAGATTCATACTAACTTTTTTTTGGAGCTTTTTTATCCTTTTATTGATAATACAGAGTGAAAGGGGAAAAGGGCCCCAGACTGGATTTGAACCTGGAGCTGCTGCAGCAAGGACCCACCCTTGGTACGTGGGGGAACCACTCTACCAGGTGAGCTACAACAGCATAACAGAAGATGAAAACACTTTAATGGCTGCACCAGCTGAAATAGTTGCAGTGTAGGCATAAGATAAAACTTGAATCTGACTCCTCGCCTGTAGTAGGTGTAAAGTCCTCTGTCAAATAGCAGTTGATGTGGTGCATTTTTTTGAAAGGTGGGATAACGCCCAGATAGTGCTTTTCACTGAGTGGCCACAGAAAGATTACATCAGTCATTCATAATGACTGATTTATACATGCTGCTTTTGTTTTCCATGAGAGGATTCAGAAAATTACTGACATGCTGGCAGCAGATTTGCACCATGAAACGGACAGAAACGGGGCCCTCAGTCCTCCCCTGCAAGTGACTGGATGTTATTTTATTATTATTATAGGGGGGGGGGGGGGGGCGACAAAGGGGGGCGGGGCCCCCCCACTGTTATTTTCCTACAGGATAATTTCACAACTTGGTTGGTGATTCAATTCAAGTGCACAACTCTGTGAAGTAAGAGTAGTTGCATTGTCATCATGCCAGTGCTCTGTAAATGATATGTAAGGATACATATAAAATAACACGTAAATAAGTTGGCAACTACTTATAAATATCCTCTGTGATATCCTGTCTGGGGCCCTTTGCTGCATGTCAGCTTCTCTCTCCCCCTTTCAACACCATCGCTGTTAATAAAAACAGAAAAACTCCAAAAAAAAAAAAAAAAAAAAACAAAACATAAAAAAAATAGTGCTTTTCACAGACTGACCACAGAATGTGAAAACTTTCTCTTTTGGTCAGTGTGGACCAACTAAGATGTGGTGCAGCGGTGCAAACTAACTAGCTTCACTGTATCTTTAATGTGGACTATGCACCCTCACTTAGGATGACAAGGTGTCCCACTTTACCACTGACTGTACAGCATTTCATCTCTTGTCCCACATCCTATATATTGAGACAATGTGCCACATTGTCCTTGGCTCTAGTTTTCAGAAGTCAAACCACTGAAAGACAGACACTTTTCTAAAATATGTGTTTTATCCAGCGGCTGTGAAGAAATAGTGAAAGCTGTCGCCATGTTTGCTGTCAAACTGAGCTCATGTGGGTCAAGTGCAGGTTAACATTTCACCGTCTTTGCAACGCTACAACCAACAGAGAAAAATCAAAGCAAAGACATACTCTGCAGATTTAGGTGGAATATGATGGAAATTACAACACAGAAAAGAAAGAGCAGCTACAACAAAGTATGTGAAACCACTTAGAAATATTTATATGCCAGTGGAAGGTAATTGTTCTGTGTTTTTTGTGAAATCTGCGTTTCATACAGGAGGAATATGACATGAAGTGACAGTTCACGTGAGTCTCAAAAGAAACAATTGGTTAAAAAAGAGATGTGCTGATCTATGGATGCATTCGGGCAAAGTATAGAGATGTTACAAAATAAGGGAAATGGAATAGAAATGTTTATTTTTTTCAGTTGGATAGACATTATATCAAAATTGTAGACTAGCTCTCAGCCGTAGTAACGTGTCACATTGTCCCACACAAACACTCTTAGACCCACATTTGGTTTGTTGGGATCTGGTCGCCCTACGCTACCTTAAAAGAGAACTTGCACATAGCTGGTGCACCAGGCTGCTGCTTTAGTACAGCATGAGCATGAAGATTTAAAAGCTGTGAATCCCAATAGGGATACAAAAGGGGTCACTTTTAGCTGCAGTGTGAAAGTAGCATATTTCACAAGACAAGTTACAAAAAGACAGCATCCTTTAAGACATAAAACAATGTTTAAACAGCAAGGTTGCTGCCAGAGAGCCATCATGCTGAATAACTTGTGTGATGATTTTTTTTGCTGTAGAAACAAATATGTGAAAATAAAATTTTGTGGGGTTTGCAATGTTAACAAACTGAAAAACGTTCTGACAACATGCCAATTTAAAGTGAAGAAAAACAGCATGCTGACGAGTAAAACCTGACCAACCACTCACATCTGTCGCATCATCATTAGAGTAAGTATCTATAAAAACGGCCAGCCCGTGGAAGAGAGCATTGTTGGAAAACACAGGCCCTGCAAAGAAACAAGCCGGTCAATCGCCTGGCCCAACACTCACACTACACACTTACATCCATTCCATGGAGGTCATTGCGGAAGGTATCCACAAAAATAGCCAGGCCAAGAAACTGATCTTGGTTTCCAAACACAGGGCCTAGGATGGAGGCAGAGATGAGGCGACACATGAGCACACAACTCCAGACACTTTTCTGTGGTCAGCAGTGACGCTGAGAGGGTAGACACAAACATCTGGACATGATGAAAATAAAAAGCTTACTGATGGAGTGAGCATGATGAGTGTTCATTAACAGTGTATGACAGTCTGATCAGCATTTCAGTGAAATCAGCATAACTGGGACAAAAACTAGAGTTAGGTTAGAGCATCTGAGCGGAGAAGAGTGCGAGTGAGCAGAGGATTCGGATGAAGCGCAGAGTGGATTTTTTTCTAAAGTTGAAGCGTCGCCTTATCTCCCGTTCCCTCCTGCTCCCATTTCAGACGCTTCTTCATACATTCATGGTAATGGACTCATTGGCGTTTTCAGTTCAAAATGGTTAAAAAGCTACCGCAGCACCATCTCATGGCTGCTGAGTTTCAACTCATTGCTTCTATACTCTTTGGTCAAAGTTCAAGGTGCAATGTTGTGAAGTAGTATGTCCCAACTGTATACATACTTCATACAACAGCACATACTTTTGTAAGGGCAGCTGCAGTATTTCCTGAAAGCAAAAATAAAAAAATAAAAAGTATGTCATGTAGTCTCATTATGATCCACAGGGGAGCAGCTGCTGAGTTGAGTGTAACACCTAGTGGTAAAATTCGGTGTACCGGGATGGTTCAGTGTTCTCTTAATATCAAACCAGCTTGAAAATGTTTACACCAGCTCAAAACTAACAAATGCACACTTTGAAGATATATTTCTCAGCGTTGTTTTACTCTCACTTTTACCTTTACAGACTACTCATAATTCACACCCATGTAGATGAGGAGAGAGAAAGCAGTCTCATTAGGTTAACCTTTTAGTACTTTAGTAGCTCTTAGTAAATAAACTTGGAAAAAGAGATTTGTGTTTGCTCAATTATTGCCTGTTTATTTACCTTCACAATGATGTCCAACTTGTCAGGATCATGCATTGCTAAACAGGTATTCTCCTGTTGTTATTGACTCTTGTTTTGCTACCAATCAGTGCTGCCAATCAGGCACCTGGAGCTCAAAATACGAGTCAATACCAACAGGAGAATACACTGTTTATCAATTGAATTTTGGCAAATTTCATCTGGGTGCTACCCACATAATCAGCTGTGCTGCTCATTTCACAAATGCATGATCCTTACGAGTTGGACATCATTGTGAAGGTAAATAAACAGGTTTTCCAACCATGTAAAACACAATGCCAAATAGCACTGTAGCAACAGAGCAATAATCCATCAAAAACTAATTTCCAAACTTTCGGAGACTATACAGTAGGTTTAGATGTATAGTTTGGACTTTGTTCCAGGAGTTTTGTGGCTGTTCTTACATTCAACAGACAGCAGCCTTAAATATTGCAAGGGAGCAGCAACCACAACAAACTGGTTAGGTGAGGAGCTGCAGGTGACAGCTGAGTGTTACACTTTGGTTAAATCCAAACTTCAACACTATGATTCCAACGACCAACGTGAAATGAAATGAGCTCAAGCTGGGTGGGTTTCTTCCACTAGTAGTAACTCAGCAGTAAAGAACCGTGAGGCTGTATAAACCAACATTACCTGGATGCAGTCTGTCCTTTGTGTACCAGAGAGCGATGCCGTCACCATGGAGATTCTTCTTTCCTGACCCATGAACTTTAAACTGCACATGCATCTCCCAGTCCTTCAGGTAACATGGCTGAAGACCACAAACAGAAGAAACATTAACTCTTATGGCAGCATCACCAAATAAATACGCAGTGTTTTACAAAACATGTAAATGAGAGATGAACAATCAAAATCCCCAGCAGAACTTTCTTCGGCACACTGGCCATTTTTTAAGAGATTTAGTAGGATGTTGAATTTTATATTTCATATAGAAGTCAACAGAAAGGACACTTCAGTCTAAAAACAACCTGAATGTAATTTGCAGATGTCAAGTTTATCAGTTTTTAAAAAAGTACACAATTAATTACTTGCTTGCACTTTCAGCTTTCATCTTCATCCACCAACATTTAATGTGAGCTAACGGACATTTATATATTGTAAAGATGGTAATCTCTTCCCAACACAAAAGTAGAGACAATATCAATGTGCGACACAACTAAATTTAACTAATGTGTGAGGTTGAAAAATTTAAAGAGAGCCAGAGTGTACATGAATTTAGATCGGGGGTCTCCAACCTTTTTTACTCTGCACCCTAATTTGACAAAATGAAAGTGGCTGAGAGCTACTCAGCACCCAGTTGTGCATCACTAATAGCAGATATCGTGTCTGTCTTACTTTTACGGTCCTTTAATAACATTTCAACCACCACAGCCATCGCCTCTATTACTATCCCACCACGGGCAAAGGTGTTTCATTAGGATGTATACCACTAACCTCTGCAGCTGCGTTGGCCTTCTTTAGCAGTTTCGTCGTTTTCAGCTACCAGACAGTCAGTTTAGTTGTATTGTGTTGTGTTGTGTGTCTCTTTCCCCATCGATGTGTTTCCCCCTCCCTAAACCTGAACCAACCCTTAATCCTAACCTCTGTACGAGGGGGGCTTTATCATTTTAACAGGAGGAAAACACTATCAGACGGGAAACAGAAGTCAACATTACACTGGATAGTCCCATGAAAATTTTGCTTCGGTTACATCTTTTTCCGACTGACACACTCACACTGCAAATGAGACAGAGACACACTTACAGTATTTGTCATAATCAAGAAAAAAATGTTGCTCATTCCTCATGAAAATAGTATATTTCATGCTTTTTATTGGCTATTCGGCATCACTGATGTAACCAAACTTGAAAGCAGCATAATTTGTTTAATCGATAGCTGATTGCCAAATAATCATTCTGTATCAGACAGTGATGATACGTCTGTGAATTTGACTGGATAAAAATTTAAATAGGTTTAAAGAGCGACTTTGTGTTGTCAAATTGATGCATATATTCTTTGACCTGTTAGCGAGCCACTCAAAAATGGGTGTTGAGGTACTGGTTGGAGACCCCTGCTTTGGATTATCCTGATGGAGAACATGGACTCTAATCCCAAAGCTGAAATAGCATCAAAGGCTTAGGTGTAAATAACAATACTGGAGATATGGGCCATGTGTGTAGTGTTTCCTCACCACAGTATTCCAGATGGATCCCTGCTTGCTTCTCTCATCTGGTGTGAGTCGGACATACGAGCTTGTCACCAGTGTGCTTCCCCAGAAGTCCCACTGACTACTGGGGCTGCTGCCAACGCCTTCAAAACAAACAGATGACGAGATAAGATACAATCAAGACAAGTGCTTGTTTACAGCGTGTGCTGCTGTTGGTTCCAGATTTAAGGTGGCACGCCCTTTACAACATGTAGAACAAGATGGTTAGTCAACAGTTACTGTGCAAACATGGTCCACAAAGAAGCTCTTGTATAAATATATAATAAAATGCCAACCTTTAGAATAGGGACATGTCAGCATGAATGCACGACTCTTTAGCAAACTACCTTTCATGTACAAATATCTAAATAGCACAATCCCAACATACACAAATGAGGGAACACATTGATTTAATTCGTCATCCTCTTGTAGAATTACCGTTCTACCAAATTTTTCAGTCTTAACTTCAGTTCTTTAAGCCCTGGTGATATGACTGAAGATGTTGTCAGTTATTTCCTTCAATTTTACTGTGTTAAACACTGTAATGGGCTCTTCATTAATTTAGCCAATATTTAGGTTTGACTTGAGCCAATTCAGGGCTGCATGGTGGTGCAGAGGGTTCCCCAGCTTCCTCCCACAGTCCAAAGACATGCAGGTTAACCGATGACTCTAATGTCCTGTAGGTGTGAATGTGAAGATGAATGGCTGTCTGTCTCTGTGTGCCCTGTCCAGGACGAACCCCGCCTTCCTATTCATGTTTATTAAAGTATTAATGTTTACCATTGAAATTAAATGTTATCAGACATCACACATTTTTCTGTAATTGACTTGTCTTAAGTCTTTCTGTAGCTTAAATATCACTGTTACTGATCATTGAGCTGATTTACATGACTTTGTGTCAGATCTAAATTTCTCAGACCCCTTTTGAATTAAATTATTTGTATGTTTTATCTATATTGTTATCATCAGTCTGCCAAGAATGGACACAGTTAAGTATCGTATATGTTTTCCTTCACCCGCACTTTTATGCACACGCCCTGAACAAACACCTGTGTCCCGATGACGTGTTGAGGGAACTTTGCACATTTTGTCATTATAAGTTACACACATTTAGAAATTCTTGCAGTGTGCGCTACACGCCTCCACCTACTTAACTGTAATGGTTCCAGCCACCTGCAGCAGACTGTTTGATTAGCGCAGTGATAAACTTGCTCTACATGCACTGCACCTTTCACAGCTGCTTCAGTTTCATCTTCCAGCTAAAACTTAGCACAAAAGCGTGCTACCTTGTGGATCAGATGTGTAACAAATTTACCAGCAATTAAAGGGCCGTACCAGTAGCAGTTTAACTCCACATAATCTATAGCCTGCATTATAGTTTTGATGAAGATTCTTATTTACATTTTTAAAACAAAGCAACACGATATGCAAAATAGTTAGTTGTTAAGTGTTCATACCCCTTACTGTCTATTTTACATTCTATATTTTATTCTGTATATTATTATGTTAATCTGCATTTCGTGGTCTCAGTTCCTGTATCTGTGCAATGACAAATAAAGCCAGATCCAATCTAAACTAAATATCATTTCTATGGTCCATATCCCTCCATCCGTCCATCTGCAACCGCTAATCCCGTTCAGGGTCGCGGTGGGCTGGAGCCAATCACTGGACAGGTTGCCAGTCCATCACAGGGCAGAGACAGAGACAATCATTCACACTCACATTCACACTTACAGGCAATTTAGAGTCATCAGTTAACCTGCATGTCTTTGGACTGTGGGAGGAAACCAGTAACGATTACACAGGGACAACATGCAAACTCCACACAGAAGGCCCCAAGCTGGATTCAAACCTGGGGCAGTCTTGCTGTGAGGCAACAATGTTAACTACTGCACCACCATGTCTTGTATGGTCCAACATAAAAAAGTGTCTGTCAGTGTGTGTAACTACATTTTTAAACTGACATTTCAGCCGAGCAAAGTGTGGCTGTCTGATGTTACGTCGAAGAGATGTAGCTAAACAGGTCCAACAAAGCGGGTAAGGAATGGTATGACGGGTATGACGTTTTTGAATAGATTAGCATTCATTACCGCAGGTCCTTTGTGTTTTTAGCTAATTTCAGTAACTTTTCTTCTGAGATACATCCTTAACTGCTTACTAGGGGTGTAGATCACAGGTTTCATCACAATATGATATTATCTTAATTCTTTTGACAACAATGTAAAATTTGTGAATTTCTCCACTGTAGGACTAATAAAGGAATATCTTATCTTATATTTGCTGACATCACAAAGTCTGACACATTATGCATTACTGCAATCAATGAGACAATATCATATTTCATATATATTTAACAAAATCAGTTACATATACAGTATATCACCTCACAAGAAAAGCTTAAAGAAGCTTAATTATGACTTGACAATTTTATTACCAAACTCAAAGACATTTAAATGAAAAACATTTAAATAAAAAGAATAAAGAGTTAAAACTTCTACATACAAGAATTTAAAAATTAATTAAAAGGTAAAAATGACAATAAGTATCGGTATCTTCACTTTTCATCACTGACACTGGACTGTTGATCATTGAATCGATATATTGATCCAGATTGATGTATCAGTGATTCTCAAGGTGGGGGCTCTGTGAAAATTTCAGATTCATTAATTTATATTAATATGACACAATATCCTTTTTTTGTTGTTGTTGTTCATTTGTTTACAAACGGCTTCATAGTTAAACAAATGATTAATCTTTAAATCTAAAATAGCTCATAGATCAAGTTGTAATCTAATAAATGTATAGTATATTTTTTACACACTGTAATTAGAATCTGTTTTAATTAATTTATGTATGCACTTTTTTTGAAAATATGGCAATTACTTCTGCTTCTCTCCATTTCTTTTTAATTATACTACTACTCATATTTTACATGTGAGATTTTTAACACTAATGTTTGAACTTACTGGTGATTTTTGTATGAACATATTTTACCTTTTACTTATCTTTTGGATGTTTTTTTATTTTATCTAAGCCAATACAGATTTTATAACACACCCTCACGTACTTTATATTGCTTTCACTTGTATCTAATGTTTTTAGGAGTGAAACTCTTTACTTCACCTCACACTGCTCTTTATATATGTGTGTTCTTAAATACACTTCAAATTAATTAACAGTTTTCGCTTGATTTGCCTTTAATATTTATTTAGGTAAAGTGTTACTTACAGCTAATTTAATTGGTGTCAACTGCATTGTTATATAGGCATTCTGTGGTGGTGCATGTTTTTGTTTAATTTGCTTGAAATTTGTCTAATATATTTCTCTTGTATTGTTTCCACATAATTATACTATGAAGTGTAAAAAATGGGCTATGTCAAATTATTCCAGGGGTTATAACGTTACATAGGGGATTCCCGGTATATTCTCTATCTTGCAAGAGGTCTTCTGGCTTAACTTACATTACATGTGTATTTAAACGCATATAGTTATAAAATTAGTTCGTATGAATGAGCCGTAACACCACAGTCAGTTACATTAATTAGCCGTGAAGTTGCAAATCTCGCGAAATAACTTCTAAAAGGTAGCGAAAGGCGGAAGAGTGGCCAGAACATCAGGCTAGCTAACAAGCTAACAGTTAGCCGTTACGTTACCTTGGTAGGGCTTCATTAACGAGTGCTCTCTCTTCAGATGTTCCGTGTTTCCGTCCGTTATATCACAGCTCACCAGACACAACTCCACAACCAGGAAGATCAGTGCTGGGCTCATAAATGCTCTAAAGTTCCCCATTTTGTTCAAAAAGCCTCGCAGAGAAACTCTCAAAACAAATTTCTTCTTCGAAACTCCATAAATCGAGCCGGTCCTTTCTCTATTATCCTCCGGAAAGAAACAACACAAATATGTCGATTATTGCCACACGTCCTAAATCGGGGCAACATATATTTTTTTACGTATTTCTAAAATCCAAAATGTATATTTAAAAACATTTCAGTGGCACAAAACATCACATTTCTATGGTAAATTTGAAATGAAATGATACGGAGGAAACATTTAGCTTTGTGTTCCCGCACGGAAGATTTTTGTAGACGGCGGAAATTTGAACAGCCAATCAGAGACAAGCACATCACAAACTAAGCCAATCAGGGATCACCTGGTGTACACTTTGTGTCCACTAGATGGCGACAGAAGTCAAACAATAAAATCAGGTACAGAGATCAATTTAGTTTTCTCTGGTTCAGCAGGGATACATGTGGTCTAAACTCACCTGTTACGTGTATATAATTAAATAATTCAATATATTTCAAGGCAAAAATACGTGGCTCTGATTCATATTAAGCATATAATTCAACATTTGAAATAGTAGGGTCAAACTTATGTTTGTTATAGGAGGACACAGTCTTTTGCTGGAGTTTACCAGTGGTGGAAGTAGTATTCAGATCTTTTACCTAAATAGTAGTAGCAGTGCTATGGTGTGGAAATACTCTGTTACAACTAAAAGTCATACATTTAAAGAATTACTTACATATTAAAATAAGTATGAGCACCAAAATGTACTTGAAGTACCAGAAATCAAAATACTTTAGAATAATGTATATTATGTTATTGAATTTTTATGATGCGTTAATGTGTACATCACTTTAATGTTGGTAAAAGGGGAGCTCATTTCAAATACTTCACAAACTGCTTGTTAGTTTAAACTATAAAAACATATCAGAATTTATTACTTGAAAAAATTACTTGTATTACTAAAACTGCAAGCGACAAGTAACAAAATCTATCAAATACATTTAGTGGAGTAAAAATCCAAAATGTTGTGGAGTAGAGGTATAAAGTTGCATTAAATGGACATACTCAACTCAAGTATTTCCAATTTGTATTTGAGTAAATGTATTTATTATTTTCCCCCACTAGAGTTATGATGTTGTTCAATAAAATCCATCCAAGTTATAGTTTAATAGCATAAGTCATTCATAAGTTTTGTTTAAGCAACAAAAAACATAACTTCATTATTTTGAATATAAGTGGAAAAATAACAGAAGCCTACACATTAACAGCACCAAAGTATTAGTGTATATCACATATATAACCACAATATGCTGTAAAAGCATGCGTGAGTTTCCTTCAAGTGCTCTGTTACCTCCACTGGTTATTTGTCTCTATGTGTCAGCCCTGAGATTGATTGAGGTGTGCCCCCTCCTCTTATCCAATGCAAAAGCTAGACAGGTATAGATAATGCATTGATTGATAGATAACAATGCTGGTTTTATGCCTAGTGACTATTATAAACCTGCATTATGGACAACATGCACATGCAGCATTTGTGGAGATGAATCATGCACAAGAATGCTTCTTTTAGGCATATAAATTACTGCTTCAGTATGCAAAAATGCTAAAAGTAATTAATGAGCGCTACTTATCAAGGAAATGTACTCCTGAGACCCACAGGGCTCAGTACAATATTAACAGAGAATTGTGAAGGCTTCTGCAAAAATCAAAGCTCTTATCCAGCAGTTTTTCCAACTGAACTGGAGCTATTGCATTGTACACCAATGCCCATTTGCTACCTCTCATTGTTTGAGCAGGAGGCCTAATTTGCTGAGAAGCAAACACCATGAGCACCGCATTAATTAGACAGTGGTGGTACTGATGAGTAATTCCAGCACTGGTTATACTGGAGAAGGAATGCTGAAAGTTTAATTTACCTTCAGTAAGACAGATTCTTGGAACTAAGATAAGATAAGATAAGATGAACCTTTATTAATCCCCAGAGGGAAATTTGGGAAAAAGAAAAAGAAACTGGAGGAGCTGAGAGGTTGTGCTGGTCATGGATGCAGGTGTAGGTCTGTCTGAAGTTGTCTCATCCCCAGATACATCCAAACATCTCAACATCTCAAAGCTGGTTTGAAACTTTGAGTCCCCTTCCCCCAATTATTGGCCACCAAAAGCATCTGTCTGTTGTCTCTCTGCAGCTGTGAGATGGGTTATTGTGGCTGTTGTAACTGGAGTTTTCTCTCGCATCCATTTCTCATCCCTCACTCTGACCTCCACACCCCGGGACATGTTCCTTTCAGCACTGGTGACGAATGTTGGCACTGGATGAAAATCGAGAGCCGTGGAATCAGCCAACATGGATGTATGCCTAATGTCTGCAGTGAATTCTAGTTGGAAAAGTTTGTGTCTTGAATAAAAACAAAGACAGATCATTATGATACTGAAATTGCACCAACAATGAGCCAGGGAATAAAATGATAGATACAGTTATATTCCCGTTGAGGTCTTTCCAGGGTTCTCGTTTTATTCTGTCGGAGAAACCAACGAGTGAGTCGGTTGTGTAGCTGCCACGCTGCCGGCGACCCCTTCTCTCCTCTCACGGATGACATCACAACGACTGACTGATGTGTGTTAAATGAGTCAGACAGCAGAATTACTCTGATTTACTGGGCACACATGACATGTTTCTACAGTGCCAGCAAACTGAATCACATACACACAGACACACACCCTAAAATATAATGTTTTACGTTATGGGGACGTGCATTTTGTCCCCAAAACAAAGGCAAGTCCCCACAATGTGACTGTAAACACATTCATGTCCTCACAACATATAGTAACACACGCACAACCTTACACACACACACACACACACACACACACACACACACACACACACAAGGAAGTACACATGCATAACACGGGCAAGCACAGACACAGTGTTTCTGTGGTACTCTAAAGATTATTATTGATGTTTTTCCACTATTACACCATTACTCACATAATGGTACATGCTTACACACCTTCATATCACAATAAAAGACAAGAAAATGTCTTTGCAGAAATTTTGATAGTGTCACAGGGGCTACTTCTGGGATGTGTACATTGTGTTTGATTCTTGATAGATTTCAAACAATTAATATTCAGTGAATGTAACTGAGTGGTAATAGAGACTAGAAAACCTTCGGGTTACGATGGAGGGGCGTGGTCATAAACCCTGCTGTCGCTGTCTGTATGTTTATAGTATGCAGCTATTGACAGTGCTTGGGTGCCTGATTTGTTTTGATTTGATTTAATTGATTTGGAATAGAAACAGGGGCTCTGCTGAGTAATATGACACCTCCCACATCAGTATATGAAAGGAGTTATGAAAGGGGCGTGGCTACCATCTAGGGGTGGGGCTCTGAGTCTATGTTGGCATGTAAATAACCTCAGGCCTGGACCGCCATCATGGATGAGAAATTTGGAGCAGAGTTATAAAGTATGCTAAAGTTACAACAACTTCCTTTCACATGGTGAATCATGCCAAATGGCCGCCATGCTGCGCCATTCAACAAAAAGTCAGACTCTTCACAATCTACCGTTTTCACAGCAGCCATATTGACTCTCTGATGAAGATCTGGTGCAAAAATTGTGCATGTAGTGTCAAAAATGTGTCCACGAGAGCAAGTATTGCTGTACTGGAGACGGCCTGGGTGCTTTGCCCTGTGGTACTAATAATATATAAATATTTAAAAAAAATATGATAAATGTATACATATACAATTAAATAAAATGTATTTAATAAATGATAAATACATATTATTTGTGACAATAATATAAATAAATAATAAACAACATATTATTATATCATTTGTAATATTTAATAAAATAAAAATAGAAAAAATATAAATTGTATATGTAAATTTAAAAAGTGCACAATACAGAAACAATACTGACAATATAAAATAATAATGATAAAGATAAATAAAAATGTAAAAAAAACATGAATATTGTATATTGCATAATATTGTTCATAATAAATGTATACCAACCATGCCAACGACATACATAGATGGAATTTAACTCCAGTTTTATACATTTTTCTCATTGTACTTACACAGAATAGAAATAACAGCTAAGAACAATAATAACCAAAAAAAATAAAAACTAAAATGAAATATCAATGTCAAGTGTTCTGGAGAAAGTGTTCAGTGTGTTCAGAAAATATACATATATACTGTATATATATTATATATATTAATAAATATATACAATTAAATAAATGATGTTTAACAAATAAATATTAATATATTAATTATCTATAATAATATGAATAATAATTAAATAAACAACATAGAAAACATATCATTATATCATCAATATTTAGAAAGAAAATGTAGATGCAAATTTAAAAAATAATAAATACATAAACAACAATAATGACAATCATAACATTGTAAAATATTAATAATAAATATAAATAACAAAAAATTAAAACAGAAAAAATTATATTCAGTATGCACAAAAAATGCAGGGTTTGTACACAGACGTACACGTCCAAGTGCACACATTAAAACATGACATGCACACACAGAAAATGTAAAATAATATTGCAAAGGACAAACACATCTACTGAAAAGAAGTAAAAGAAAAAAACAACACATCAGTGCACAAACTCGGACAACGACGCCGTCCGTCTGTCTGCGTCACCCATCAGCAGAACATCTCATAATGTTGGATGAGACTAAACTCAGTTAAGTGAGCGGCACGACTTTAGATTTTCTGTCTCCACCTGAATCACGCCATAAATGTCATGGCCGCTCCACCGCCAGCTCTACTGTGACTCACCACCTCTGCAGAAAATACATTAAACTGAGCTTTTATCAGCACACTCGCCTGATTTTATAGGGCTGAAACAGATGTAGAGACCAGATATGCTGTCTGGAGTCGTTGCATTTCACTGACAGTTACATTTGAGTCTTCAAGCTTAACCGTAACATATAAAAACACTGTTTTCCCATCAATACTTCATTTTATCACAAGTAATAGCCAAGGTTTAGAAACCTCAAAGGATTATTCAGATGAGACCTTCAGTTGTATTGAACGGTTTAATAGATAAATAACCTGCAGCAGCACGGACAGATCAGTGAACCCGGCTGAATGTTTCTAGTGTGGGATGTTACGCGAACATCACTTGACCTCTGACGTTAAACCTTTCAGGGATGCTGCATCAATCTGGAGGTATGAGTCCTGCAGGCAGCAGCAGGAGGACAGTTTTATCACTTCACCTTCATGTCCCATCATACTCACATCACCTCACAGATGCAATGAACTAGAAGTCCTCTGGTCTGCTGCCGAAACTACGCCCAACCCCTTCTAACTCCAGTCTCTGCTCTTTTTCTCTGCTCTTTTTTGTTTTGTATTCCTGTCTGTTTCCTGTTTTTTCTTTTGTTTTCTTGGTGCTGTTGCTTTCTCTGATCTTCTGGGTCTTTTCATCTCTCTTCACAGATCTCTGTTTCTGTTCTTCTCTTCTGTTTAGAGCATTTTTTCTCTGTTGTATCTGAATCAAACAGCGAAAAGGGTGCAGCTTGTGGAAGCACTTTTCAGATAATGAAATCAAGGCATATCCTGCACCTGAAATCTGACAATATTATCAGCATTACGATCAGTTTTCTCAAGTCAAATGTTGAATCTGGATAGTAAAGGATGCTTTACGTACAGGACAATATGGCTTTGGTTCCTAACATTTCTTTTAATCTGTGTTGCTACTTTCTTGAGACGTCACATCATCATAGAGACTGTCTTTTCTAACACAACAGTTCGAGAGATAGTCACGAAATTTGATTTTTTGTGATTTGTGAACATAGACATGAATTTCCCCAGTTTTTTTCAGGACGCTCAGCAACTTTCAGTAATTTATTTTTCCTGTGAATCTTCAGCAACACAAGCGCTGTCTTGTGTTTCTGGTTCACAGTTATGTGGATTACTTATGAATTAGCTTGGAAGAAAATGGAAATTTCTGTCAATGCACACCAATCAGTACATTAAATTTTCATTCACAAACTGCTGTGTCACTGGACTGGTCATGCAAAGCTCATTTTTATTTGTTATAGGTTCAAATTATTGCAACTACCATAATTGAAAATTAAGATTAATTCAACTTTTGTGTTTTCAAAACGGGTCTATTGTGGGTCTCAGATTACCATAACGTTACAATGTTATTGAAATTTTACAGTTTTTTGCCCCCAAATAGTTATGTGTCAAGTAAATTACCAATTTACCCTTAAAATACTTCCTGAAATATTATAACGTTATTCTCATATCCTCACTCTCATCACTTGAATCTTGAATCATAGTAATCTATTTTTTTTATAAAGTGATGACTTTATTCTAAAGTGTCCTTATTTATTCTAGAAATTTCATAGATGTTCCCCCAACATCTACAATAATACTCCATTGTAGCATCCTCGTTGTTTTCATGTGTAACTGGTAAAAGCTGACAGGCTGTAGTTTCTGTCAGGTTTCATTCACTTTACATGGTCCATTTTTCCTGAGTGATCTGAGGATTTAAGTCACAACCTTCCAGTCACAAGCTGGCCTCTGAGTCCCCGAGACCACTGCTGCCCGCTGTGTTTCTCTATGAAATGACCCTTACATGTTGTTTGGGTTCCTTGCCTGATCTGGACCGCCGTACATCTGCGTAAATGGTGTCAGATTGGTCCGCTGTGATGTGGCTCAGATGGAGCCAGATGGCTCTGTGGTTCAGTGAGATTGGATGCTCTGATGTGCCCTTGTACAGTGTGCTCAGGCAGCGAGAGGCAAACAGTAACAAGAAAAACAACTCAAATATGTAGAGAAAACAGCTGTACGTGTGAGCGTATACTTTTATCAATCAATTCATTTAATATGAGACTTTAAAGGCCATAATAGTCACAGATGAAATAAGAGAAAGATAAACAAGACAATAATAATAGAAGAATCTGAAAAAAAAAAACTATACATCACTTATGGTGAATTAAAGGGACTCAATGTAAGAATCATAAGCTGCTTGTTAACAGTGACGCCTGTGGCCATTAAGTCAACGACAGTCAGCGTCCTGTTGATCACACTGTGTAGACACGAGCACAAGTCAGGCGACAGAAAGTGACTGACAGCTAAAACTACAATTTCACTATGTATTGCACATGCTTGGCAGTAATGTTAACTAACTGGTCAAATAGGAATTTTACCAGCTCAGGGTCCTTTTAGGTTCCCGAAACCAAATTAAGGTCTGCTCACGAACCAAAATGGTTAAATTTAGCACCAGATCTGTGTAATAAATGGTATCAACTCCAAAATTTCTGCAACAGCTTATGAAACATAATACAGCATAGGGATGGACATCATATACTTCTGTATAAACTACTCTGTCTATACTAACTGTTTAAAATCAGATCAGCTCAGCTTTCCATTTTACTTAATGAACTTTTTAATCATTCGGTGCACATTTGTTTTCCACCTCTCTTTGTTCTTCTTTGTCCCATTCAGTCTCTGGTGGATGTAAACATGGTGACCATGTACAGATCAATGTGGTCATGTCGCTCTGAGCCCTGAAGGCCATCACAGTGCCATGGAAAGTTTCCTCCGGCCTAATCAACACTCTATTGATCAGGGCCCAGAGGACCAGAGAATGGTGTACATTTGAGACTATATAGGGAGGAAAACTCTGCCATTTGTTTGTCTACACATCTCTCCATCCATCCATATATCCATTGTGTGAAAAAATCAGATTAATAAAAGCAGAAGACAAGCTCTTCAGATGCCCAGTAACATTCGGTTGACCCGTAACACTCACTGACACTGTTCTTGTTGTCAAGCTTCCCCACTGTTTACTCTCCGTTACACCACTGCGTCATTAGTTTAATTTTATGCCGTCAGTCATTTTAAAATAGCAGCTGACCCCATTTTGTCAAAGTAGAGCTCTTATTTTAGAGCAAATCTCTGTGTGAGTAATGAGAATCCAGGGTTTGATAATTACAGCAGATCTGAAGCTCATTTAAACACCTACTGTTGCCTGCAGTCGTCGCTCAGGTCAGCTGATAAAACACGGCAGGGCGACACTGACGGTAATTACACAGCCTACGTGTGTGTGTGTTTAAAATAGACACACAGCGAGAGAAAGATAATCACAAACATAAAACCTGTTAACTCCTGAGTGCAGCATGAGTGTGTTTATCCAACCTGTCAAATACAGACGCTTGGTCAGTGACCATCAGCGTCTGATAATGTCGCACCGAGGCACCTTTAGTGTCAAATGACTCCAATGTCAACCCATCCACATCATTATTAAACACTCAGAGCAGCTGACAATCCCGCGGAGAATCGCCACAACGCCCCAATCACACAGAGCATTTTGTAATTTTTGTAATAGCATTTTGTAATTGTTTTCAGTGTGTAAGGCATTTTGTGCACTGCGTTTGCATTACTGAACACTTTAATATTATAATACCCTCACAAACCAACAATTTCCACTAAGGTTTAAATAGTGGATCTGAGGCTTTTTCTACATTCTGCCAGTAATTCATATTTCATAGAAAAATAGAACAAAGACCAATGACCATCAGCTGTACATTTACTGTGAAACATCTGCATTTTATTTCAATTCAAATAATAATAAAAGCACAGTATTTATTTGACTGTATTTCATTATGGAAACAACATCAGTACATTGAGCAGTGAGAGGAAGAGATGGCAACATTATACTGGAGGTCACTGTGTGTTTGACACGAGTGGAGGAAGATATGTTTAATCTACTGCATGTCATGCTCTCTCCTCTCACACTGGATTTGCATTCAGCACAGTAAATCATGTGTGAGCTGGTGTCCTCTCTCTCTCACTGGGTCAGACTGAACCAAACTAAGAGCTTAAAAGACACTTATGCCGGGTACATACCACATGAGCACCAAGCTGATTTTGCAAATATTAAACACACTATTTATGATGGGATATCCTATTGTATGGGATGACGCAGTCACGTGGGAAAGGACGAGGCAGCCTCGGCTAACGCTTGAGCTAATGCAAAACTTGAAGCATGAAGTAGTAAGAGCTCAGAGATGGAGGACCACCTTGCTGATTTGCGACAACTACACAAGTGTTTAAGTGTCCACCATGTTTGTTTGCACCACATGTTTCAAACTCAAGGCCTGTGGGCCAAATTAGGCCCGGCACCTCATTTTTTTCATTCTATGCCACTTTACAGAAGTACAATGTCCTTAAACTACATGTCCCACAATGCATCTCAGTCTTGTTACACGCACACTGAAGCATCTCAGTATCACCGGTTTCCAGCAGCTGCGCTCTACCCGAGTAATGGGGTCATAAAAAAATATGAATAGTGCCAAAATGTCCAAGAAAAGAAAAGTTGATGTAGAGGGGAGAGGATTTAATGAGACGGAAAGAGAATCCATGTTAGTGGTTAATAGAGACCAGCTGGTATGTCTTCTTTGCTACGAGGCAGTAAAACACTGTCACACCACTGTCATCTACCACATGATCTCAGCTGATCAGCTGTTGATCACTAACAGTTTATACGCCACAGACTGAACGTTAGATCAGAGCTCATTGATCTGTTGGACTAGAGTTCTGCCCCTCTCAACTCCCACCACAAAGTTACACTAAGTTAATGGAATAAACTGAGTTTGATAATATTTGTGTGATGGTAAAAAAAAAAAAGACTTTTATTATTCACTTTAAATTTATTTTGATCTTTGATGGATGAGTAATGATGAGATTTATGTTATAATAACACAGAAATGTGACTGTGTGCCCACATACAGTATTTTTGTGTTTACGTGCTGCAGATATATTGATGCACAAGCATGTGTTAACTCATTTTTTAAATAAATATTTCTGCTTGCAATTATTTTTCCCAGACTTCTGCTTTCAGAGCTAGTTATTAAATGAATGATTACTAAAACTAATAATAAATAATTTTGTAATATGATCAAGAGAAGATATCTTTATATAGTCTTACAATTATAACCGGCCCTTTGAGGGAAACCGTGATGCTGATGTGGCTGGGATGAAATTGAGTTTGACCCTCCTGGTTTACACTAAAGTCACATTTGATTGTGAGAGATTTTACAAGCTTTTACCTGTTTTTAGTCGGGACTCTTGTTGTTCATGATTGAATCTGTTAGTGTGTGTTGTGCTGTTTTGACCAAATTGTTTCTCTCCACACACTATAAGAGGAAAACTGTTAAACTTAATAAAACATGTTGTTATGTGTGGGCTCCTTCACATTTTACATATCTGGTAAGATTTGAAAAATATTTTAGTGTGGGCCAGACTTAATATGAAAAATAAAAAAATGAAACCACGAAGAGTTATGATTCTGTCCTGTATATATTCTAACATCTTGTCTCTGAATGATGTGGCAGTGTGAGTAAACTCTGTCACACCTCGTTTATCCCTGATGAGTTACTTCAGCACAGACTGTTGACACTAGAAGACAAGGCAAGTATTTTAATATCCAGTTTACGCACAATTACTCCAAATTAGACACCTCATGTTTGGACTCAAGTGCTTTTAAATACTACAGTTCTCTTGACACTTGTGTGACTTATCCACATGTTGTACAGGATTTAGTATTTCAGTCACATAATTTGGGGGGGAGTAGCTAGTCTGTAGGGAGTTTGTTTGGGAACGAAAGGTCACCGCTTAAAGCCGGAAAGGGACAAAAAAGAGGGGGAAAGGGAGGGGGGGGGGGGGATTTACCTGGGAGGGGGGGGCCCGGGGAGAAAAAAAAACCAGGGGGGGGTAGAGGGGCCCCCATAAAACTCTAATATGGTGGGTTTGGTAAAAAATAAAAAAAAAAAAAAAAAAAAAAATAAATTCCCGGGGAAAAAAAAAGAAAAAATTTTTTTTTTTTTTTAACCATCTCTGCTTTCTCAATACAAGAGAACCACCACTCAAGTAACTCCCCGAATTTAATGAAGACTTCTGCAGTTTCAAGCCCTTTGAGGACTAAACACCTTATTAATTACGCAGAAAAAAAAAGGAAAAATCTCCCTGCTAATCTCTTGATACTCAGTTTTTCTGGTAAAAAAACGCATCCGAAGTCCATGAGAACTGGAAATATCTGCTGTGTGTTCTGATTGCCAAGTGAGATGTGAAATCTCTAATCATGACAGAGGCAATAGCTGTTAAATTAGGCTGATGGTCTAATTTCACCGATGGCGAGCCCGATGGGGTTGTACAGCCTCCAGAGTCCGAGCTGGGGGAAAGATATTAAAGTCAGATTTAATTAAAAAACAAAAACTTGGATGGAACGTGTACGTAGAGAGCTGTCATTCCAGGGAACAGGATGATTTATCACCTGTAAATCAAAAAGTCGGGGGTTTGAGTAGCTTTTTTGTGTGTGTGTGTTTGAGTAAAATGCTTTTTAAAATGTGCAAACAAAATCGTACAGTGTGTGTAAAATACTAAATACAACTTTTGGGTGTCACATATTTGCAATAAAATAAACTTGAGCATGTTAAAAGTATTTATTGGAAGAAAAGTTTCTTTTAGATTGCAGAAAAAATATGAAAATCTATGTTTATAAGGTCTGTTTATGTATGTATTTACCACCTTGAAAGTATTATTATATGCTTATTATAAGCCGCTGTGAAGTCTTGGTGTATCTGATACGCCAGCCCAGTCGCTTTGTCTTAACTTCTGCATATCATTTGCACATCATGTATCCTGTACTGACTGCAATGCAGCATGTCTGAGTATAAATGCTGTGTATAAATAAATGCTGTGATCACTGATTATTGATTGGGAACATCCATCCATCTCCAATGCTTGTCCTGTTTGGGGTTGCGGGGGGCTGGAGACAATCCCAGCTGACACTGGGTGAAGGCGAGGTTCACCCTGGACAGGTCTCCAGTCCATCACAGGGCACATAGAGATAGACAACGCTCATGCTCACATGTAAAGTGCACACAGAAGAGCCCCAAGCTGGATTCGAACCTGCTGTGAGGTGACAGCGCTAACCACTGAACATACATATGTAAATTGATTGTAATGCACAATGTTGCAGTATTCTTTAAAAATTTTTTTAGCCTAACTAGGGACAGAGTCTGCAAATATAATGCAAATATGCAAATATGTTTTCAATAAAAACAAAGCAAATATAACAATGCCTACATGTATAGTCCATGTCAATTAAATAAATCAAATAAGAGTTAGTGACGTAGTATTAAAGGCAAGAGAGACTGCTTATGGTGTGCTCTGGAGGTGTATAGGTCCAACAAACTCTGGACTTTTAACCAGGAGACCTGTGTTAACCGGTGTGTTTGTGTTGTTGTTTACGTACATGCTTTACTTAGTTTAATTACTTAATATTAAGTGTTTTTTAGTGGCTGAACCAAACTGCGTGGTGTTTGTGTACAAAGAACATGTGAAAAAGCTTAAATGTGTCCTCATGACATGTGTAAGGTCTTTGTAATGTGCTATTTTTATTTTGTCCCATGTGATCGGTTTGGGTAAATCCTAAATCGCTTCGGCTGCATGCTCAGTAGAGTCCTGCTCTGTCCGAGTCGTTGAGAACACGAGTGTCACACACTTCCTCTGGCTGAGATTCCTGTTGGCTCCCTGCACACATGAATGGGATAAAATAATAGATCACACGCTCTTCTAGATGTGCCAAAAATGTTATTCCTCCCTCCAGATCCCATTTCTTCTTCCTCTCCTCTCTTTCCTCTTCTCCACTCAGCTCCTCCTGTGCACTGAGAGCTGCATTCGTCTGTAGAGCTCTGATAACGGTCGTTTCTTGGACTGAGTTAAGTGATTCAAACCGTTGTGACCTAAACACCACACACACACACACACACACACACACACACACACACACACACACACACTGAGCCTAAAGCCAGCCCTGTCCTGTGATGCCAGGCCTCTGCTGTGGTGAGATAGTGCTCAGTGTTTAACTGTCAGCCTCTGATGGATGACGGCACACAAAGAACATTACACCAGGAAAAGGTCAAATGCTAAGGCGTCATTGTGAACTATAGTTAACTAAAGGAGGGCTGCCCATTGTTTCCAGGGAGCATTGCTTTGAAAATACTCACTCTCACCCTCTGCAAGAAACAGAAGCACATGGCTACTTATTATGAAGAGTGACCATCTTGTCCATCTCCTTGTCTTGAATGCCGTCACTGGTTGGGTTGGTTGGTTAGTTTAGGCATGAGGTGTGAGATTAGTTAGGTTGGGGTTAAATATGAGGGTAAGCCAACAACAGGAAGATAAATATTGCAACCGGGAAAGTCCGATGACGTCGTATTTGGTCATATGCTTCTGTTTGGACTGTCGGGTTTTTGGACTAATGGGATGTTGGAACAATGGCATGGCACCAAATAAAACTTATTGTCAGTTACTCCAAATGAGACTGCTGATGTAGCGAAGCTTTTGTGTTGGTGGTCTTATGTGTTTTGCATATTTGCTTTTTTTATTTTTTACTTCACACAGGGTGAGGGGTGGGGATATGTAGGTTAATACTATTGCTTCAGAAATAACATAATTCAGTATTGATATTTCTTTGCAGCCTCTGAGGAATATCAATACCCATCAGCCCTGGAGGACAGAAGAGGCGAGCCCATAAGTGAGTCCAGAGCTGCTTCTCATTTCCTAATTTTGTGCCTCCTTGTCTCCTTGACCCCGAAATCAAGAAGTATTAAACAATACCAACAAACACAATGATAGGGTAATTAGGCCTACATAAATTGAATCTTTTTCATTTGAAAGTCCAGCCCCCACAGCGTCTGCTTAGAAACACTCAGACAGATGTAGTTGATGACCTCTGCCCTGGTGTCTTGACCTTTCTCTAATTAACCTGCAGCTTATTTTTGCCATCTCAGTAAAGAACGGCTCATCCTTCTCAATGAAGAATGACTCATCTCGACTCCCAGAAGACACGATAAACCCTCTAATCTTCCAGCTTCTTCTCTCCACTTATCACTTCTCTCTGTGTCTGTCTATAAAGATTAATGCTATTTAATTCCCCCATGCAAATCCAATTTAAATCTGTGTCTGTTGTCATAGTGACGGGCCAACACAGTCCTATTTTTCACTTTTTATATTTAATATGGTTTGCAAAATTTGTTGTATTTTGCAGTATATCTTGTTGTTGTTGTGTACCGCTGGTAGCAATACAGATACAGTGTCTGTCTAACTGGATTTGGACATTTTGTGCGATTGTTCCTCACAGATTCTCCGTCATGTTGGTGATCTGCACAGGTTTTCCCTCACAAACCTCTCCGATCTTCTCTGGGAGGCATCACCACAGCATGATGCAGCCACACCCTGCTTCACCATGTGGACGGTGTCAGCCAGTCTGTATGTAGAGATTTTACATTTCATACATTGCACTTTTGTAATCATTTTTTTATTGCCAATGTGTGAACAGGTTGTAACCTAACCTAACACATGAGACCTTCCGCGACTTTCTGGGTTTCCTCTATGAGCACATAGACTGCTTCGAATGTGAACAATACCGGATGTTTTTTCCAGGAAAATCCAACAGCTGTGACATTGTGCATGCTCATGAGTGCTTTAACTGTCTTCAGCTCCGCTACAGGGCTAACAGTGTGCAAAGATTACTCATGTTTGGTTAGAAATTGGGTCTGCGAACGGCAACAAATGATCAGCCCCCACCACAACAACTCCAACACAAACTCCCTGGAAACACACACACAAAAAACAAAGTTATATCTCAGTGCAGCCAGGAACGGTGTATGAGACCAGCCTGACTTGTGACTTGCTAAACAACTGCTGTCTCTCAGGCAGTATTAATGGCTGTTGTCTCTCCCAGAAACAATGACGCCATTATTAACCTCTACAGCCACCCAACAGCAAAGAGAAGGCAGAGATAAAAAGGAAACACGGAGACAGACGGAGGAGACAATGTTGTGGCGCTTGGAAAGAGTTAAGTGATAGATTGCACTGTGGTTGCAAGTGATTACCCAGCATCCCACTGGGCATGATAAATACCCAGAAGCCACTCTGTCAGTCTCCTGCAGGGCTTTGGGGAAGCATTAAAAAGATGCATGGTCTGTTTCTGAGGATTTGGACAAATAAGGGCATTGTGGTGGCCCACTTGTGCACTGGAGAGGAGACAGATGAGGAACTCAAATGAAGGAGAGGAGAAGAACAATAGAGGAAGAGGAGATGATAAAGAAGAGAGGATGATCGATACAGATGCCATCAGTGAGTCAAGCCAAACACGTCATGACAGTGAAACTTGCAAAACTAAACTTCTACAGATTTGTTTAAGCAACTCCTTGCCTTTTCTTTCTTCCCTTTGTGACAAAGAGTAAATGTCAGCTATTAATTTCTCATTTAGCTGTCACAGTCTGTGATGTCTCTATTTATTTCTGTCGCTGTTTCTTCTAGAAGGCATCAAGTTCTACCAATTAAACTGTGGGGATGAAAGGTGGACCAGAAGAGACAGACAACTTGGTCAAATACGTACACGTCTTCTCAGCAACCTTGTCTGCTAACATTTCTGCTCATACACTACTAAATTGCAAGCGCAAAAAACAAACCCACTGGTTGAGGCCTACTGTTTTGCTCTTGTTCAGGGAAGTGTGTTTTTGCACATGGTTGGGCTTGATGATGAAACTGAACATTGTGATGCAGGAGACACAAACAACAGTATCTTAGATGAAAGCCTTGTGTTTGTTGGCCGGCCGACAGCCATTGCAAAGCCTTGGTATTTAATGCCTGAGACACAGGCTGACACAAACTGTACATCATGAACCTCCCTTTGCTTTTCTACAAAGAAAAGGAAATGGAAAGAGTTCACAGGTTAATCCTCTTCCTCTTCCTCCCTCAAACTGCTCCGTCTAAGATCATAATCTTTACCTGTCAAAACATTTACCTCATGGGAGAACCTGACTCTTTTATTTTAGTCAGACAGACAACATGTTTCAAGCTAGGTGTGTCTATCACATATTCAGATCTCACATCTCCTCGTCTTAGAGTAGGACAAACCTCAGCAGGGACAGGGAGGGTAATGAGGTGCAACGGGGCTCATTTTCGAGAAACAAGAAAGCAGCGTGAAACTCCAACTCTTCATGATGTTTTCAGATGACGAGTGAAAAATAAGTGGTGGGCAACGAGAAACACTGACAGAGTGAGACTGCTGAAGAAGACTGGCATGAACTGTTATCGTTTTTCTGCAGCAGTGCCCCATAAAATGTGCACAGCACTAGAGGTTTCAATAAGACGTATCGGTCAAAATGAGAAATATTAAGTGCAGGGATAAAGTTTGAGGTGTGTTTGCTGGAGCTGATGACCTTTGATTCATCCACCAAGGAGAAATCCAGTCCAACGAAGCAACAATGACAAGATGTCAGATCACCAGACACTTGTTTTCACTTTACCACCCTAAACGGCACTTCTTCACGCTTTCTCTACTGGAAGGGCATCCTAGAGGGCACTGCATCATGTTTAATCTGCCATAAGGGCATCCACTTTTGTGAAGTTACCACCCCCCCCCCCCCCCCCCAGAGTCACTTCTGGTTCTAAAAAAACAAGATGGTGACAACCAAAATGCCGAACTAGAGGCTTAAAAAACGGTAGAAGGAAGATGCTTTAAATTGCTTTTGGATTTAAATTGCAGGAGGACCAGCCAGTTCACAGAAAGACAGTAGGTACCTGTGGCTGTAATTATTACTGGGTAGCAGTGACAAATTATCCACATATACCCTCCTGACAGGATTAAAACCCCTGACCAGCACAGCTAATATTAAAATCACCTCTCCTGGAGACATAAATCCAGTCAGAAAGAAGCTTTAGCTTGTCATTTAAGGACTTTAAAGTCTGTGTAAAGCAAAAATAAATATGCATTCTGGGTTTCACACCACAGGAAAATGTGTTACTAACCACCTAGTCAAATTTAAATGATTCAAAAAACTGCTAAGTATAAAAACTTAGTTGTAAAAATCATGGAGAAATAAGCAGTATTCTGAGACGGTGGGGGTGTGTCTGCTGAAGGCGCTGAAACCAAGCCCACATGGCGGGGAAGGTGCAGCCTCTCATGATTCCCTCAGTAGCCACGATTAGCCCGGTGATGCTCAGGGGCCTGCCAACAAGGAGCTTGAACCCACGGCCACTCATGCTCTGCCATCTGAGTTAGCCAGGATAGCTTAGCTTTTGCTATTTCCCTGGGATTCTCTTTTGGTTTCTGAAGACTGGTGGGGTCATGTTGAGGATTGCTCCACTGCGACGAGAGATGATGATGTTCTGCATAGTCTGACATCCAGGGAAGATGCATTTATGGGGGGGTGTCGATGAGGCCTTAGCTAGCAGTGCTTTGCGGTGGAGCAGGAGAACGTGCAGATGCTAATGCACTGTAGTTGTTATGTAATGTTAGGGGAAGGGTCATGCTAAGCATGGCTCCTCTGTGTCATCGAGCCATGCTTTCAGCCCTGCCTGAGGCAGCAGGTGTCTATTATACTATTATAAAAGATGTTGTCTCACAGCAGATTGTCAATATGCTGCAACAGATGTGATCTGGGTGACAAGCCAACAGGACTTAATTAGTCTGATAATGAAGAAATAAGCATGGTGGCGTTCAGAATCGATTGGTATTCTGGACAATCAAGGAAAATGTCAAGTCCAGCATTGATCCTAATTATCCTTTAATCACACTGAATAATGCATGCCGAGGGAATATTTCTTCTTTGACCCGTCAGAGTTCTTGTCTGGTTGTAAATGAGATTCACTGTCAGTACTGACAGTGTTAATTATGGGTCTCAGTGAGTCAGTGGTTTACTTTTCCACAGGCTTTCATCAAATGTTTGGTTTTTAAACTTTAAAACACTTACCGATGAAATATCTCCATAAAATATTCTTATTTTACACAATTTTACTTTTTCGTTTTTTGGATATTAGTTTCCACCAGCTGGAGAAACAGTGAAATGAAAGGCTGTAGTGGGATCAGTTTTGAAATTAGAGTGCATGTACTGAATATATGTCTGGATTCATATTTTTTCCAGTTTAAGTTTTCGTTCCGCTCTGGGATCCCCCAGTCAGAGCTGGTTAATGTGGCCCGGGAAAGGGAAGTTTGCCTCCGTGACCCGACCCCGGATAAGCAGCTGATGATGAGTGAGTGAGTGGGGTTTGTGTTTGCTAATAAATCCTGATTCAGATTCAGGTTAAACAGTATGAGAAAGAAATGTTCTCTCACTGACAGTGGAGCTAAAATGTTCGGACACCTTAACACTATGAAACGAGCCCTCACTGACCTAATAGGTGTTTACATTCACTGCAAGGGCATCGTAGAGATTACAATAATAGACAGTATAACATAATATAGACTGTGGCAGACTGTGTACATAGAGATAAAGCAGAGCACATTCACATTCAGCCACAGCGAGCTCTCAGGCGGCAAGGCTCGTCTCCAAATGCGATGGTGCGCGTCATTGCTGAGCTGCAGCAGTTTGGAGGTGACTCGCTGCAGGTGAAAACACCACTCCTGTGAAATAATCACCTGTCAGAGTTGATACTGTGGCCCGTCTGTTGTTTTCTGCTGTGTGAATACAGACTGACAGGTAACACTGCATTAAGCATTTGTGCAGACCTGTAAGGTAATGTGAAAGATGATTGCCACTTCATGGTCATGAAGTTAAAGAAATCAATCGTCTGACAGGATCTGAGTGTTTTTGATGTGACATTCAATGATTCAATAAGTTATCAGATCTGTATTAAAGTCATTGTCTTATTCACATTCATTGATCTTTATTAATTTTATTTTTAAGGCTTTCCTCTGGTGATCCCTAATGTAAATGCGGAGGTATCATATAGATAAATCCTCATTTCAACTTCATGAATCAGCCGTTCCTTTAGAAACAGGGTGTCAATTAATTCTTTGTAATGTAAGCTACTCGCACCCCAGTACCTCTCTGTGATGTACACATTACATACCTTCTACGGTTCGTTTTTGTGGACCCCCAACCTTAAAGTTCAAACTACGCCTATGTCTAAAATGTGTACTTGTGACATAAGGAATGTCAGTCTGATGTCATGCTATTTGTATGCAGGACCAGTTTGTTTTATTATATTTATGACTCATCATTTAAGAGGCTAAAGCTACTATGAGGAACTTTAATTTTGTGTTACAAAACTGTAGTTTGTGGAGAAATCGGTCGTGTTTCTGAGCAACAGAGGCCCTTTAGATAACCTCTCATTTTACTGCAGCTGGTTGTGGTTCTCCCGGGCCTCCCTTCCCTACGGCGGGCCCAGCAGTACGACCTGGGACGTGGTGTCAGTGTTGACTCCCGGCGGGGACCAAAGGAGCAACGAGGCAAAGCTCTGCTCTGGAGGAGGAGCTGCTGCCAGAGCTCCGACTACAGCATTTAAACTGAATGTGGGTCTGTCCGCGGTGGGCCGGTCGCTGCCGGCGTCTGAGCTGAAGGAGTTTCTGGTGAACCTACAGGATTTCATCTGATATTGCAATGACAAGCATTAAGAATAACCAGAAATAACCAGTCTTTTTGCTGATGGTCTGGTTTACTCATGTAGGTCATATAGTATCAGTATTAAACTGAGACTGTTTCATAACCAGTTAAAAGTTCCTCGCAGTAGCTTTAAATAAGCATCGTGTTCAGTCTGGTGACTGGGAGAGGAGGCATTTAATGCACGGAGCATAAGGGTGGCAGAACACTCATACTGTTTATCGTAATCATCCATCACAGAGTACAAACTGACCTCTCTTAGAAGGTGTTATAACTGACATCTTTGTGGAGAAAAGCTAAAACTGATGTAGGTTAACGGTGACTTTTTCCAAGTCTGAAGTATAGGCTGAAGGGTTTCTCTGAGAGAAATAAATGCACATTAAAATCAGAGATAAGTAGGGATGAATATAAGGTACAAGTGTTATCATCACTGAACTTTCTTTGCCTCCATGGAGCTGGTTGGAAATAACTCTTGTTTTATCTTCTGCTGTCTGAGAAGACTGATTTTGGCGAGCAGCTCCTCGTGAGTTTAGAGCCAAATTTTAGCAGCAGCTGAGGCGTGCAGTAAAAAGTGGCAAATCTACAATGACAATATCTTTAGGTGGGATTGCCAATTACTGTTGCTTAATTAAGTGTAACTGCTTTTGCATCTGTCTTCCCCCTGGACGGCCGATCCTTGTGGGTCTGTGTGCTAAACATCGACCCTGCAGCATAATTAAGTCCCGATTAAACCATACATCTTGCTGCAGAGCCAAACACCTGGATACACCACACCAGGGACAAGCATCAAGAAAAAGTACACTTTGAAGCTCTGACAGCAGCAGTTCAGGGAGACAACAGTTGGCCTCAGCCGGCCCATGATTTTACGTTTCATTATTTAGTGGCCAGACACCTGACTGTGGCAGCCAGCTGGGTATACCAACCTCATTTGCACAACAATGATTCTTTTCCAGCTGTGTTAAATTGTCAAACACCTCCACAAATGTGAAAATCCAAAATGTGTCTCTCAGGGTACGTAAGCCCCAGTTCTCTGTGATTTTATCTTATGTGCTGCTGTTGCTATGAAACCTAAAAACCTGCATTCAAGGTGCCCCCCCCTCAAAAAAAAATACTAAAAACTACTCATATTAAAAAAAGGGTGTTAAAGGAATACTTCACCCACTACAGTATATCTATCATAACTAGGGCTGTCAATTGATTAAAATATTTAATCACGATAAATCAGTGCATTGCAAATTAATCAAGTATTTTTTATCTGTTCAAAATGTACCTTAAAGGGAGATTTATTTATTTTAAGTATTTAATGCTCTTATAAACATGGGAGTGGGCAAATATACCTGCTTTATGCAAATGTATGCACATATTTATTACTGGAAATCAATTAACAACACAAATCAATTGGACAGAATCAAACAAAAAACAACAAAACTACTTGGTTATGTTTAGCTAAAAAAAATGTCATGGTTTGGTTTAAGTCTGTTTGTTCCATTTACGTAAGGACGTAAATTAAAATAAGTGAACATTGACTTTTGGTTTCACATGGGACACAAACGGCGGTCTACTGGGTGAAAGTTTGTTGACTCATCCATCACCTCGACCCTCCTCCCTACATGGACTTCTGCACACTTTCAGTACATGCTGCTTTATGCAAATGCATGTGCTGTTTATATTTATTACTGGAAATGAATTAACAACACAAATCAATGACAGATATTGTCCAGAAACCCTCACAAGTTCTGACTATAGCATAAAAAATACGCTCCAATCATAACATAGCAAACTGCAACAGCTGTCAGTGTGTCAGAGTGCTGACTTGACTATAACTTGATCCAGACTGACTGGGATTATCATAAAGTGGGCATGTCTGTAAAGGGGAGACTGGTGGGGACCCACAGAACCCATTTACGTTCACACATCTGGAGGTCAGAGGTCAAGGGACCCCTTTTGAAAATGGACATGACAGTTTTTCCTCACAAAGATTTAGCGTAACTTTGGAGCGTTTTTTATGCTCCTTTATAACTAGTTTCATATGATGCCAGTATCTTTACTCTACCTTTAAAACTGAGCCTGCTGCAAAAAAAACAAAAAACAAACCCCCAAAAAGTCTGCAAGACTTCAAAGTGCTAATTAATATTAAACCAAAAGTTATCTCTCACTAACATTAACTGTAAACCTGGACTCTGTTACTGTTACTTTAACATTAACTCTGAACATAATTCAGGCAGCGATTATGTTTGTGATGATGATTTGTAGGAGGCAGAAAATAGAGGCAAGAATGATGCAAAAATTAAAGAGAACAAATAAAACAGTTGAGTATTAAGGGGTGAGTTGTTGCACTATGCAGGAAAAATTGAAAAATTTTGCACAAGAGTAATCTGCAGCGTTGAATCCCACTACTGAGCATGATGGCTTGCACTTAAAACTACTGGTAAAACGAGTGCGCTCTCACCCACTTACTGTATGTACTCCACACACTTGTCCAGTACAGCATGGGAACATGCTGAAGCTGCAGCCCCTCTTCATCTGTATTTCACTCTTCATCCACTTTGTCAAAGTGTAGTTTGCCCGTATACTTGATGCGTCTCTTTTCTCAGCGTCTCTTTCCTGGCGCTGCTTAGTATGAAATTACAGAAAGAAATCCTCACTGCTCATTCTGCTAAAAAACACAACCTGCTCGCCAAACCGCACGACCGCAGCGACTGTCCTGTACAGGTGGAATATGATCTGTGCTGAAAATCAATCTTCCCTGGTCTTTCTCTGCCTCTTGTTTTTGGCTGAGAGGTGCTGTATGGGCAGAGGAAATGTGCTGTATAATGAGAGAACTGCAGCAATTGAATAAAATGGTGCGGCCGGAGGAAGAAACTCTCTCTGTCTTTAAAACCATCTCGAATTGCTGAGTTATGAATGTTGACTGAAATTTGTCTCTCTTGTCTACAGGATCTCAAGTTCAGTCTGTGGACGACTCTTTTTTTTAAAAGCACTGATTAGAGGTGTAATTGTTGGAAAAAATGTAGAATAACAATCGTTTTAGGGCATTTATGTGCTGGAGCGTCCCCACCTAGGATCTTTACTTTATAATCAACCCTTAAACAACTGCAGATGTTGATCTCTTCAGTGTTTTCAGTCTGTTTAACATCCTTAACGTGGGAGTCTGCAAAAAAGAAAAAACATGCCTCTTGTCCCAGTTCTGATTCCCACCAGGAGGCTCACATGAAATGATTTTCTCAGTTGGGAGCTTATATTTATAGTAAAAACAGGGACGGGGGATTGATGAGTACAGTTGGGGTTCTCAACCTTTTGTTACTTCAGGCCCACTTCTGATTGACAAAAAAATTCCCATCTTCCCAAATAACTGGGCTAAAACTGTGTTATGCCACTGTCGGGTGTAATGACCCACATAAATATTCAGCTCACCCTCACCCATCACTGCCTGCAATTATGAATCCAAAGTGTTCAGGGTCATACTCTATTTCCTCACCACAGACTTTGGACCTTTAGCAGGGCTGTCTCCAATATCACTTTTCAGTTTTTTAAAAAAAATGCTCCATTTTATGTCACTGCATTCGAGAACGCTTGTCTGTTAAGGGGAGACTCATAAGTATCCATAGAACCCAGTTTCATTCACATATCTGGAGGTCAGAGGTCAGAGGTCAATGGCCATGCCAGTTTTTCTTTGCCAAGGCTCCCAGGACTAGGTGGAGACATTATATCTCCACACTGGCCTGGGAACGCCAGGGGATCCCCCAGTCAGACCTGGGTAATGTGGCCCGGTAAAGGGAAGTTTGGGGTCCCATGCTTAAGTTAATGACAACTCATCCATCAGTTGTTAAGATATTTAATTTTGAATCAACAGTCCAACGTTGCTTAAACATGGCTTAAAGCAAAGACTGACCACGTCACATGCTGGACCAATGACAGAGTGCAAAGTGACTTCATTCACTGGTAAAATTCAATCCAGGAAGTTTCTGTGTTTCAAGCTTTTCAAACATATCACCACTGCAGTCCTTAGTGGCGTCCAATTATTGTTTCCCTGACATTAAGAAGCAAACCACCTTCTAAGCTCGCAGGGAGGCAAAATTCGCACATTGAAACAATAGATGTTGATGAGAATGTTACTCTAATACAACATCACAAAAACCACCTGAGGCTTTTGAAATAATGAAGTCCTGGATTCACCTGTTTTCACTGTGTGACACACAAACAGCAGCTGCAGACACTTCATGTAGTTCTGCCTCCTTTGTTGAAGTATTTTCAAGGTCAGAGTTGTTTGTCGTGCCTCATCATTTTGTCATCCAGCTCCTTGCTGCTGCATGCCGTGAGATCAGACCGAGCGTTTCCTTCGCCTCCAGGGCGGCGGCGCAACGAGAGGCATCTCAGCCCAGAGGGGAGGTGACATCGTCGGGAACAAAGGAAGCCACGTTGTCAGGTCGGCGTGTCCTGTCTTTTCCCCCCAAAATATCTGTCAGTTGATGTTATGGTGACTGAAGAGGGGCTGGTGGGTAATATGAAAAGTCATACTTTATGGGAATCTCAGACAACATATTTAAAAGCAGGACAACAGATTACACTATATCTCAAAACAGATTTTTTTTTAAATGCAAAAGAAAAAAATGCAAGAAGACAAGAAGCACAATAAAAAAAAAAGTATGAGAGAAAAGAAATAAGGGAATTTAAACTTGAGGAAGAAAAAATATCCAGCCTGTTCACATGTAATGCACAAGGTGTTAAGCATGCAGTAAGTATGCCTTTGTATTATTATAGTATTGATTTCCATGTGTAATTTGTACGCCTTACATCCTGTACTGACTGCAGTGTAAACACATCTGCACATAGATGCTACAGCAAAAGTTAGTGACGTAGTATAAAAACAAGAAAGACCACTTACTGTGGGCAGGAGGGGAGGTGGATAGGGGCAGCAAACTGGATTTTTAACCAGGAGACCGGTGAAGATTAGTGACGTTTGCCAGTAGTTCTCCAAATGTGTGACCTTGTTTCTTTCTTCTTTACAAATTTAGTTTACATATTTATTTTTAGCCCATGACTATTCCCCTTACCCTGAGTGGTTTTCGTGCATAAACTTAACTTAAATGCTTGCATGGTGTACAAATAAGGTGAAAAACGGTGTACAAATGATTTGCAAAAAGGCTAAAATGCATACTCATGACATGAAAAATGACTGTGTAATGTGGTGGTGTTTATATACCTTGTATGAAAGTGTGTGAGAAAAGTCAGGTCTTAGGTTTTTATTTTTGCATGTTTGCATGTTCTGTGTTTCTCACTTCCTGTTTTATTTTGTCTCCTCCTGACCTAGTTTCTAACACCACTCACCTGCTTCCGATCGTCTTTCCCCCGCCCTGATTGTGTTCACCTGTGTATAGTCAATCACTCCCCTCACTAGTATTTAATGTGTGCTTCCTCTTCCTCCTGTGCCAGTTTGTCTCTTCTCGTAAGTTTCGTACCTGCGTTCTTTTCCTAGTGCTCTCGTGTTTTCATGCCCATGTAACGAATCTCTGCTTGTTTTTGACTTAGCCCTTAGCCTTGTGATTTTGGACTTGTTACTGATCATTGCTCTACCGTGTACTGACCTGTTAATATTAAAGACGCTGAACTGTCCTTGAACTGTCCTTGCCTGTCCTTGCCTGTCTTGCATTTGAGTCCACACCTGCTTTGTATCCAGTCGTGACAAAAGTGTATAAATAGCACAATGTTATGAGGAAATGCTGCATCATGATAAAACAAAACTATAGTACAAAACTATTTTAACTGCTGCAGTGATTGAGGCAACAAGACCATTCAGTAAAGTTTAGCTAAAATGTTGAGCTGTCAACAGCTGACATTGGGCCGAGGCGGGGTTCACTCTGGACAGGTCGCCAGTCCATCGCAGGACACATAGAGACAGACAAGCATTCACACTCACATTCACACCTACGGGACAATTTAGAGTCATCGGTTAACCTGCATGTCTGTGGACTGTGGGAGGAAGCCGGAGAACCTGGAGAAAACCCAAGCTAACACGGGTAGAACATGCAAACTCCACACAGAAGAGTCCCAAGCCGGATTCAAAACTGTGAACCTCATGCTGTGAGGCAACAGTGCTAACCACTGCAAACATACAGCCATAGACATGAAATATGCAAACATAAATATTCATATATTCATACTTATGCCAACAAAAACATCACCAGTTATGTGTTGTAATAAAGATGATAAATATCTGAGAACTGTTGTGTTTTTCTTCTTCAAATCTAAAAGTTAGAGAACTGTATTTTGTCAGCCAAACTTTGTTTTCCAGGATGTTTACAGCTCAGAGGCACATAAGTAATGGTGGTAACCTTGTTGGCACTTTTGGTAACAGCACCAGTGAAACTTTTGGATGTATTACCTCCTCAGTTTATGTTAAGTGTGACGATGTATCTCTGCCCTCAGAGTGAATCTCTGCTCCCTCCTGTTTATCAGCATTCCTCTCATCTCTTCTGCTGCCTCAATAAAGATGCTGCATCCTTATTTCCTCCTTCACTTCCCCCCGAGAGCACAGAAAAGATGATGTTTGGGGTGAATGCCACAAGGAAAGAGTGTCATCCATTTTCTGTAAATGTGTTGATAAAACGGACGGCAGAGGAACATATGAAGCCACTAAAGATGGTTCAGTTTTTATTATTTACCACCACGTACCGGCTGTTGTGCTGCTGAGCTACGGCTTCACCCCTAATACAAATGTGGGAAAGTCAAATTATGGTCTCTGCAGCCACAGGAAGGTACATTATGCATATACTGTATAGTTTGTTTTGTTATATGATGTGTATTTCAGTGAATTCAACATAAAGACCAACATCAAATAGTAATTTTAATGTCCATTAGGAATGTTAGAAAGATTGAGATTCAGCTAAATTTTGCCAGAAATTTTTATTTAAGGTCTTAAAGTTCCACCAGTTTTGTTCAGTTCCTCCTGGCCGGTCGGTGTATGTAATATATGACAATTTTAGACGAAAATAGTCAGATTTTGGTGGATTTTGAGTCTTTTTTTAAAAGCAATATGCAACTTTTGACTGTAGACCTTATATTCAAGATATGGTGTTTATATGACACATCTGCCTCTCCAAACAGTTCCCATTCCCAACTTGTCAAATACCACTGTTTGGTAAGTGAAAACCATCATTCGAATAAGCAATATTATTCAACAATCAGAGCAGATGATGTAGTATTAAATTAGCATGAAAGTCTGTTCAAGGCGGGTGGGAGAGAGAAACAAAGACAAGACTTTCAACCAGGAGGCTGATGTTCATGTCCCGTGTCATACATGAGTCAACAACTGTTTGCTAACCCCACCGAACCCAACTTCCTGTGAAAACGGAAGATTATCTTGAAAGGACACTATACATGTAATGAACGTGGACAAACCGTACCTGGTCCGTTCAAAAGTAACACAAGAGAAGTCTTGACTTAGATGTCCACTGGCTACACCTCCAGAAATATAGCCCCTTGCGCCCTGAGGCTTATCAGTCGTCAGACTGAGAGCGAATCAGTGATCGGTTCTGAGATTGTTCATGATGTCAGGCACTGGAAAGTAGCACCCATTTCTCATGCCTATCGTTGTCCTTCAGGAAAGAGAGATATAAGAGAGAAGATGAGGGAAGAGGTTAAGTGTTTGGTGGAAAATGGTTTAGCCCAGCTCAGTCACAGTCCCTGGAGCTCTCTGTGTTTACTGGCTCCTGAATCTGACAGCACTCCCTGTTTCTGAACAGATTTTTGAAAAGTTAATGCAGTACCTGTTCCAGACTCATTCCCATTGCCGTATGGAGGACTGTATTGGCAGCATTGGTCAAGCTGTGTTCATCACCAAGCTTTATTTATTTAAAGGGTACTGGCAGGTTCCTTTAACCCCCAGAGCATCTATCATTTCAGCTTTTGAAACACCAGACCGTTTTATGTAGTATACGGTCATGGCATTTGGCATGAGAAATGCACCTGCTACTTTCCAACGCCTGATGCATCTTGTGTTAGGAGATGTGCCCATTCGTAATGTGTACCTTGATGATGTGGTGGTGTCCTCAAATGACTGGGAAGACCACATTACCAGCCTTTGAACTGGTGTACCAGCAGTGTTGTTGACACTGAATCTTGGTGAGTGTGAGTTTGGTAAAGCTGCAGTTCCTCACCTAGGAAAGCAATTGGGTCATGGGTAGGTCCGTCCAGTGGATGTGAAAGTTCAGGCAGTGTTGTCGTATCCTACTCCCACCACCAGACACCAGGTGAACTCCAGTGGCCATTATCTTAAAGGAATAGGTCAGAGCTCTCCTCCCTGGACTCTATGGTCCCAAAGAGTTTTCTATCAAAAAGCGTTAAGGAGAAAAGTGAAAGCATACCGGTGCAAACAGACTTCAATGGAGGCCAAACGTAAGACGGCAACAAAGGTTATAAAATGTCCGTAAAACTTTCTGGAAATGCTTGTACAGTGTCTTGTATCCAAATCCAAACGCAGCTATTTTTTCTTAACTATTGCTAAACAAAGCCTTTTCTGGATTATCCTCCCATGAAGGAATTTGCTGCACACACATGTGCATGTTTGCTATAGGTGGGTCGTCAGTTGAAAGCACTAAGACAGTTGGCTAATGTTGCATTTCAGACAGTCTTTTTTGGATGTTTTGTTACTTTTTGTTGTCTCACGTTATGCTTTCATTTTTTTCAGGCGTTCAGCTCTCCTTAGTGCCATTTGATAGAAAACTTTTTCTAGGACCAGAGAGCCGACAGTAGGGAGCTGAGTACTATGTATGCAATTTATATTGTTTTTGAGTGAACTATTGCTTTAACTTTAGTTCAGTTTTTGCTCTCTGGTTTATCATAAACATGATAAGGGCCAATCTACTTTTTGTCAGCCAACGAGAATTAATAACTCAGTGATCGGGATATAAATGCTGTATTTATACACAATGTGTGCACCTATTTACTCCTTTACTTGAACCATAACACAGTAAAGTAGAGGGGGATCAGGAGGGTAAGAAGGCACAGAAAGGACAGATGGTGCTGTGTACAGCAGTTCCAGTCAGGGATGAAAATCAGCTCTTGTAATGTCCACGGTTCAGAGGACTAAGTTGGACAAACGAAACAAACAAGCAATCTGAGGTTTAGTGTGCCTTGAAGCTCTGATCCTCAATCCCCTCTGCAACAAAGGGCTCACGGACCATGAACTTCATCTTCAACCCAGAATATTTGTTAGAACAGATCAATATAAAGTACAAACAGACCCATTCTTTGTAATTTCCAATAACTGAAAAGAGAGCAACATGTAATTTTCCCAGTGTGGTAGTTATTCAGTAAATGGGCACAAACCAGGTCTGCACACACAAATAAATAGTTTATAGAAATAAACTGTTTATTTGGACCTCCTTTGTGCCCTGCAGTTACGTATTTTTTGTCTCACACCTGAGTATCTTTGCCAGGATGTGCACACTCTTTGTCCCTCTTCAGTAATTCAGAAAGTTAAAGGCTGAACTTTTAAAACAGCTGCATCTGCACAAACTAGTCTGCCCTTTACAAATGTCTGCGTACACAGCAGCGCCTCCACACTTTCACAGGGGCTGAAATCCTTCGAGTGGATCAAACACGGAGCCAGACTTTAACTGCAGAGGAAGTTTACGTTATGGAGCGATAGCGCTTACTGGAATACGCTGACGACGTAGTGTGATGTGTGGCCACTTGTGTTTCTGGTCTGCAGCAGACTCGCTTCATTAACTGTGAAAGATGCAGTGAGGCAGCTGGTCCAACCTGGCTCAGACTCAGAGCCGACAAAATGTTTAATTGAATACATCCAAGCAGATGTGATACAGAAGTTTGACTCCATAAAGACTTAATGGGCAGCTCCTGTACTGCAGCGACACTGCTTCAACAGGAAACACTGCAGAATACTAAATAGATAGAAAGATGTACAGAGCTCAGAGACAGAGACAGGCTGCTGGCGTTGTCTTACTTTAAGTGATCAAACAAAGAATTAACACTAACATAAGTGACGTAGTGGGGCTGCCCCACTGTTGCCTCACAGCAAGAGGGTCGCAGGTCCGAATCCGGCTTGGGGCCCTTCTGTGTGGATTTAGGATGTTCTCCCTGTGTTTACTTGGGTTTTGTCTTCGGCTTCCTCCGACAGTCCAAAGACACACAGGTTAATTGATGACTCGTAATTAGGTGTGAATGTGAACCCGTAGGTGTGAATATCTGTCTCTATGTGCCCTGCGATGGACTGGTGACCTGTCCAAGGTGAACCCCGCCTTCGACCAGTGTCAGCTGGGATCGGCTCCAGTCCCCCCGGCGACCCAGAACGGGATAAATGGTTTCTGATGGATGGATGAAGTGATGTCGTGGAAGAGTCTGAACTGTGTTCAACCTACTGTCAGTCGAAAAATGTTGCCTGCAGAGCAGTATTTCCGGACCTGGCAAGGATTCAGTTTTGTTCAGCGCCATTAGAGTACAGCAGATGCTTACTGTCATGAAAACTTAAATGTGACCTTTCGGGTTTCTCTGGTCACTTCACATCACTGCTGCCTGATAGCCCAAAAAGACAGAGCTACGCTTCCGCCATTTTGGACTGAACACTACTACCGGACGCCAGTAATACGTCCACCTACAAAGTGCCGTACAAAAGTAAATCCAAATAATCTCTATTGTTTTATCCTCCCGAAATGGCCTGTTGATCAATAAAATATTGTAAATATTTTCTGTCAAAAATGGCGGCAGCTGCATTGTCAGACAAACACCAGAGTTTCATCTGGTATTTGACAGGTAGGCAGGTCGTCTGTCCAATCATTACAGGCCAACTGAAATAATTGGACGGGTCTATTATCGCCCTACAACAGCCACAGGTACCAGATTTTTTTTTTTTTAATTTATTTTTGTCAGAAAATTTGCTTTAGTGATTGCTGGCAGGGTGTAACAGCAATTTCAATTAACATAACTAAAAAATAAAATGTTTGCCAACCCTACCTTTAACTGATGCCCATGTCAAAACATCTAAGTGCACAAAAACAGGGAAGCTGGAGACAAAGGTGATTCATGAGGATCTTTTTCTTCAGGTAAATTTGGGTTTAAAGGGAGAACTTCACAAAGGTCACCATGCACCTGGAAAGCAGAACGTGTCACACGTGATAGAGAAATAATTTAGACAAGTACAAGATTTCTGAGCTTCATACTGTGAGTACATAATTCCTTTGAGATGAATAAAACATGTTCTCCAAGTGTTATTTTTCTGACATTAACCAAGGCACTAACTCACATTTAAATACCATCTATGACTTCTTTTAAGACCACTGACTCTTGAGCTTGTTGCCCTTTCAGAGCTCTTTTCAAATGCATATTTTTAGCATATTGAACTAAAAGAGGAGTGAGGACCAGGTCTTATTTTGATACTACCACTAGGAGCTGCCAAAGCTATACATGTCCGACATACAGTACAGTATACTGTCTGACTTCATTCAAATTTAAACACTTCATTTAAAGCTATGCAGTTTTATCACTAACACTGCTGTACTCCATCTGAAACACTTAACATTTCTACTTTTCTAATGACATAGTCTAAGTTTGATTTGTTCAGAGATATTGTTAAAGTACATGAATATATTGATCAAAAACACAATAGATATGTGAATTGCACACTGATGAAAAGATTTATTGCTCTCCACACAGTAAAAATCAGTCGGCACATTTCCTAAGGTTGCTTTTTGAACTGATAATCTGAACAGAACACAATCTAAACAGAGTACAGTACATAAACAGCAAAAACATTTGTGGAGACAAAAAACAAAATGAAACAAAACATGAATTAGAGTTTTTTTCAACAGTTTACAAGCATAGATTATTTTGTTGTTGTTGTTGGGTCCTTTTCTAAGTTTTGACTAAAATGTTTTTGTTGAATTACTGTTGAGTTTTATGTGTCACCATTCTTATATTTTTGGTCCTGGGCTTTTCTGTTATGCAGGAAACATCTCCTGGATGCACTGGGAAGCTTCCTCAGTGATGTATCCTGGGGTCCTCGGGTGTTTTGGGTCTCACGACATGATACACTCTCGCCCAGGCGACCCAGCCGGTTTTGATCAGGCCCCAACTTGTGTCCCAGCAGCAACCCACAGATCAGCCCTCTTCATCCAAAGCCACCTTGTGGCTTTCTCTGCAGCTTTGGTCACAGATCAAATGGCCTTCTTCGGCTGAGGCCTCTGCAGCTGACTTCTATGGGCTCATAGAACATCCTCCAGCCTCTAGCCCATCACTCCTCCACCAGTTCCTGGTACTTGGCGCGTTTTCTCTTGTTGGCTTCTTCAATACGCTCTTCCCAGGGCACTGTGAGCTCCAACATGATCAGGTGTTTTGAAGCCTCAGAGACGATGATCATGTCTGTGCTCTGGGAACTTCAGTTGCTTTTCCAGGTCGACCTGCAGCTGCCAGTCAGAGGCTGTGTGAAGGAGGCCTGTTGGTGTTTGTGGATGTACACGGGGCTTCACTCCTTTAACAAAGGGCATCACCTTCTTTGGAGCATGATGGTGTTTGCTGGTGCTGATGGCTGAGGCTAAACTGCTTTAAGCACCTGGTCGTGACACCAACGATAGCGGCCATCTGCCAGGGCCTTTGGGCAGCTGCTGAGGGGATGTTCAATGGAGCCTCTTCCGGAGCAAAGAAGGCAGGAAGGTGTCTCGCTCTTCCCCCACACATGGAGGTTTGCTGGGCAAAATTAAAATCATAGACTGCTTGCTCCAGGAAACAGACCGGTTATTTCCTACTGTTGTTACCACACCTCCTTAGTTGTGAGACGCTTGTCTGGGCGTTGCATCCACGGATGTTTCCTGTCGTGTAATCTTCCAGTCTGTTCCCGTATTGGTGGCTGTGTCTCACCCGTGTATTTAAAACTGGCTTTACATTTTGATTGTTCACGCTGACCAAGGCTTTTGGCTGTACGGTGTACGGTTGTATGTTCTGTATCATAAAAGATGACACTTTATCTGAGAGTGCTGGAGATTTTGTTCCCTTCGTTTTTTTCAGTTTTCAAGAACGGGCCTCTCGTAGCGATGTTAGCTTCCATTATTGTTCTTAACAGGTGCTTATCTGTGGTCTTTTTTATAGTGCTTATATCCCAATTATCAGGAAGATGAGGACTTAGATTATTTGTTCTGTGTTTCATGCTTTTATTTTGGTGCACATCCTGTTTTATTTTGGCATGTTTAACCTCTCCTCTTGTTGCAGATCACTTCACTCCCTGCCCTGCATGCTTCCAGCCTTCACATTTGAGCGCCTCCTCCTGACCTAGTTTTCTCCACCATTCACCTGCGTCCGATTGTAATTCCCCGCCCTGATTGTGTCCACCTGTGACTAGTCAGCCACTTCCCCCACCAGTATTTAATGTGTGCTTCCCTTCCCTCCAGTGCTAGTTCGTCTTTATCCCTCGTGAAAAGCGTTTCCTCATTCTCTCATGGTTTTTGATTCCTCGTGCTCGATACTCTGCCCGTTTTTTGACGTTGCCCTTAGCCTGCCCTTTTTGGATTGTTTGCCTGTGATTTTTGACTTACTGTGTACCGACCTACTGCTTGTATTAAAGACGCCGATTATTGTGAACTGTCCTGAGTCTGAGTCTGCTTCTGAGTCCAAGCCTGTGTGAGTAACCTGACACTAATTGATAAATCAACAATCAAGCACTTAGGTGTTGGGCCAGGTGACACGTGTATTGGCCTGTTGGTCTGTAGGTGGGTCATTTTGAATGGCAGCACACACAGTGACTTTATGTCAGATTCCTGCATTTTATAGAGAACTGTGTGCAGTGTGTTGCATGTTGGATTACAAATCTCCGACTGTTAGTTTCAATAATTGTACTTTATATGTCATTTTAGTCTGTTAGCAATTAAAAAACTCTAAACTAAATGCTAGTATCTAAACATATGCAAAACCATAGTTGATACTTCTAAATAACTAACTACTCATGTATTTATTTATTTTAATTCCTTTCTTTTTGATACCACCTAGTTATCATTATTATTATTATATTGTTATTATTTAAAATGTTATTACCGGTACTAGAATAATTGTGACTCTTATTTCATCCTTTTTTTTTGTTTCTGTGCATCACCTTTCTTGGGTATTTCTCCCCTGTTCTTATCACTGTTGTACTACTTTTAAAGTCACTTCTGTTTTGTTTTGGCACCAGTAAAAAAATGTTAATGTTAAATCGTGTTCCAGCGACGCCATGTAAAATTTCTCCAACTGCATGGACCATCTGTCCCTTCAAGCTGCCCAGTGAATGTAATGTAAATGAAGTGGGTATAACAATAAAAGTTTAAAATCTAATTTGCTTAAGCACACATTTTTACTACACAAACTGCCAGGGTGGATGTTGTTGAACACCTCCAGAGCTTCGAGCTCTGACTTTTGAATGAATTAGGATCCAGAGTGGAAAACTTGTCTATCCAACTGCTCTCAGCCTAACTGCCTTCGCACACACAGGCCAACATGTCAGCGTTTCTTGAGCTGGTGTCAATCCCATGATTAATGAGAGCTGGTTATCACTGTATGCAGTCGCTACAACCCAGCCGCTGCACAGCGTTTACAACCAGCCCAGTTGTTCTCTTTCCACGCCAGCATGGAGCAGGAAGAAAACGGAAAAAGGAATATTAAAGTTTGGCAGAAGGAAATTAGAGGTGTCTCATGATAATGTCTCCCTAATCTCCCTAGCTTCAAGAAAGTTATTTCTAGTAATGAACACCTTCAATACAGGAGCTCTAACTTCCAGTCATTCTGATTTCCACTGGGTGTTGGACAGAAATCACTGGCAGAAATGCACTAAACTCCACAATCATGCTGAAAGCTGTAATTGGAAAGCTCAGTTATCATTCTGGGGAGATGCACTCGGCTTGCTTGCGCTTTGCCTGGTGGGGGAATTGAAGCTGACCACTTTATTAATGAATGTTGACGAGTGCTTAAGAGGCTGACAGAGGTTGGGGATAATGGGGAGCAGAGGGTGACAGCGATGAGACTCGGGTTTGGAGCTCAGATCACTTTGGTGGATGGTTTAATCCAAAAAACCTCACGGTAACTTTGACACATGGAGTGGAAACCCTGAACTCTGTTTACAGCTCCAGCAGACATCACCTGTCAATCAAAACAAGTTGGCAGAACTATAACTGTGTTTAACTTTTGATTTCCTTATGGTCAAATCTGAGTTGTCTGTTTTTCTTCATTGTTTATCCTACAGTAAATGTCCAGCTCATCTTATAATCATTAAAAGCAGCCTGGTCTCCCTCCCAGATGCTTGGTCAGGGCCCCTCGACATCTTGATACTGACGCCCAAGGCCACTTTATCGTCTGTATGAGACACACCAGGCTTTCAGCTAACTCCAATGTAAATCTGCGTCTTTATTAGCTGGTCAGAGCAGCTGACGTACAGAATGAACAAACTGCTGTTCGTGTCTCATGTGAAACCAAGTCAACATTGATTTTTTTTTTTTCTGTAGGTTTATTGCGTAACTTGCAGACATTTCTAATGCCAGTTACTCACAAAACATTCTTAAACCAAACTGATCTTTTCCTAAACCTAACCAAGTAGTTTTGTTGTGTAAGTAAACCTAAAAACTAAAGTAAACATATGTTAGAAGTTTATTTTGAAGAGCCGTCCCTGACACGTCCAACATTGACACTAGAGGGGTCCCTAGAGCGTTACAGACCACATCCACACTACTACTTTCACATTTTCAAGCGTATAACTTTTGCCATGTTTACGTCCAGCGTCCACACTACTTTGGGATTTTCAAGCCATTAAAACAGAGACGTTTGAAAATGTTGCCACCACATTTGAGATTGAAAACTCCAGCTACATTCGCTTCTTTATTGGGTCAGTCATGACGTTTCCTTCCTCATCACTTGAATTTTCTTTGGAAGAAACATCAGCCGTGACCACTAGTGATTAATTTCAACATGACAACAGCGTTGCTGACCTCGTGGTCTAAGCTAGCAGCTGTTGTGCAGTTCAGTTCTGCATTGCTACCGCCTACATGCACAGGAGGCATGCCATTATTTGAGCACTTTGCATCAGTTCTCGTGTCCGTTGCTGCTTCCTGTTTACACCACCGGCACACCTCCAGTGTGCATGGTAGTATGGATGGACACTGTGATGTGTATTTTATTGTATTTACATATTTGAAGAAAGATGTATATTTTAATTGCGCTGTACATTTAAAAGCCCAACTAGCAACAACAACAAGGGCTGAAGATGAGCCATAAACTCTGTGCAGCACATGAATTGGAACGTACAGTATCTTAAATTGCATCGTCCCTGTCAGGTGAAATATATTCAGATTCACACAGGTGAATTCACTCATGTTGTCTGATTAGCCCTCTGCTCAGGACTGTGTGTCATATTAGTGTTTACAACTTTACAACTTCTTTCTCCTTTCAACCTGCAGGGCCTTTAAGATTTCACTCCAGGAAACACCAAATACACCAAATACTGTATATAGAGAAATTTAGGGGAAGATACAGTATATATGCTCACAGGCTGGTAGGGGTTAGGGTTCAGGTGGCTCAAAAGCAGGCATGAAGCAACACTACCAATCTGGCTGGAGGGAATGAGCGGAAATGGGCCGGTTATATACAGCAGGGCTGATGAGGGAAAGTGGAAACAGGTGAGTCAGGTGACTGGGACAGGTGGGTCTGAGGGCATCTGGTGGATGGATGGGAAACAGCAGTGCAGCTGCTGAAGGGAAGGACAGACAGGCAGACTGTCTGAATTAGTGTTTCTAACATTAGAATCGGCCTTTATGTTGTTTCTAACTGCCATGCGTCTCTTTCCCTCTCATTTATTTCTTCCACATAAACAGCATCTGTCGTTCTGTCTGTCCTATCACTCTTTCCTTCCATAACTCTTCTTTATTTTCACATCTCCTCCCCTACGTATTTTGTGCAGCTCTTTAAACCCATCAACCCTTCAGATCATCGACCCTCAGAAGTCCTTCAGGTATAATGCCAGAAACGTCCGAACATCCAGGTAAAACAAAGCTGACATTTAGGAGAGGCTGGTTTTTACCTGACACTGACGGGTTAATGTAGTGTGTGTGTGTGTGTGTGTGTGTGTGTGTGTGTGTGTGTGTGTGTGTGTGTGTGTGACAGTCTGAGCAGGTTCATCAGTCAATATGAATTTAAAGGACAGGAATCAAACCGACCTTTAGCAGATCGCAGCAGAGTGATTGACGCCTGACCTCCAAGTCCCTCCCCTCCTCACAGAGACATGTGGACCCCTCAAACTCCCTCTGTCCTCTGCTGTGTGTGTGTGTGTGTGTGTGTGTGTGTGTGTGTAATGAAGTCAGCCCTGTGACTTGTTAAATGTCATAGCTGAGTTTTGCTGTCTGTCTGTCTTATTGTCTCTCTGTCCAGCAGATTCAGCTCAGCATATCTGTTCGTCCAACACTTTGGTCCAGACTGACATATCTCAGCAGCGATTGGATGTCTTGCTCGAGTCCCCAGAGGATGAATCCTACCAACTCATATTCATCCCACTTTGCCACACCCGTTGGAGTCACTTTATTTCGGCATCAAAACCACTATAGTTAGGTTTACGAATTAAAACTACATGGTTGTACAGTGAAAATGATACTGAGCATTGTGAACATGGGACATACTGTATATCTATACACCGATCAGCCATAACATTAATATTGAGTAAGTCCCCCTTTTTGCCAATCTGGAGAATTTGGAGGCCAAGTCAACACCTCGCACTCGTTGCTGTGTTCCTCAAATCATTCTTGAATCATTTTTGCAGTGTGGCAGGGCGCCTTATCCCGCTGGAACAGGCTGCTGCCATTAGGGAATACCGTTTCCCTGAAGGGGTGCACTTGGTCAGCAACGTTTAGGTAGGTGGTACATGTCAAAGTAACATCCACATGAATGGCAGGACCTGAGGTTTCCCAGCAGATCATGCTGCCTCTGCCGGCCTGCCTTCTTCCCATAGTGCATCCTGGTGTCTTCCCCAGGTCAGCGACGCACACACACACCTGGCCACCCACACGATGTAAAGGAAACCATGATTCATCAGACCAGGCAACCTTCCTCCTTTGCTCTGTGGTCCAGTTCTGATGCTCACATGTGCATTGTAGGTGCTTCTGGCAGTGGACATGGGTCAGCATGGACACCCTGGTCTATGGCTACGCAGCTTCACACACAACAAACTGCTGTGCGCCGTGTGTTGCATTAACTTTTTCAGCAACTTGAGCTCCAGTTGCTCTTCTACTGGATCGGACAACATGGACCAGTCCTCACTCCCTACATACATCAATGAGCCTTGGCTGCCCATGACCCTGTCCTTACGTTCCAACACATCAATGTCAAGGACAAAACGTTCCTAATATATAGCTAATGATAAGCTAATAAAAGCGAGTAAAGTCTACGTCCTTGTTAAGACCAGGATCTCCCTCTGACCTCTGGTTTAACATGCTCGATGCCCCCTATGTGTAACAAGGAATCATTAACACTGTGATTCGTGTCTCCAGCTTTCTCTCACACATACAGATGATTGCACACTTCTCTTTATGCGTTTTATGTGCTCGTGTTGGCAAAAGGTGGTGATTGCAGTTTGCATTTTAATCTGGGCTCATTTCACGTTAAAAATAGCAGAGCTGCAATGCAATTAGCCGGCTTATTAATTTGTTGATCAACAGAAAATGAATTGCCGACCAATTTGAAATTCAGTTCGTCACTGAAAGTAATTTTTCTTCCAAAAGTGGCAGAAAATGCTGTTTTCAGTTTCTCAACTATGGAAATTTTCTCTGTTTTTATATCATATTAAAGTGAATATCTTTGGGTTTCGGACAAAACAATACATTTAAAGACATCACCTTGGACTTTTACAAACTGGAATGATTCAATATACTTTTGTTGACATTGAAGACAAGGATTATGTAAATATGTAAATAACTAATTATTTTAGAGTTTTCTTGACCAGAAGGTGTTTGTTTTTATGAACTGCTTTCTTTCCTTTAGTTGAGGAAAGTTATTATTTTCCTTCCCAGCAGCAAGATGACACTTCCATATCCCCTGTTATCCCCTGTGGTGAAGCACATAAATTTCCTGTCTTAAGTATTTAGTTATGCATTGAAACAAGATTAAATTTAAAGCTGCACTTGAATTCTAATTAAATTAAAGTCTATAATTTATTGTAAGTTTTGAGATAAGCTTCTTTATAAAGTTTAGGGAAAAAAAGACTTTTCAAACTTCTTAAAGCTGCATTAATCACTAATTTTTATATTAACATTGGATTAAGTGCAAAAGGACGTGGGTGTAGTAACAAACCCACAGAGGATAATGAATAAATAAACCTCATTGGATTATCCCAAATATGCATCGTCACCAAGCTCAAAACGAGGCTTTTCGTTACTGGCAGCATTCATTTTAAGGTTTTTGATGATTTATACGGTAGCGTGTTGTGAAACATCAAAATCTCATCAGCTGCTGCAGAACAACAACAACATGGAGAAACAACGTACGAAACAAACTGGATTAGTTTTATGAGCTGAGAAACTTCTGACTCCACCAGGAGACTGGTGTTTGTTTTGTAAGCTTTTTGACATCCATACTTCTGGTATGTTCTTTCTGTAATAATTTTACTTAGTTTACGTACTTATTCAACACAGTTACAGTCAGTGAAACTGTCACAAAATTTAAACTATTTGATTTGTGTACGTAGACACAAATTTCCTTTTTTTTTTCTTTGACACTCAACACGACTTTCAACAACATCTAATTTTCACTTCAGTCTGTTCAAGACAAAACTACTTAGCCTCAGGAAAACGTTGTAGTTTAGGGTTTGAGTAGCTCTGAAGTGACGTAACTTAAGTACAGAAATTTCGTTGCAAATAAACTGGTTTTACATAGGACACGAACGCCAGTCTCCTGGGTGAAAGTCCTCTGTTTCCGACTTCACAGCGCTCTCTGCTCTGAATTGATTTCATGTTGACCATCACAAAAAAAGTGAAATTTGTGTCTATGTACACAAATCAATACATACTGACTGAGAAAATGAAGAAGTAACAAAACAAAACTCCTGTTTTCACTTTCTGTGATTTTCTGTCTGTGTGAATGTCAGAGACACCGAATCAGAGACAATTAAGGAAAGCAGAGGCAGTGAAAGGAAGGGAAACGAGTCGAAGAGAGTAAAATGTGTGAGCTGGAGAACGAGACCCTGTGGAGTTACGAGGAGACGTCGAACAGCCAATACGTTGTGTTCCAGCAGCCGCTGGGGAGAACATATATTCAACCCTGACATTCAGCTGTATTAACGCGTCATATTAAACAGCCGTTCACACTCTGCTCTTTTCACATCAGCTCAGCACCGATGTGAAGAGACCAGAGAGACGCTTCCTTTAAATGCCATTTACATTATATATTCACATACACAGTCATCAGAACATGAGGTGAACAGAGAAATTAAACTTTTTTAAAGAGATAACAGAGACTTTACTGTCATCCAGCTAATTTATATACAGTGCAGTGTAGTAGACAGAGCAACGATAAAAAGGTGAACATTCAAGATTCAATTGTAATTGTTGCCAGTATATTGTTATGTAATTTGTATAAATTGATTTATTCTAAACATTTTTTTTTCATTCAGTAAATGAAATAGTGCTTTTATTTTGAAGGCAAGCATGGACAACTGGTTTGTTATAACGGACTTTAAACGGACCGGAGCCTCTGAAGATCAAAGATGATTCCCTTTGTGCAGCATGCAGCCAGTGAAGTATTTTGTTTGGTTTGTGTGTATTTTACTTTGCTATGCATGGACTGTGCTGCCCATAGACATATATACATAGATGCTGCATTGACGTCGACATGGGAGCCATATTGGATCTGGCCAGACTGACCTGAAAACATATACAAGTGAACGTGGTAGCTGCCACTTTTCTGGATCAAAAGCACCATAACGTCTACATTTCTCAACTGATTTCAAGCAGTCGTTATTATATTACAGTGCTTATGAGCTACGAGGAGAAAATTTAAATTTAAATTAAGATTTTGTTTTATTACTTTTTTATTGGAAAACTTTTAAATACGTTAACATCACTGCTTCCAGTTCAAGGATCACCAGTTCATCATCAGGGCTGAAGCGTCAGCGTTTACATATATATGTCTATAGTACTGCTCACCGGCTGCTAACAGCTAACGTTAACTAGCTCTGCTGCCCATTTCAACACAGATTACGTGACATTTTCTACTTGGTTTTTGTGACATCCTTAGATTATCGTTTGTCTCTACAAGCTAGTTTTCAGCCACGCTAGCGGCATGGTTGTTGAGATGGCAATGCTGATCCAGACTGAAAAATATTTCAAAAACTATTTACTGTTTTTTATCAAATAGTTTAGGAAAAGAAATTAAAGCAATAATTTAACAAGCATGCAGTGAAATATGTGACTACATCTAGACAGGAGAGAGAGCGTTTAGAGTTTTTCCTTGCAGACGACCAGTAAGGTTGAATCATTACTGCACCTACAGTACGTGGTAGCATTAATCCAGTCTGTCAGCGCCTTTCATCATTTCAAAAGTACATAATAGAAGAACATGGAGGTTAGCATATAGGAACACTTAACAGCAGGCTGCCTCGGGGATAACATAAAGAGCAACATGAGGTCGGGTCACGGATCATACTTACGCTCCCTGAAGCACCGAGCTCATTCATGGACATTGTTGTCACCACTCATCACAAACATGTATACAGACACACAGACTCACAAACTGAGACCTTCACCCTCACTGCTCTGTCACAATAAAAACACTGATGCATTATGGGTCCTCCAGGCGGTGGCTATTCATAGAGCCTTCTGCCAAATGTCACTGATGCAAGGTTATTGACATTACCATATCAGAGAGTCATGCATTCAGTTAAACAAGCAACCAGTCGGTCCAATATCTAATCCAAACAACCAAGCAGTCAACTAGTGATCAAACAGCTGATCAGTTTGTCTGCCAATCGCCTTAGCAGCTAGCTTCATCATCTATCAACCAAACACTCTTCATTCCTCCATTATAATGAATAAGCTATCATCTATGTAGTCATGCATGTCAGAAATAAACATACAGTTTAACTTTAGTCTAAAATACTTTCTGTAGATTTCCATTGAATGAAGTCTGAGCTTGACACTTCAAAATCCACAGGACGACGAAGTAAAGTTCAACCATTTATTTTTTTATTTTAAACTTAGTTCAGAAAATTTGTCCATTTCTCTCCAGACAGAGAGGTAAAACAAAACAAAACAAAACAACAACAACAGAAATGTAGCTCCAAACTCCTCCTGAGAGAGAATTAAGAGATCCATCTTCACCTTCAGCTACACTAAAAGTCACAATAGATGAGCATTGGGGTACACGCCCCACAGCGTCTACCAAGTACCGCTCCGAGTAAAGAAGAAGAAGAAGAAGGAGAAGATCTACCTTTGCCCCACAGTGGGGAAATTCAATTTACACTCTGTTTAACTTATACATGGTACATGCACAAAAACACACACACATGAGTAATGGGGTGTCGAGTGAGGGGGCTGCTCCAGACAAGCGCCCAGAGTTGGGGGTTTGTGCCTTGCTCAGGGGCTCCTCGGCAGTGCCCAAGATGTAAACTGGCACCTCTCCAGCTACCAGTTCACACTCGAGTTTTTTGGCATGTGGGACTTGAACCGGGCCCCTGGTACCCAAGCCGCTCCCTGCAGACTGAGCTACTGCCGCCCCAAAGACCGAGCTGTTGCCCGGCTCAGCCTTTTGTCAGCTCTCAAGAGGCTCAGATGGCTCTCATAATTATCTCCAGGTGAGCTCAATCAGTCCATTACACCTCCATATTACTGCTCCTCCCCAAAGAGCTAAACACAAACCTCATACAAACAAACTCCACATGTAACCGCACTAACACCTTTAAGTGATCTCAAAGCTAACAAAACTTTGTGTTACTGGCCAAGGTCCAAAGGGTATCCACATATCGCAGACCATCTCTTTTTAAGTTAAATCGTTCGAATCTGTCAGTTCTGGGTTTTTTGTAAAAATTTAGTGGAGCAATGTCTCTCTGAGTCTATGATACCACAGCATTAATATATCACCATCAACTATTGTCTGTGTCATTATATAGAGGAGCAATGTCTCTCTGAGTCTGTGATACCACAGCATTAATATATCACCATCAACTATTGTCTATGTCATTATATAGAGGAGTAATGTCTCTCTGAGTCTGAGTCTATGATTCATTCTGGTGTTCCTGTTTTATTTTTTCACTCACATGTCTTGTTTCACTTCCTATCATGGTCCTGGGTTTTTGTCATAGTTTGTTCCCCTCACTCTTGGTTGGATTGTCTGCGTTGCTTCTTGTCTATATGCTGCCTTGAAACCTGTCATCCTGCCTGCGATCCTCCTGTTCATTGTGCCTCTTGTGTCCTCTGGTTGCTTATTTAACTTTTTGGCCTAAGTACTTTATTTTGGACTCCAGCTCAAGATTAAAGCTGTTTTTGTTGAATTTACCTGTCTGCCTGGCTTCATGCATTTGGGTCCACCACATAAAAGATATTAAATGATAACAGAATCATTCTTCCACTGTGATACTTCCAGGCCTTTGTACAAACCAGGACTAATAAGGAGAGTTAGTATTGGACATTGATCACAAACATGAGTCGACCAGACTGATGATGTTGCTCTGTACCAAGTTCAACCTGCTCTCACTCCCAGCTCGATTAATACTATCGTTTGGTTAATGCCCCTCAGCAGCAGCAACCAAGGCACAGAGGCGCCCTTTAGCAACAGTATGTGATGAACTGGGCTTTCAACTACACCCCTGTAAACCCACCTGTGGCGTTCTTCGACAGTTGGAGCAGGTGATGTAGTATTAATGGGGGCGGCAGTAGCTCAGTCCGTAGTCCGCATGTATATGGGTCCTGTTTGTGCATGTATGTATTTCAGGTCTGTGTGTACTGTGTAAAGATTAACAACAGAGTGTAAAAACTGAATTTCCTTCAGGGACTAATAAAGGTTCATCTTCATCTTCGTCTTCTAATAGCGTGAGGGTTCAGGGTGGGCTGGACGAGAGGTGGATGGGCCAAACAAACACAAGGCTTAGAGACCGTCCCTGGTCCATCCAAAAGTAATGCCAGAGAGGTATCCTTGCTGAGGGGCCCCTGAGCAAGCGGCGGTATTTGATGAGCTGGGAGGGAGAATGTGTTGGTACGAGGCAACTGCTTATTAACGTGTTAGCCATAACAACATTATGGCGACAGCTGTTTATCTGTCAGCTTGTTTCGGTGTTTTTCTGGCATCTCATCACCAAAAAAATGATCAATGCAAGTCCCCTTCCCCTTTTAACTTTCAATCTGCTGTCTTCCGTCTCTGACTTGCTTGTGTTGAATTTAGAAGTGACAGAAACAGTTTGCTTCACCGTCTTAACCCCACTGAACTTTTTTGTTGATCTCTTGTTTATAATCTTTTACAGTGCTGCGCTGACTGTAACCTGAGTGCATTCAAAGCGTCACAAAACAACAAACCTCCATCAAACGACACATTTCTAACAACAAAAAAAAAAGAAAAATCTGATTCACCTTGGCTCCATTGTCTTTCCTTTATGCATCCGAGGAGGGAAACAGATGCCGACACCGAGGTCACATCTCCTCATCTTCATTATAGTTTGAACAAGCTCAAAGAAACATCTGATGTAGAATCAAACATCTGTCAGAGCAGCGTTGTGCATGATTACGTGTAATTAGTGAACGCACGTTTGACACATTGTGACTTTCCACTTTGGCTGAGTTGTGACAGATTGTTGCTGCTGATGGGAGGTAAAGTTACGGAAGAGAGAAACAGTTGATGTTGTCCTTATACGGTTGAACGACTCAGTGAGGGAGGAGGAGATTAGCTGAAAAACAGGAAACATTCACACGACTGTTGACGGAGTGTCAGAGCTGATTTATTTCTTCAGATATGACGCAACATAAATAACATTTTTCACTGTCAGACATGAACGTGAGGAGCTGCAGGATTTTCGAAATTCTAATCATTCCCTAAACTTTTCCTTTATTTAACGGCCCCACAGGATCGATCACACATCGATATAACTCGCAAACACCAGCTAGCTTGTTCAGCATTAGCACTTTGTTGCTCATTATGTGTGTGGAGTGAGAAATACCAAATTAATAAGTCTGTGAAGGTTCTCATTCATCCAGGTCATATTCATTCTGGCAAAAATTGAATCGAAGGCAACTGGACTTAGATTTGTCCCTGAAGACGCTGCAGGCTGACTAGTCCCCACTAGTCTGACCGTCACAGTCCGTTTGTCAGACTAGTGGGGACTAGTCAGCCTGCAGCGTTCGAACTGATGAAGCCACTTGGATAAGGGGGGAAACGTCTTCAGGGACAAAACTAAGTCCAGTTGCCTTCGATTCAATTTTGCCAGAACCAAATTAATAAGTTCTCTGCAACAGCATTTTATGTTAAACTTTTAATTTTACCTTTAACTCAAATTGTAGTTTGCTTTTTCTAATAGATTTGGGCATCTCCGATTTTCGATTGTTTATGCCTGTTTGTCATAACCCCATTTACTAAGTATGCACAATTTTCTATACTCACGATGTAAGATGGAGCCTCTACCACCACCAGGGTGTGATCTGTATACCACCACTAATGACAATGAGAGTGGTTATTATTGCTCCCACTTGAGTATTTCTTCTCTTCATTTCTCACTCCTTCTAATAATATTAATAATAATAATACATTTTATTTGGTGGGGCCTTACACTAACATTTTATGTTTGCTACCATGCATGATACCAGAAAGGACATGTAAGGAAAGTTTATCCTTAATGGAGGCTTTGTTTGGGAGCTCATCATTATTTCATGCCTTTTAATAACAGCCATTACATTCTAGCAAAGAAATGTCAGTATCCATAAACTGTGTGTTTAAGTGGATCCACCAGAGACAAACAGAAGACGCGTCTCAGGTTGGAAAACAAGATTTTCTTCTGCACATGAAAAAGAAAAAGTTTTCTCACTTTCTCGGGGCTTTAAAACAACTTTTCTCTTGATTCAGGGTGGATTTAGGAGAATAATGCAACGCTTTAAACATTGTAAATTGCATCTTCAATATAAATCCCTTTCAGAAATACTTCTCACGCATGTTTTACATCAGTCTTTCTTATCGGTCTCCTTTCATAACTGCTTTAATCCGAAGACCAGATGTGTAAACAAAAATTCACCTTTCACAGAGAAAAAAGGAATAAACTGTCAGAAAATCTCCATGACTGAATTGCACCAGGTAAACTCACAGTGTGACACAGAAACTGCTGAGAGGTCAAAAGAGGAAAATGACGGTGAGCATTTATAGGAAGCTCAACACATTTCTTTTATTTGTAAACAGATGAGATGTGGGGTTTAGAGTAATGCTCACTGGATCATAAATTCGACATGTTTATGCCTCATCTGTCAGTCGGTTATTATACCTCAGATGCACATAATCGGCGCGTGTAATGACACAAAAGTCGCAGCATGTCAGCAGAGTGCCACAGAATGAGTCTGATTTATGAATACAACCAGACAGGACGGGGTTAACATCCATCTGGGGGTAATTGGGGGAATCGACATGCAGACTCTCTACATGTGAGCACAATTTCATGGTGACTGAGATGTAAAGCAGACACAGAAACTGCTTCAGTGTCAGAAAAGCTGTTCAGATTGTGAAAATATTGGCGTAAATATAGAAAATATGTTCAAAGACCAAACTGGAGTGACTTGAGGTGTATAAATGAAAATAAAGCTATCTGAAAAAAACACAAAAAATATTCTGGAAAGATACTTTGCAAACACGATACTGCTGTCATTTTCATGCTGACGGTCGTACGGATGTAAGCTGACGTGGAATGGTGACAAAGAAATGCTTTGATTTTTTATACCAGTGGTTCTCAAGTTGGGGTCCAGGGACCCTCGGGGGTTCTTGAGGGGGTTCCAGGGGGTCCCCAGCAAAAAGGGGACTCATTTTTTTTTCCACAACAAGTCTATACATAAGCAACACCATGAAAAATTTAGAGTCATCAATTAACCTGCATGTCTGTGGACTGTGGGAGGAAACCGGAGAACCTGGAGAAAACCCACGCTAACACGGGGAGAACATCCACACAGAAGGACCCTAAGCCAGATTCAAACCTCTCAGTCTCGTGAGGCAACGGGTAGGAGCACCACCGTGCAGCCCCTGCTACTTTACAAGAGGCCTAATCATCCCTTTAATCCACTTTAAACTACTACTACTACGACCTACTTGTCATATTTTGCCGCTTACATTTGGTTAACGATGGGAAACTGTGGCAGTTAAGTTTAGGTAATAAAAACTACTTGGTTAGGGTAGAGAAAACATCCCAGTTTGGCTGAAAACAAGTATGCTAGTTATGTAATATAAACTATGAACATAATGTCATCTGACTCTGGCGTAGCGTCACGTGACGTAACGTCAGTAAAAGTCTCAACTTCTGGTTTCACTCGGGGAAACAAACAGCGCTCACCTAAGTGTTTGTTTGACCCAACCATCATTAAGTTCAGCAGTTTTTCCCTCAATGCTTGATTGTTTCCATTTTTAGATGAAAAATGTCAGACTGATTTTGGACGTTTTCAGTTGATAGTTACACAATTTAAGATTTAAAGAATGAACCACAAAAATCCAAAGAAATACAAGATCAAAACATGCTGTTTTTGCATTTTCTGCAGGTTTTTATCACTCTGACTTTCAGTACTTTACACTGATTAAGTGAAACTAAAAGTGAAAGGTGGGAGAAAATTAGAGGGAGGCTAAAACAGTGTGAAATAAAGAAGGCAGAGGAGCAGACTGTGTGAAAATAAAAGTCAGGAGTCTGCGAGGCATCACGCTGCGTCTTGTAGCAACAGTATGTAAATCTGAGTCATCAGACGTCCCAATCATTTTCTCCCCGAGTGGAAAAATGGGAAAATTATAAATGCAACAATTCATTCTCCTGCCTGTTGCCTCCTACACGGCACAGATGGTGTTTGTGAAGATATTTAGCCACCAGAATACTTCTGCAGCAATCAGACGTTCTGAAAATCTCTCGAACTTTTGGAAGAAGTCAAACCGAGTTCAGACGGGAAAGGCCTCGGAGTGGAAGTCTCTCCTTACCGACACTCAATCAAATGTGTAACTCTGGCATTTGTCAAACTCCGATGGCTCCCTCTGCTCTTTAGAGAAAATGATTGCTCTAAGTATGAAAATATTTGTGTAACTGGGGGAAGTGAAGAAGATGAAATGATGGGGGTGTAACGGGTGAAACAGCAGATGCTTTGAAACGGTGGGTGAAATTACTCTGAGGAAAAGCAAAGAAAAATGTTGGTGAAGAAAATTAAAGGAAATAACTGAAGTCTGCACCAGTGAGGTAAAGGGAGACAGCGGTTGTCCTTTTGCTGAACTTTAACGCCGACCCCTTAAATGCAAAGGTCAGAGGAGGCAATCTGAGTCTGGAACTGAGCCGGTCGCTTCAAACTACACCCTCGTTGGATTGTGTGCAGCGTCTGAAAGCTCGTTACTGTCGTGTTACGCTCCCAGAGGGAGATTGTGAAGGCAGGTTTTATTGTCCCAAAATCATCAAATCACAAAATTAACAAGAGCTGGCCCCTCTTAGTTGATTAATCATCTAATCAATTGTTTTGGTTCTTAGTCGACTAAGATTTCTCAGCCTTTTCTCATTCCCAGGGACTTAAATACAACCGATGGCATTTGGTACCGCCACACACGGCACCAAACGAAAATCACCTCATGATCCAGTAAGTGATTTCAGTCAGATTGTGAGGAGGCCCACAGCATCCACAGGGGAAGCTCCTGTCCTGACTGCAGCTGAGAAAATGTGCATTTCAACCTAATTTATGCTTCTCACAGTATTCTGAGGCTTTCACAAGTTGTTAAATATTTTTTATTTGAATAAATGCACATTTTTAACATCAACTGCACTCACTGACTGCTTGGCACTACAGCAGCAACTCTGTCAACACACATGCTGTTTGCATGTATGTGTGCAATACTGATGTTAGAACAGTGTTATTTAATGAAAGGGCAATGACGTTAATGTTTATTGTATCAACTGAATGCTTCCATCCATCCATCTTCATTCGCAGCCCATCACAGGGCTGACACATAGAGACAGACAACCATTTACACTCACATTCATATCTACAGGCAATTTTAGAGTCATCAATTAAACTGAATGTCTTTGGCGAAAGGTGTAGGGAACACTGTTAGACTACTTTAGGTTGTTCACATACATGTTTTCCTTAGTTTACTTATTTATTCTGAGTTTCCCTAAACTGAGCAAAGTGGTTTTCTTGCCTAAACCTAAATCAGTGGTTTGTTGGCAGTTAGCAGTTAGCAGCCTCTCATATCAGTATATGAATGTATGTGTGAATGGGTGAATGTGACATGTAGTGTAAAGAGCTTTGAGTGGTCGGAAGACTAGAAAAGAGCTGTATAAATGCAAGTCCATTTACCATTTACCATCCATAATACAGGCATTTCATAATCACGTCTCTGCAAAACAAAAGGTGACACTGAGACATGCTTTCCTCCAGTGGACAGGTGGGTCTGCTACATGCTCTGTGTGATATCAGGATGCAATTCAGTAGCATCAAACAACTATTATCTGTGTTCAGATATAAAGAGGAGTAATGTCTACCCGAGCTGAGAATGAAGTCTCTCTGTCTCTATGTGTTTGTTATAATCAGAGCTTCTCTGTGATTTGTTGATACCACGTCCCGTCTCATGGCGTCATTGCAGAAGTGTAGCGCCCACCTGAGGTTCCCTCCTCAGGTTAACACTGTTAGCGCTCTCAGCACTGATGATGTTTCCACTGATTGTGCTGTTAGCACTGTTAACTCCGACGAGTTAGGAGTCAGATGTGAGGTGTGTGCAGCTGTTTGAGCAGGAAATTTGTCAAAAAAAGGACATAAACTACTTGTTTAAACCTAGTCCATGGGATAAGTAGAATAACATCATGTAATTCTGCCTCCACTGGGAATCAAATGGGAAAGAAAACAAAAGAAAGAGAGAATGAGGGAGTCAGATAGGTGAAGAGGAATGAGCTTTAGTTCATCTGGAAGAAATGCAGAGAACGACAGAGGAAAGGAGGCAGGGAGAAGGAAAGAAAGAGGTATAAATGGGGATTAAACCAGAAACAAGAGAGGAGAAAAGAGGAAAAAGTTACCACATTGTTGGGTTTTAATTTTCACTGTTATTGCAGCAAATTAGAGAAGGGAAGACAGGAAATGGGAAGAAGAAAGACAGAGGACTGCTTATTGCCATGGGAAATAAATTGTGTTGGCTCATCACTCAGCTGGCAGGACATGAAGTGTAAAATAACATCAGCCATTAAAAAAAATAATAATTTCAGAGCAGTTTTGGGTCATTTCTTCAGTTTCTATACAAAGTGCCAGAATAAATCATCAAAGCATATTCATATTGGAGCTGCTCACTGCACCATGAACCACAAATGATAGAAAAGTACAAAATAAAAATGTTTTGCTGAACAGAACAGTTGAGGATGATGGTAAGTTTTGTCAAACCTGTGAAGCTTTATAGCAACATGCACTTTTTTCCTGCAAAAATATTTGAGTAACTTCAGAAAATCGTTTGTATACTGTTTTCTTGAGCCGCACGGTGGTGCAGTGATTAGCACTGTCGCAACGAGAGGGTCGTAGGTTCAAATCCGGCTTGGGCCAAGTTTGCATGTTCTCCTCATGTTAGCTTGGGTTTTCTCCGGGTTCTCCGGTTCCCTCCCATGGTCCAAAGACATGCAGGTTAATTGATGCTTAAATGTCCTGTAGGTGTGAATGTGAGTGTGAATGGTTGTCTGTTTATGTGCCAGTGATGGACTGGCCTGTCCAGGGTGACCCCGCCTGCCCAATGCCAGCTGGGATTGACTCCAGCCCCCCGTAGTGGTGACAGATGGATGGATGGCTGTTTTAAGGTTATCAAGGACCACTAAATTAAAATTATGAAAAAGTATTTTATTATTAAAGGTGAAAGCATTATTAAGGAATATAAATAAGCTGCCTCACCATAATCATATCATTGCATCGAGTTGCTCATCCATTTCTAACAGTGCATAGCATTAAAAGCACATATAAGTCAAACACATCTGAAACTTTGGTTGTACTGTGTGCAGCCCGCACAAAGGTGTTTGTGTTCAACGCCATGTTCGTTGCAGTATTCTCCAAGATCCCAGGGGGGCGTACACATAAAATATTGTAAAATTATATCTCATATTATGGACATTTGGGCACTTTATCACCTTTATACAATACCTGTAAAGAAAGAGTCAAGTTAAAATGAATTATAATGAAACGGAGGTTGAAAGGTTTAATTTCCTATAAACAATTGTATTCAGCTGGCAAAATAGAAATCCCCTGAATTGAATGCAGCTAAAAACAAACTTCCCATCTTCCTATTTCATTATTGTAATTGTTAATTTAAATAATTTGCTTTTATGTTATTTAGACAGTCGTGTCAGAGAAGCCCAGTGCGTTAAAAATTCAGAGATGCTGCGACAACTTCACGCTTTGCACACAATGTGATGATTTTTTAATTTTTTAGCTCATGCCTCCCACCTGGGGACACTTCGGCGAACATAAACCCAGCTTAATGCTGAGCACCTGTCCCAGCTGGCCTCCCCAGGATATCTCAGTACAGTTGAGATGCTAAACTGTCGTGCTGATAAAAAAAAATGTTACTGACTTACCACCAGCAACCGTAGAAGGTGGAGGTTTCAGACCAATCTGTTTGGATCATTCTGTAAACAAACAGGGTGAAAATCTGATTAATTTCATTCAGAAGTTGTGAGCAAAGGGTAATTACGTGTAAATATGCTCGAGAAACAAGGCTGCTTGAACTCTCTTCAACACAAGATGTTTTGTGCAGATCTGTTGAGCTGCTCGCTGTGTAATTAAGGACAAAATGTAATGAATATTTTATTCCAGCAGAGCGGTCGGTGCAATAAAGGAACTCAAGGACAGTTTGGCGAGCATCGACTTTTCTTTTCTCTGTCGCGACCCTGTAATCTTGTTGAACCTGACTGGCCGAACAATCACGTTAATGCCCCGATCAAACTGTGGGGGTCAAACACAGTCATGTCTTCACTGAGAGCTGTTTAAAGCATTTTAATTCAGAAGCCCCAAATATTCATTTAGCAAACTCTCTGGTCAGTGGCTGGCTGTGAATTCAAACATCCATTTATCAAAACTAATATAAGACAGTATCATGGGAGGAGAAAATAATAGTGCACAGCCTGTAACACAGAATAGACAGAGCATTAACCGTTAGAGCAGCAGACCTTAGAAATCACATCAGTAAAGTTTTGACTGGAGCCTGAATGCAAAACCACAGACAGCAGATGAACAGCGAGTAGGGAGCAGAAACTAATTTTATTCATTGTAGTTAAAAGAGACGAAGTTGGAGACGAGTTGAACATGTGCATGAAATCACTTTAATGCTCTTTGTGGCTTAATGTAATGTCAGTCATGAAATGTGCCTCATTTTATTAATGCATTTAATTTTCATTTAATTGTCAATTTACATGCACATTAAAAATTCATAGACCTTACATACATACAATAAATAAAATCTGTACAAAGACCTGAAAATACACATTACATGAATTAATTATAAGAGCTGTGAGGTGATTAGGGGGCAATAAAACAGTAAAAGTGCAAAACAGCAATTGCTGAGATCCCTGAGATGCTATAGCAAGTTAAGGTGCCTGTTTCTGTGTTAATATTTAATTTTTTAAAAATGTATACCCAGCATTTTCCTGCTGCTCATACTTTTTACTACAACAATGTGTTATAGGGCCATTGTAGGGTAATATTCCAAGATAAAACTCAAATTTTTGAGATTTTTTTTTTTTATGAGAAAAACACTGGGATATTCTCTGAGATTAAAGTGGCAAATTAACACCAAAAAACACACAAATTTACAAGATTATAAAATCAAAAATTTACAAGAAAAAAAAATGAAAATTCTCTGAGATTAAAGTGGCAAATTTATGCAAAATCTCACAAATTTACGAGATTATAAAGTCATAAATTTACCAGAAAAATATACTGGATATTGTATTAGATTGAAGTGACATTTATGAGAAAAAAGACTAATTTGAAAGATTATTAAGTCATAAATTTACAAGAATAAAACTCATAACAACAGTTGTCTGATTTTTCTGATTTCCACTTCAGCCTGTTTGTTGAAGTGTTTCCTCAGTATAATAATATTCGTGTCATGATCTCTCATTTAGACCTCCATTTCAGTTCAGCATGCTGTTTGCTGGACGTTAATATTCTCATTTTCATAGCTTGAAGCTCCCAGCTGGCTCACATCCAATGAAACACACATAACCTGCTTTTCTCCTTTAAATCATTAACTGGCTGTCGTTCCCTCACTTTGTGCTATTTACTACGCCTAAATGTCCAGCAGCTCCTGAATCAACTAATGGGAAACATGAGACAGTTTTCTCCCACCAATATGCAGCAGCAGCACCAGGGAACTGCTGAGCTCTTTCAAATCCCTCTTGTTTCTGCTCAGACTCTCAGATTAAAGAGCTAATTATGTTTGTGAGCAGGCGGCCAGGCGCTCAATACACAATCACACACTTAAGCAGACAAACATGCACACAGAGGTATGCATGCAACACAATGTACATACACCAAGAAATGAACCACCCATGAGCAGGGTAAGAACTGGTCGAAAAATACCCACACAGTCACGTAGAAATATTGCACAAAATACCCTTCAAATGAGTAACGAATGTGAAGTTAACTCACCCAAGGAAAGGGAAGCAATGATCTGGAGAATAACAGCATGGGAATCATCCCCAACTCTGCAGCTCGGCATTAGCCTCTTTTAGCTCACTGCTTTGGTTTCAGGAGACGTTAACTACATGCTTCAGTCTCGGCTCGCATTAATCTTAATTCCAGCAGCAGCATGCAGCTGCTATCATTAAAAAAATGCCCTGATAAACCCACCTGACCACCTCCAAACAGCAGACAGACAAGCTGAACATTTAGCAGCTGAAGACATTCATCTTTTTCTCAGGAGTTGGTGGAGACCAAACTGGAGCTAAAAATGTAATCAAGTCAAGGTATCAGCTTGTTTGGATGTTTTTCTGCT